>JBAIZZ010000106.1:33341-43439 GCA_037355905.1 Heliconius aoede | reverse complement strand
CTGGAAGTACAGGTGAGGCTGCATATGCTGCTCGCACTGCAGGAGCACCAAGGAATGGTGTTGCACTAAGAGGAGCTGCAAAAGCAGGTGATGCGTATCTAGCAGCTATCGGTGCAGCGAATGGTGCAGCTAATGGTGCAGCTAGTGGTGCAGCCAATGGTGCGGCTAGTGGTGCAGCCAATGGTGCGGCAAACGGGGCAGCCAACGGTGCAGGTACAGGGGCAGCATAAGCAGCTACTGCAGGTGCAGCAACTAGAGCACTTCGGCTTTCAATATTCACTTGAGATGCGTAAGGTGGAATGTTTTGTGGTACAGCATGGGCGTAGCCAACTTGCGCTGGTGCAACTAGTGCAGCTGCCTGCACACTGCATTCAGCTCCAATAGTAAAAGCTGCAGCAATCAGGACGATCTGCAAATGTACAAGAAAAATAAAATATAATAAAAAAATACATATTATTCTGAAATCTCAGCAATTTACGAACAAAAAAATAGATTCTTACAGATTTAAAGGCAAACATTTTGTTTGTTTTGAATGAGACCTTCCTTATTGAAAAAAAGATGCGAACTGTGTCTGTCAACCAAAAGTTAAAGCCTTTTATACGATGTTTATTGTAATTCCGAATACGTAACAACTTCAACATTTGGTGGATTGCGGTCGATCAATTGGGATTCGGAGAGGCTCGCGTGGAGAAATGGATCGCGTTAGGAAATTTTCTTTCACCGTCAATTTTGCGCGAATGCATTTTTTATTTGCAATGAATGGGGCAAGCATATTTATGTTTTTTTTGTATTTTAACATATAAAATGTTAAAAATATATAATATAAATATATAATAATACCCTAGAGGTGTTATCTGCAAGGGAACTTTAATAATACTTTAATATGTTTCTCTTATAATCCAGTCATACGAAAGAATAACTTTACAAAATGTATTTCTTATAATCTTGTATTTAACAGCGAACAAATAAAAAAACAGAGCGGAGGCCGTCGTGGGGCAGCGGCACAATGGTCTAACTGTAACGCGACGATTGTGGGTTCGATCCCCACTCGAGGAAATGAAATATTTATTTAAACTTGTTTAGTTTTATGTCACTCAATGCCTTCTGAATTCGGCGGAAAGTGTGGAACTAGTCTCTTAATACTAAGTTCCCTCTGCCTACCCTGCCGTGTGCGGAATGCAGCGTAAAGCTGATAAAAAAAGGTAAACTATCTTCAATCATCAATATGATATTTAAATTTTACAATAATTATAATAAAAAAGAATCACTGGTTTCTAATTAAAATTTTCGAAATTAATTAAAAGGCCATCGTGGCGCAGTGGTCAAAGGTGCCGCCCGTAAACGCGTTCTGCAACTCAACACGCAATGCCTCCAGAATTCGGCAGAAAGTTCGGAACGGAGTGTCTTAACACCGAGGTTCCCTCTGCTTACCCTGCTGTGTGCGGGATACAGCTCGAAGCTCAAAAAAAATTGAAAAACTATATTATAAATATTTGGGTGTGCTTGTCTATAAAACCTCTTCGGCTGTTATATAACATACGGTGAAATTGATGTTCATAAAGCTTAAATTAGAATGCGTTGCTCGTCAACCGAGTCTGGGTCAAGAATCGTGGTGCCAACTGCGATGTCCTACGCATTAACTGACCACGTATGCTGTGGACGTGCCATTGCCCAACGAAATGAGCAATTGGTATATAATGGGATGGTAACCAACAGACAGTACACTCTATCGAATTCTTTCGTATAACCACTTGTGAGAAGTCACCGATTCAAGCAAAATGATCGCCAAATTCACCGTAAGTAAATATTATTTAATAAAGTTACAAAAAATGGAAATTCTAAAAAGAAGAGAAATACGATATTATATTTTTGCAATATTTATTTACAGGTCATCTTTGCCCTCACTATCGCTGCTGCCCACTGTAGCATAACACCCTTAGCTGCAGCGCCTGCTGCTCTCGTGGCTCCTGCTGTAGTACCTGCAGCCTACGGCGTTGCTCCTTACGCTAGCTCCTATTCCGCCCACGCTGTCAACCATGCAGTAGCTGCACCCGTCGTAGCTTCTGCCCCAGTTGTAGCTGCTGCTTCATATGTGGCACCATCTCCTTATGTTGCCGCTTCAGCACCTTACGTTGCAGCACCATACCCCTACGTTGCCGCAGCGTCTCCTTACGTAGCTGCTAAATACGTTTCCTCTCCGTACATCTTATAAGAATTTTCGGCGTTATCATTTCCTGGTGACTTGCTCAAATATGCTGTGTTATAATATTAATATGTATATATATGTATATGTAATATCTTTATAAATGGAGAATAAATATGTTTTGTTCCATATATTTTATTATTAATTTAAAATTCATAATATTTAAAGTAAAATAATAAATCAAAATTAAATCAGCTTCACGCTGTATCACGATATGGCAGGATAGACATCGGTAACCTAGTGTTAAAATATTCCGTTCCCCACTTTCCGCTCAAATTTCGAGGCATTGCGTATTGAGAGACTAAAATTTACTATTTCACCATGGTGTCAGACCCAAGAAATGAAAATATGAATAAATAATAATAAATTTCTACGACCGGGGATCGAACCCATCATCTTCGCATTACAGTCACAGCCCAACGACGGCCTTAAAAAAGTATTTATGTACAAAAGTGTTTATGTTATATAGGGCATACTTATATTGCAAGTAAGTTCATTAATTCATGCCTACGTCGTGATATGAACATATACTAAGTCAGCTGACCGTACATTAGTGTCATTGAAACGCCCTGCCCCCGTTTAACACATGCTTATTTTCTGATACAGACTACAATTACAAGTACATACCAAAAAATTATTATATTTTTTCCATTTGATATAAAATAATTAAACTATAATTTAAAATTTTGCTTTTTTATTTGCTTATATATTATCGCTGATGGTAGAAACTTGAAATTTGGACATATGTTTATTTCCATAAGATACCACCACCCACTTAAAGGCGTTTTGAAAATTTTTTTTGAAAAATAGGGGTTGAAAGTTTGTACGGAAAAATCTTTAAATTAGCACCAATTTTTATAAAATTTGAAATTCAGACTTAAAAATATTTCATTAAATCGTAAATATAGTAAGTAAATATTCATATGAATCAAGCGGGCGAAGCCCGGTTTATTTTATATTTCTATAATTTTATTCAACTTGTAAGGTGCATGTATGTATATATATAAACGTAAGTACTATAGAACTAAGATGAAGGTCGTCGTGGAGCAACCGCACAACGCCTGACTGTAAAAGCGGTGGTTGTGCATTCGATTTTAACTAGGAGACATTAATTACTCTCATTTTCCCAATCCACTAAGACAAGGCGCCACGTAGAGTTCGGTCACTCAACACGCCACAGAGTAGGTCCTCTACCTACCCTGCTATCCGGGAAACGGTGTGAAGGTAAAAATAAAAGTAAAAAACGCGATGTTTTAAGCTTAGCTCTGCACAAAAGTGTCCTATAGTATTCATTTAATATGGATCTATATATCTAAGTATCATACATTATAAGTGAGCAATTTCCATGAGAGTAAAGAGAAATAAATTTTAATTCGTTCACTCGTAGACCAAGCATTTTTGAGCATTTGATAAATAAAATTATATAAAATATTATTCTGAATACGTATGACATTGAAGGATATTAAATAGTTT
Organism: Heliconius aoede; assembly: GCA_037355905.1. Taxonomy (NCBI): domain Eukaryota; kingdom Metazoa; phylum Arthropoda; class Insecta; order Lepidoptera; family Nymphalidae; genus Heliconius; species Heliconius aoede. The sequence continues at coordinate 39,763 of JBAIZZ010000106.1, read as the reverse complement.
TCTACATAAATGTGTGACATGTAATGCTCAAGTTTTGTTTTAGATTCCGTCCGTTCTCCTGATTCGTTCCATTTATTTTTTTATGAACAAAAGTAGATCAGAAATATTTCATAGTACTTTGAAAAGTAGTAGATGATTTTTAATCATAACTGCCTTACGAGTAACACTATATGAATAAAAATTTTTGAAGTTCTAAATGAATAAAAACGTGCTCAGCTCGAACGAATGAGTGAATGAAAGAATAGCAAGGAATAGAATAGAATAGAACGAATGAGTGAATGAAGGAAGACCGCTGTCTGTCGTGTCTTGTCGTCTGACTGTGAGTGTTGCGCTAATTTTTTTTATATTATACAAAAGTATTTTTTTAAATTGTTCAACTTTTCATACTAAAATATAATATAGTATCAAAATGACTCGGTCGTAATATTTATGAACAGAGAATGACTGGAATTAAAAATAAGTTCAACTAACAACCAAGTGTTTCAAGTACTATTGGCGACGAAACGAGTTATATTTTTAATAAATAAATAAAACTTTTAAACCACCAAATGAATTTAATTAATGACAAATAAACACGCCTTATGTAATTACAAAGATTCAAAATGTCATAATTATTTATTACTAGCTGACGGCGGCGGCGGCTTCGTCCGCATGAACTATACGAATATTTAACAAATTAGATATCATTACTTTTTAAATGAGCTCCTATTATCTATTAATCATTAAAATTTCATTTTCCTACGTTCTGTGAGCAAATTATAAATAAATTTTGGTTTCTAAGTTTCTAAAGAAATTAATTACCTGTTTTATTACTTTGTCAGTCACATAAATGCTGATTTTGAAATATTAATATAAATAAACAGCCTTATGTAGTAAATCAGGAAAAGCTCAAATTCTTTTCAATCTTCATGTACATTAAATAGTTCCCAGTTTGTATTAGCGTGAAAGGTATCTTGAGATGGTTCATATAGGCAAACTACTCGATTTTTTTAACTTGGCTTGACATTCTATCGCGTGCCTTGATCATAAAGTGTAAATATGTCTTTTGAGGTTTTTCAAATTAAAGCTATTTTAATATAGATAGATTTTGAAAAAATGTTCTAAAATAAATATTTATCATTTATTTTACTACCTTGAAGAATAATATAATAAACACATTCGAATGACAATGATGAAATCGATATATACTATTACATATATTTTGTCGTAAATTTTGTTTATGTTCGGAAATCAACAACCGTTTTAATTTACTTGTCTAAATTGTAATTTTGAAAGGCGTGCTTTAATATTGAACATTACGAAACAAAATCTGTGCCAATATTTACTAGTTTCGTAATAGTTTACAGATAATTTACATTTAAAACAAACCCAAAGTATAAATGAAACTGAAAATTTAATAATAATTATATTATATAAGCAACACATAAAGTTATATATAATCTTATATTTGGATTTTTTTGCTTTGATAGAAGATTAATATTCTGCTTATGTGATTCCTTGATATGTTACAAAGCGAACTTTCAAATTGTCCAAGTTTATATTCGTGAACAAGGTATTTTCAGAGCAAAGAAATGTCTTGCATACAAAATGCATTATTTCGTAAAACAAAATAAAAGTTAAAGAAACGAAATATTTAATAATTTCATTTCTTACTTTTGGTGACGAGGCAAAAATAATATATAATATATATATTAATAAGAACTATAAGTACGATATATTTGTCACTAACTGTACTTACAACAGATTGTATCTGATTTAGATGACCTAAACTCAGCCTGCGTTAGGATTGGACCGATTTGGCCCAGCTATGTCTTAAAATACTATAAAAGCTCTGTAGGGCTTGTCCCTAAGCACATTCATATCTATATCCTTTCTCGTTTCTCACAATCTTACAACCAACCCTTCATCAACATGCATAAGCTGGTAAGTGCTATGTATATTTATTATATAATAATGTGAAAATATTACGAATTTACTTTTATTTATTATGATTATATATTTATTATATATTTTTCTTATTATTGACAAGAAATACTTATTTAAATTTATTGATAAAAAATCAAGGTGTTCTTAATCTTCTGATTCCTTGGTGAAAGTCATCATTTGTGTTTTTATATACTAGGTCCGACTTTTTATCGACGTGAACTTGACATTCTTAGTGCGGCAACGACCCAGCGAGGCCGCATCGCGCATTACAAAAACTGATAAATTTTTTGTTCAATTATTATTGATATCTAAATTCAAATATTTGTAAGGTGAATTTTTGACCACTTAAAACTAAGAAGTTAAAACAAAATAAAACATATTTTTTAGAAAACACTTAATGCAAATCAAATTTAGCTGGTTGAATTTATGTAACTCTTCGTCTCTTTAAACATCGTGTTGAACTTTTCAATCAATAATACAATATTTTTATGATTCACTCAAATTATTTATTTATAATTAACGCCATTCTGTTAACACAGTTCCATTAGATGTAAATATAATTTTAAACAAATATTTGTTTTTTCAAGAATTTCATTGGTGTTAATATTAAATGTCATTTAGTTATACAATACAAGAATAAGTAAAATAAACAGAAAGCTGAAACAATTTTAAGTATTTGTTGACCTTAATAAAAGTTATTGTATCTTTCTTCATAATATATTAACGAAAATTAACTGTGGCTGTTAAAAGACAATGTTTTTATCGTCACGCTGAATCCCCCACCCTGCAGGGTGGGTAGACAGAGAGAACCTAGTGTTCAGATATTGCGTTCCCTTTTTTCTACCGAGTTATATAGGTATTGAATGCCGTAACTCACCGCCGCGCTTTGCCTCGACACCAGAACGAAGAAAATGGAAATATTAAATGTTTCATTTCCTCGAGTGGGGAGTCGAATCCATAACCTGTCGGGATTCCAATCTTTAAGCCTGGCCTCATAATTATACATTATTTGGAAGCTATATTTCAAAGCTTAGGTAAAGTGAAGCTTTTTGTAATAATAATAATAAGTTACACACGCGCCAGCGTCGTGATTGTCCGAGACGGCCTTGTTAGAAAGGAAATAATATCTGTTATATTTAGATCGTTAAACCTGCCAACGCCTTCGCATAAGAAGGGACAAAAACAATGTTTGAGTTCCTTGGAATTACTTATAATGATAACGCTACCAACTTTGGTCACAAGTATCGTTATAGAAATATCTTTTTTAATTTTTTTTCTGTTACAATTAATATACATTTAATTATATATTATAAAATATAAAATTACGAAATGTGTAATTATAATAATTATATATATTATTTTTATAGATATTTGTATGTAAAACATATTATTATAATATAAAAAAAATAAACTTCATTAATAAGTCCAAACCGAAAATACTTTAGTAAAAAAAAATTCGCGTCACGCTGTATCTCGCACACAGCAAGGTACGCGATTGAGTAGCAGAACTCAATGCCGCGCTTTGCCTCGACTCCAGAACGAAGAAATGAAAAAAAAAACGTAAATAAATATTTAACTTCCTCGATTGGGGATCGAACCCACAACCGTCGCGTTACAGACGGCCTCAAAATCTTGTTCATTCTTTTATAATCTATCTTACTAATATTATAAATGTCGTTTTGATCTAGTTACCTATTATGATTTAAACGCATTCACTTTAAAGGACAGACAATGATAAGTTGTATTAAGCGCTCCACTTCATTTATTAATCCCAAGTTACTTTCAAATGTATACTTAAAGCGTATCAATAGAATATTTAAAATTAATACCTACTGTACTCTAGCTGTTATTTTTGATAAAAAGTTTTTTTAGAGTTTAATATATTTTAAAATTCATATTGTGATTTAAAAATACATGAATTTTTTTTAGATTCCATATAATGTATGATAATACTATTTTACCGTAAACATAAGTGTCGCTAGTTAAAAAGTAAAAACATGTCATTAATTAATATATATATTTTTTATATATTTTGTTTTTATTATATAATTATTACTATTTTAAACGATTTTCCTACATTGACTTAAGTATATGTAGATAAATTGATAACCGACACAGTTACAGTGAAGCTAATAAATGCAAATAAAAATATTTTTCTCGTAACAGATTGTATTCGCCACCCTCCTGGCTGTAGCTGCCGCAGCCCCCGGCCTGGCTCCGCTTGTTTCCCCATGGGGCCATGGAGCACTCGTTGGTGCACCAGCTGTGGTTAGCGCACCCCTCGTCAGTGCTCCCATTATAAAACATGCCGTCCCCGTAGCTACTTCTTATGCCAACGTTAACGCTGTCAGGGTAAATATTTTAATAATTTGCTAATTTAAATATTTAAAATTAAATGATAAATATTAATTAAATATAGGTATAGATACGAATAAAAATACTATTAAAAAAGTTATTAATTACGTTATCTACACTATAGAATAAAGAGTTTGTTTGTTTACACGCTAAGATCTTCGGATCTATTGGTCCAAAATAAAATCTAATAAATAATTGACAATAAGGTATTTTGTGAAAAAACATAATTGAAAATCGTAAGGTATATTATGTTTATCGATTTTTATTTCACATGTATATTGAAAATTTACGAACGAAAATCATTTTATCATCAAGGAAGTTATTATATTATTTAATGAAGACAATCTTCGGCTTTTACCGAGTGTAATTTGGACCTACACCTTTCGAGAAAATGTAAAATTAAAGCCGAAATTACTTCCAATCATACAGCCACTAAGCTATAAGCAAATGCATGATAAAATTATTATAGGTGGTATGCGGGCGAAGCCGCGAGTGGGCCGCTAGTCTCGTTATATTTCACATTATATTGACTCCTTTATTAAATTATGTTTTTATGCATTGGTTATGAGTTCCGCTTCTCGGTTTGTGTGTGTAGGTTGTCTCTATATACACTGCGATACAAACAAATACAACACATTAATCTTAATAATAATATATTTTCTAGAAATATTAGTTTTAAATATAAAACGAAATTTTGACACCTTTTTCAGATTTCCTCTCCTGCTCTTGTCGCAGCTCATGCTCCTATTATTGCCGCTCATGGTCCAGTTCTCGGTGCACATTTAGGCCACGGTCTTGCCCATGGTTGGTAAACCGCCTAACGAAGCCCGTGCCTTGGTTTCAGTCACAAGATACGCAACAGTCAATTTTATTTAAATTATAGTTTGATAAGCTATGAATGAAATTATATTTGGTCCTATTGTTAATATTAAAAATTTATTTATATATAAATATTATTTTATTTTTCCCTTAAAATGTCACAAGGGAATAAGTTGAGGCCTTTAGAAGTCGATATATATGAAAACAAAACGTAATATAAGCCAAACTGATGATTTTTTTTTGTTTTAGCCACTGAGTTTTTAATGACATAGTAAACAATGGATAATGCTATATTCATACAGGACTCGTGTATTCCTTTTACTATAAGACATAATGGTGGTCCATTGTCTGCAGGTGCTACATATGTACATATATATTAAGAGATGTAGCAAGAGTTACTTCAAATATATATATATTTTTTTTCATAATATTCATTTTTAAATATATTTATATAGAAAATTATGATCGTATTTTATACTTGCAACAGTCAAATAGTCATCATTATTCGTTTTTAAGCATCAAAAGCATCTATCCCCATCCATTTAAATATTTCGTCTCTACTACTCATACGTCCCGGATATAATATTAATATAATTTATATAATAAAAAAAAATAAAAATAATCTTAAAAATGATTGTATCTACTCAATGTATGTATTTGTACATGTAAAGTTGAAACAGAAGCTCGGCGAGTTGTCCGGTGGCAAGGAACGAAAGCTTGTTCAAGGCCGCGTTATACAAACCTTAACATTTAGCTTTAAAGAGCGCTGTGCTGTTACAAAAAGAAATAATTATCTCGTTTAAATATATGTATGTATGTGCGACAAGCAATAATGGCCGAAACGACTTGACAACATTAATTACTAACTCGAGCTGTTCGACATTTTCTTTTATATTTATTGAGATCCTTTAAAATTTTGTTTTAAAAGTGAAGGTAAAATATATAAATAAGAAAATATTTAAGTGATAATTAATAATTTTGAAATATGAAATTTTTAGTTTATTTACATTAATATTTAAAAAAACGTATACCTAAATATACCCGAAATACTCAACATATTTCAGTATTATTTAAAAAAAATGAGGTCGTTGTGGCGCAACGGCACAAGGGTGTGACTGTAATGCGACAGTTGTGGGTTCGATTCTCACTTGAGGAAATTAAATATTTATTTACATTTATATTTCAATTTTCTTCGCTCTAGTGTCGAAGCAAAATCAGGCGTTCGGTGTTCTTCATATTTTACATACTTTGTCAATGTCTTAACAACGTGTTTGTTTATATTAATTGCAATTAAGAAAATTATACTCTAGTAACACTTAATA
>JBAIZZ010000106.1:591-30795 GCA_037355905.1 Heliconius aoede | reverse complement strand
AGACATGTATACTATTAGTAGATTCGTCAATAAAAACAGATTTTATTCGTAGCTTACACATAGAATAGCGTAGTACATAAAAAAAAACAGCTTCACGATGTATCCCGCACACAGCAGGATAGGCAGAGGGAAAGTAATGTTAAACATGTAACACTCCCTTCCCCACTTTCTGCCGAAGCTATTTCTAGTAAAAATTATTTATCTATTTAGATAATACAATAACTAATATAAATTTATGCTTGACAATATAAAACTAGAAAGTCGATAAAAAAAAGTATGATAACATCTCGTTTTCATCACGCGGCACGTGGCAAAAGAATAAACGCCTTGAACTTTTAATTACGTTTCTTCTACAACGTGGAGCCTGCTATTCAAATGCAACAGGCGTTTTAATAATTTTCCAGTAATTATTATTTAAATCATAACATCAGTATGAATATTTTGATATTTGCAAATTGGTTTTTAGTGAAATATAAATTGAGGTCATTCGTGGTGCAGCGGTACAAGTGTGTGACTATAAACTCGATTAGTTAGGGATTCGATCCCCGCTCAAGGCTCAATAAATATTTATTTAAGTTTATGTTTCATTTCTTTTGCCAGTAAAGGGGCAATATTTCTGAAATTCGGCAGAATATGGGGAACGGAGTGTGTTAACACTAGTTTCTCTCTGCCTACCATGCTGAGCGCAAGATACAGCGTGAAGCTGATTTATTTAATTTTTTAATTATTTATAAATTAATAAAAATTTTAATACGTGCTATATGCATATTAAACATCAGTTCTCAGCTTTAAATAGGTATTCTGAGAATATATTTAAAAAATTAATAGCGATATACATGCAACACATATTCGGTTTTTTTTAAATAATGGTCTAATACCTTTCTTTTTCTCGTAATCTATACTAAAACGCTAAGATCTCGGGATCTACATATTCGGCTTTTGTTTGTTTTACCGCTAGTACTTATATAAAGTAATAAACAATGCACATAATATGTTTATCATTACACGTTATTATAATATATAAATATTTTTTTATGTTTATAATATAATAAATTGATTCGTAGCAAATAACTAATTGTTTTCAAACAATTTAATTGCAATTATTATAAATTTATTTATTTTATTTGATCAAATATAAATGTCATGACAACTAGTGACTTTGCTGCTTGATAAGTGCAAGGCGTCTGTTCATATAACAACATAGTTGTTATTTGTTCTAATACTATAAATTTATTTTGCTGGCGGATAGTCCCAGGAACCACTTTCTTGGTTTGAATTGGATTTTATAAAAGTTCGATAGTCCATTTATCAAAGTAGCCCACGTTAAATTGCCGCGGTAAGTGTTTACCACTTATTGAGAACCTGAGAACCTAGTGATAAGACACTACTCGAAACCCCGAATTCTGAAGAGATTTCCTCGAGCGGGAATCGCAGCCACAACCTGTCGTGTTTATGGTGAGAAACTTGTGGCTCTGCGCCACGACCACCTAATGAGTGCTAAGTTTGTTACTTTTACTTGACCACGGACCAGTGCTTAAGCTGAAGAAATTCTTTCGAAGAAAGCATTCTTACTACAGCTCTTTTCTCTAAGCTTTATATTTCTTAAATAATCACAAATCATCTCTTTTAAATAACAAATAAAATGTTTATTGAAATTTACCAAGATATTGTATTAATTAACTTTGTAGCCTTATCAAGATTTGCTGGTATATTTCCAAAAGGATCAAAATTTTGTTTGATTAAAATTTTCTCAAATTTATATCAATATTGATCGTCTCAACTCACTTTTGGAGGGAGGGAGGGGGGTAGGTCTTCAGGCAATAGAGGTTTCATGTCAACAGCCAACAATTTGTTTATTGGTGGTAACATTTTGATGACAAATAAAGTAGAATAATATTTAATTAAGGAAATAGAAAACTTTATAATCATTTAATTCATTAGATAGCTGTTATATAAAAAAAATATAGCAATTACTTTACCGTTTATGTAAATAGTATGGCTTACTGTAGTGGAGGTGGTAAATAAAAAAATAATATTACAAATATGTCCATTGAGTGTTCCGCTCATGAAAGCTATCAAAAGAGTTCAAGTTCTCTCTCTCTCTATCTCTTTATTTTTGTCTGCCACGCATCCTCCATGAAGGAAAACAAATAATATTTTCCTGCTATTTAAGATAATTACATCCCAATTATAATGGAAGCGAAAAATATAGTGAACAATCATGAATTACACTTTTGTCTTGATATTGTTACTGTTACTATTTGTTAAGTTCTCTATATACTTAAAATTTTAAGTATTTTTCAAATCAAAATTTCTTATATTATATAATAAAAGTCATATTAATGCAATGAAATATTTAATTCATAATATCACATATAGAGCAAGTCACATAATTAAACGGCATATTTAAACGGCAACAACAGCAGGCGCAGATACATATGGCGCAGCGGCCGCTACGTAGGGACTGGCGACGTAGGAAGCTGCGGGGGCGACGTAGGAAGCTGCAGGAGCGACGTAGGCAGCTGCCGGGGCGACGTAAGCAGCATAGCCGTTGTTGATACGGTGGTAGTACTGGGAACTGCTAGCGGTAACAACAGGTGCTGGGGCGGCGATAAGAGGCGCACGCACTACGTAGGGCTTGGCGGCGGCGATGGCGACAAGAGCAGATATAACAAGGATCTGTAACAATAATTTATATTATGTTTTATTTTATTATTTTAAATATTTAACTAAAAAAAAACAATATAATATAATAATTAAATTCTTAAATATAAAAAGAAATAAGCACTATACTTACGATTTTCATCATTTTGATTGATTGGTTGGTTTGTATGTGAGTGATACTACTGCAAGAGCTTGAGTGATGTACCTTATCACCTGACGCGTACATTTTATAGTGCGCAGGAGCATAGTGTCGTAATACGCGCCGCACGAGGAGACGTCTCTGCCATTGAAGTACGCGTGCTTTGAATCGAGTCACATCTTATTTCACCACTTTCAAGCTTAATTTTTTGTGTACTTTTCCTTATCAACCTCTTAGTTAATTTAGAATAAACACTATAATTACGTATCATATTCTTATTTTATTTTGAGGCCAGTCGTGGCGCAGGGTCACCAAGTGTGACTATAAAACCGACTGATTGTAGGTTCGATCCCCACTCGAGGAGATGAAATTTATTTCCATTCCATATTTATTTAAATTTATATTTCCATTTCTTCACTCTGGTGTGCAGGCAAAGCGCGGCGTGGAATTCTGCCACTCATCACGCAAAGCCTCCAGAATTCGGCAGGAAGCTGAGAACGGAGTGTCTTTACACTAGGTGCCCTCTGCCTACCCTACTGTGTACGGGATACAGCGTGAAGCTGATTTATAGATTTGTTTTATATTTAAATTTAAAAGTAAGAAAACAGTCTAATGTACTTAAATTATTATAATACTTATTCCATAATAAAAATCTGGAACTAGTTTAGTTACATGATTATTGCTCATATTTGCGCAATTATAAAAATCTTTTTACTGTTTTATTTTGAAAAAAAATTAGTAAATTGTTTTATTAAAATATATTAATAAATAGAAAAGATATATCAATATAAAATATTTAGTTCGACGAAATTGCCACAGAATAATTCAAGTGATAGTGGTCAGAATGCTTGCACGGTTTTCAAAAGGCGCTGGTCAAACCCCGCTAAGTTCATATTTTTATACATTTTCTAGTAAGTATTTTTTTTTATCTAAGTGTAGAAAATAATACTTAAAAAATTATTAAAGTATGAATTTGTCTTTAAAATTATCAAAACACAACAGTAATTAAGATTAGAAAATAAATCTACTAGTAGATAGATTGTTTAGGCTGTATATACATAATATATACGTATATCAATAATTAATTTATATTAAACTAAAACAAAATAGATACATATAGTATATATAAAATATTTTCAATGTACATTATCGTCTACCCTGCCATTTTTTTTAAAACTTTTATTCCAAATGAAAATAAAGGAAAGTAAAATTTACCAAAAAATATACATTTAAAGATGAAATCAAACAATCAATATGATCCGTAAATACATTTCATATCAGTAGCAGACGCGTAAACACGTAACAACTAAGGGCGGGAGGTGTCGTCACCGCCTGCGTCGGACAGCGTGTTGTCATCTGCTGCTGTAATGCCCAAATTCTATTATGTAACACTCTCGAATTGTTCATTTCTATTAAAAACTATTTAATTATTTACATTATTTTTTACTTTGGACGTCGTGATGAGTGACTGTAAACCCGGCTGTTGTGGGCTCGGTTCGCTCTAGTAAAACGCAATGCCTCGAAAGTTTGGTGGAAAGCGGAGAACTGAGCATTAACCGGAGCTTAACCCCGCGACACACAGAGTGAAGCTAAAAAAATTTTATTCATTCATTTTGTTCTATACATTTCACATTTCTATTCAATGCAAGATTCATTAATAAAACTTAGGCTTAAATCCGTTAACCAAAATAACATGTGTTTAAAATATGGGCAAAATTTTGAACAGGTTAAAAAAATATTTATGAAAAATTTTTCTTTTTACAAAGAGTATTTATAATTTTTTTTATTACTTCTTAATAAAACAACACTTAACCGAATAGAACGACTACTATACTTTACGTGAAGCCTTAATTCATTCATATCATAAAATTTATAGGTATAGACAATTAGAATTCTTCATCTTGAAAGTTGATCTAAAGTTATTAATTTTTTTGTCTTCCGTATATTTATTAATATTATGCTATTAATATAATATTTTTGTGGAAGATTTATTTTATCCATAAAATTTACTACTTCATATTATTCGTGTTTTTTATATTATACTATACGGAACACTGACAGATTAAGCGCCTGTTATTTCTTTTAATATTTAGAATACTACTACATGTATATAACACGAATATAGAGTAATTTCGTAATTAATCCCATGTACAAAAACTTAAAAGCTCGAGTCGCACATATAACGCGTATTTCACATCTTTTGTATGTGAACCGAGACAAAGAAATTGTTCCAAGGCTAATGTTTTGTATGGGAAATAGACTCCACAGTCTACACGTGGTTTGACGACTTGTTTTTACTGAACAGTATGTGTGTAATTTGAATTTACTTTGTTCAGGTTCTACTTGTATTAACCGATTTACATTCATGAATATTTAGCATATTGTACAATATTTAAAAAGACATCTTGAATTAAATTTCAACTGAAATATTTTGTATGACACTGTATATAATTATTTTTGTTCTAAGTAAATACTATTTTTCTCTAAATGATTTTTGTAATACTTTATTTTAGGCCTCCGTACCTTTGAAAGAAAAGAACGGAGCACTTATAGATCACATTGTCGTTTGTCAGTCCGTCTGTTAATCTCTAGATTAGAATCATGTATTATTTTTCGTGAACCCTTAATTAGAACATACAGTACAAATAAAGAGAAAATCCAAAAATAAAAATTTATGTTTATATTATCTGTAAAAATATATAATTTTGGTTTTTATACTTTATATAATCATTTGTTTTCTCTATATATGTACAATATATAACTTTCAGTCAAACAATACAAGCTACATAACAGACGCAACAAGTTCGAAACTTCCATGAAAGTGCTTCGCAATATCAGCTTTCCTAGTTCTTCGAGAATTCCCTATTCAGAATTTTCAATTTTCTATTAAATATATTTTATCTTTTCATTTGTATAGTTATAAATATAATTTCCCACTCCTGTAACATTAGTAACATTTATACAGTCTAATATGATGGTGAGAATAGGAATATTTAGAGCTGAAAATGGGCACTAAGTGCATAATAATTGAAAATCCTAAAAAGTAAAAGTGTAACCTGTTTCTAAACATACAACAATTTTAAAGCTCTAACATATATTACAATAAAATACATCAACTGTACAACAGTGCAGTACAATTTTACTGCATGACTATGTAGGAAATTACAAATTACATATTTAGTGATATTTTAGAGATTTTTAATTTTTATTTCTGACAGTTGTCTCGGTTTCATTGCTTTACAGTTTTCTCACTTTTAAATTTAAGCAGGTAATTGAAAATAAAATCTATTTTTAATAAATGACACATATTTTAATAAATTAAATTAAATCAGCTTCACTCTGTACCCCGCACACAGTAGGGTAGGCAGAGGGAACATAGTTCAGACTCCGTTCCCCACTTTCCACCGAATTCAGAGGCATTGCGTGTTGAGTGGCGGTACTCAACGCCGCGCTCTGCCTCGACACCAGAGCGAAGAAATGGAAATATTAATTAAAATAAATATTTCATTTCCTCGAGTGGGGATCGTATCCACAACCAGTCACTTTAACATACACTTCGGGCCGCTGTGCCACGACTGGCTTAAATATATTTTTATAAATAGTTCTATATTATATCTGTTGTATAACTCGAATGCTCTGAGTAGTAAACATAATAACTTAAGTTTAAGTTTGAACATTGAAGAACTTCTCAAGTGTTTATAACATGATTCTGTGAATAGATATGTTGTTTACACCACTGGCTTCATACGTTATCTAATATATATACGCAAGGTATAAAACCTTATTTAAGATAATTTTCAATTAACTAGTCTGCATTACTTTCATTTTCTTATAATAATAATAATAATATTTTCAACCTATATTAAAAAGTAAAATTTCAGCCAATTCAATTAAAGCATTTATAGCAATTTGAAATGAAATTTTGATTTAATCAGTTACCATTAATACCATTTCTGAGATTAGCGTGAACAAACGCACCGACAAACATTTGAAATATTTCAAAAACTATTGTTTTTGATTTATCATATTTAAAATTCCATACATATATATGCTCGTATAGACACCGATCCGTTACGGTTTATTACTAGGATTCGGCACACGCTGTGCACGGCGGGTGGAGCTGATCGAAGCTATGTTGAGGAAAATTTTGCGAAATTTTCGCAAATACAGTAAAAGAATTTCTGTTCCACAGCTGAACTCTATGGCACACATTTTGACCATTTACTCAAAAACTATAATTTCAATTATCACCTGACCACTTCGCTGGGATCACCGTATCGTCCACAACGTTCCTGCAAAATTTCAGAGCTGTAAGGGCTTCGCTCAGCTCAATAAGTAAAGATATAATGCTTTCTATGTCTCGATTATGTCTCAGTTATTAGTTTCCCTTATTATATCCCCGCTAGGGACAAAGCGTGAAGCTAAGTTAAGTTGAATTAAGTGTAAAATTGTTCCATATAAGATTATATAAATACTTGCTTATCACCTTAGATCTATTATACTTTTTTAAAGTATTAATTGTATGTGTAAAAACAATAATGTAATTAATATATATGATAAGAAAATTAGACATAATAATGAAGTAAAAAAGGGTACAGACTAAGTGTCTAATGCTGAACTAAATATAAAAAAAACACGAGGTTTTCTTCTGACTAATCTGCGGGAAACAGCATGAAGCTAAAAAAACACTACATTTTTTTTCTATATGTATCACAATTTTAGAGAAACTGTGAGACTGAAAGAGATAATACTTAAGGATTCAATTTGATAAATATTTTTTCATAAAAAAAAAAACAAATGTTTGAACAGTACATTAAGTAGACGTACAAAAAATATCCAATTTGTGAACAGTTCCACACTAACACAAATCAACCCTATCCTAAAATAGGTGAAAGTTATTTCACGTGACGAATGACACGCTACTCGTGAGATACGACTTTCTTAAGTCATATCTCACGAGTAAAGGACACTGTTTTGTTGACGTCTCGTCTTCAAGGGCATTATTTTCTTGAGAAATAATTGTAATCGGCTACTTAAAATTAAAATGAACTAGCGAACAATAGTCACATATTATTAATAATTATTGTATGTACACATATTAATCTACAATATAATTTTTTTCTACTTATGTATTACGGACAGTACAAATATAATATATATTATGTATTAGATTCTTTAAAATTACTTTAATCTCAACAACACAACTTTTGAACTAAGATGTTTTTACAAATCTTAGTTGCACATAGCAAAAATGTAAAATTAAGTATAAGCCTCTTGAATAAGTATGTGTATATAAATTATATTAAAATTTAAAAGATGTTAACTGAAGAAATACTAGTTTTGAACGCTTATTTGTTCGATATTAAGCGGTTTCTATTATAAATTCTGTGTAGGTACCGTAACCTACTTAATACAAATATAATAACCGAACGAAATCACGGAACTCTTACAAATAATTATGGTGGGCAGGTGGTAAATTAGGGCTACACTAATTTGAGTTACAATGTTTTCAAAGGCATTTAGGTATATTTTTAGGGTTCTGTACTTCAAAAGGAAAAAATGGAACCTATATAGGATCACTTTGTTGTCCATCGTCTTTCGTCAAGACCATTTATCTCATGATCATGTGAATCTATATCCAATTTGTATTTAGATGGATTTACAAATTCACTGAAAAATAAAAAATCAAGACGTAGGTGGGAATAAATATATTTGGTATCAATTAATACATTACACAAATCTTAACGCACATAGTAGCTGTAAGGGTAAGAGTACGCGGCGTAATCGTAGGCGGTAGCGTAGCCGGGATAGTAGTATGGTGATGCATAGTCTACAGCCACGGGAGACGAGTATGCCACCGATGCTATCGATGATACTGGGTATTCCACTACTAAAGGCTTAGCTGCAGCAAAAGCCAATAAAGCGATGAACAACACCTGAAAATAATATTTATAGTAAGATAACATAACAGCTATTAAATTATTTTTCTAGCTTTCTTGCTCCTTGCTATATGTTTATTACAGAATCTCTGAAAATCTAATTATTATAGAGATTACTTACGTATTTGAACATTTTGGTAAAGACGTGATGAGGGACGTAGGCGTTGAAGAAATCAAAACACAATGATAACATCGATTGATTTTTTTCTCTATTTATATAGAAACTATGATGTATGACTTGCCGGATAAACAGACGGGTATCCTTATGGAACTAATTTGTAAATATTGTCACGCACAACCTCGATGGACCGCAGTGAGAGAACAATATAAGGTCAAGGATAAGTAAAACCCAAATAAGGAATATGTACGAGATTTTTGTCACTTGAAAGTGTAATAGTCACTTTGCTACTATATTATATGGTACTTGATCTGGTTCTCGCATGGCAAGGCTGGAAATTTAAAATATTTACATTTTTGTTATAAGATTCTAAACTAAATACTTAACTATTATAATTAAGTACATATTATATAAAATAAAAAGAAATTCTGCATATAAATTAATTTACTTTTCAACTGACTTTTTTTTTAAATTACAAGTTTCTATTACTCATATTTGTGGATCGATTTAAAAAATTATGTTTGTTCTTGGAAAAACGTACTTTCCTATTGGTCACATTATCACCATGTTGGAATCTGATGATGAAACCAATGGAAAACGAGGGAAACTCGAATTTCATGGGCACATACTAAGTTTTTATAGCTTCACGCCGTTTCCCGCATACAGCAGGGTAGACAGAGGGAACCTAATTTTAAGACATTCCGTCCCCCATTTTCCGCTGAATTCTGGAGGCATTACTTATTGAGTTGCAGAACTCCATTCCGCACATTTGCCCGATACCAGGGTGAAGAAATAAAAATATTTCATTAACTCAATATTCTCAAAGTAGTATTTCTAAAAACAACTGGCAATTATTTTAAATTAAAAATGAAAATACAAAATAAAACCTACTTCAAAACTATAACCCTATGCACAAATTTAAAAAACAAATAAGATATAGAGAAAATAATATTATGATATCAAAATAAAGAAAATTATAAGGGAAATTATTCATATATTTATTATACATTTACTATTTAAAATTCGTTAGCTTTGAAGTATGTGTCAGCCAATTTTTGACATTTTGAAAATGTTACTCCACACTCAGGAAAGAAAAATATTTTTTTTTGGAAAATATATAAAAATTTGGACAGATTTGTGCAGGTTCTCAAAAGTTCCCGTTTACCAGATTTATCACGATTACGCTCTGATTATTGTACGCTTATTAGTTTACTATTCTTAGCATCTAAATACAAAAAAAATCTTTTTCGAAAACATATAAAAAATTGACAATGCAATGTGATAAATACTCGTATATACGATATTTCTTTTTTTAAGCTTTTATAAGTTTTAAAAAACTTTCTTACACGCATACATTTTAAATATATCAAAAAACTAAACTATAAAAACCCTTCCTTAGCAGTCGGGAAAAAATATATTTTAATTACATGAAACGAAAAAAAATTTAAAAAAATCAACTTATTTTTAAGCACACTTGTAATATTTAAAATATTTTTGTACATTCTACTAGGATTTAAATATTCTGCACACGTCCCACAAGGCTGTTAGCAACTATAAAACGTCTTGAAGTCCAACACTGAACATCAAACGCATTTCTTGTGCTCATTTGCTTACAACGAATTAATCAAAAACAAATCGACAATATGTTCAAGCTGGTAAGTCATTATAATATTTATACATTTTGTATATATAAAATAAATTATACTTTAACTATAAATATATTATTTAATTTTATATTTGTATAATATTCAATATATTTTTACAGTTGATCCTCGCCTGCTTCTTGGCCTTCGCTGCTGCCAAGCCTCAAGTGCTGGTGTCAGCTCCAGTAGCCGCCGCGTACTCTGCGCCTATAGCTGCTGCTTATTCAGCACCCGTAGCGTACTCCGCTTACTCAGCATACAGCGCTCCCTATGCCGCCTACTCCGCGTACCCTTACGCGTCTGCTTACCCCGCGTACTTCCTTCGTCGTTGACATAACCAAGTTACCGAAAAGCTTAACTATTGACTGAAAACGCTATTAATATATATTTTAAACTGAAAAAATAAATGATTGTTACAATATAATTATTATTTCTTTGCACCCAATACCACTCACTTCCTCTCACCCGAATTTGGAATCGCCTTTACTTTAAGTATGAACGGTATTTTTATATATATACAAAAAACACACAGATACAAAAAACAGTCTTTTCTCAGGTTTTGCCAGTGTCATTTTCTGACCAAATTCTGAAATCATCGTTACATTTTATTCTTTAACCAAATCGCAGAAAGGAAACTGTTATAATTTCGTCATATCTGTTTATCTGTTTGTCCGTTCGTATGTCACAGTCATTTTACTCGGAGACTATCAAGATGAAATTTGTAAGGTTTTATATACCGCTGAATTGAATTTTATAAACCGCTATACAATGACGTAGTATAATTTTGAAAAGAGCATGTCGTATGAGAATCATTAGATAAATCCTTCTAAATGGCATGGGAGTCCCTGAGATGGTTTTTTGACTATGCCAATATTATATATTAAAAGGTTTTCGCTTCTAAAATGGTAGAAAGTGTGGAATTTAAATAAATATAAATATTAAAATGTAAATAAATATTTCACCTACTCGAGTGGGGATCCAACCCACAATCCACGCGTAACAGTCACACCATGTGCCGCTGCGCCACGACGGCCTCAGAGATGTAGGATAATTTCAATAAAAAATATCTTAAGGTGAGAAGGATAAGGTTTCTTCTTGAAGTCCCTTAAAGATAACATATTAAGAATACTATAATGATGATGATGATGATGATGATACCACTGCACATAATAGTACACTTATGAATACTCTTACCTACTCTTACCTATACTTTTTAGCTTTTTTTTCTCATATATATATACATACATATAGAATAAGATAAACAGTTAGCTAGCTGTGCTCTGAAAAGTAACACAATAATATACATTTTAATTTAAATATTCCCCAGCGGGAGTTTGCAGTTTCAGACCACACATATTTTGAAGGCTGAAAAAAAAGTTGAAATGTAAATACTATAATGAACACAAACCCTTAAACAGTATATTTTTTACTTTCCTTTTAGATAAATAACAATTTCTAATATAGGGTAGAGCGAGGCGAATCGGATTTTTTTTTTAGAATATGAAAATCATACTAACGTTCATTTATGAAAACTATACCTACTTAAAATACATAACAAAACTGAAATTATTCACATGTTATTAATAATTGAGACCAAAACCCACAAGACAAGAATATCCGATTCGAACACAAAATAAATTCAAAATATAAATATTTTGTAACATTTTGAATTTATTTTGCAATCTTCAAAAAAAGTTCAAATAATAATTAGAGAGACAAATGTTAATTAATGAATAACACATATACGGCCCTTGTCTATCTCCCATATCGACATTTTTGCAGCACCATTCTTCGCATCTGCACTGCGGCACTGAATCCAATCATAAGAAAATTCTAAATCTTAACAAGCCATTCCAAATTGTCTATTAAATTTTTCTTTAATGTTTTTAAAGATCTGCGAATTCAAACGAATATATACAAACCAAAGCTACCACTCCGAAGCCACGACTCGCTAAGTACAGTAAAAATTGTGGTAAAATGGCTTTCCACCATGAATTTAATGACAACCTTTGGATATTGTGAATCTTTTTTGTAAGTTTTTGTACGTAGACTCTATCGACAGTGAAATAAAAAAGAATAATTAACCTTAAATATGAAATAAAACATTTTAAAAACATGATCCACTTCGCTCCCGACAAAATGAACCGAATAATATGTAAAAATGTTGTGCTTTTACCTATCCCATTATTCTTAAAAACTAACATATATTTCTAAATAGGCCTTTTTAACCAATATAAGATATATAACTCAAAGTTTTGACATAAATCTTTAGTTTTATGTAATAAAATTGTAAATTTACTTGCCTTTCTGACAGTTTAAGATAATATAGAATTTTCTTCTTCGTATATATTTCTAGTTTCAAATCCAAAATATATTTCTAGTTTCAAATTATCACATAATTTTCTTAATAAATATGTTTCTATTTATTAACGAAATTCCATGATGATCTAATTTATAGATATTTATCTATTTGCGACTCCTGCCCCACAACAGCCTGTTGACATGTAAAAATAATTTCTTTCAAATATTAAAATAAGTAATATTTTTTATGCCTATGTGTAGAGTTGTATTGTAATAAATTTACTTAAATAATATATTAATTTGTCAGAACGTAGAGCCGAATAAGGTTTCTTCTGGCTATCCTGCCGTATGCGGGATACAGCGTAACGCTCATTAAAAAAATTGATTTAAATATTCTGCACACGTCCCACAAGGCTGTTTTATAACAGAAGGTAAACCAAAGCAACTATATAACGACTTGAAGACGAACACTGAACATCAAACGCATTTCTTGCGCTCACTCGCTACAACACATTCTCAATAAACAAACTATCAATATGTTTAAACTCGTAAGTTATATAATATATAAGTTTGAATTGAGTTATTTTGAAAATTAAATATATTTACAGTATTAAATATATCTTTCACAGTTGATCCTCGCCTGCTTCCTAGCTTTCGCCGCTGCCGAGCCTCAAGTGCTGGTGTCAGCCCCAATAGCCGCTGCATATTCGGCACCTGTCGCTGCAGCGTACTCAGCACCTGTGGCGTACTCCGCTTACTCAGCATACAGCGCACCTTACGCCGCCTATTCCACCTACCCCTACGCGTCTGCATATCCAGCTTATTTCCTTCGCCGTTGATATATTGAATGCTGCACTACAGGAATCTTGATTGAAATTGGAAATGTTATCAATAAATGAATTGATTCAAATATATACTTTTTATTATACCTGTATTATAGAAATGATTTTATATTTTAACCTAATTAAATAATACTGAAAAGTTTTTTAAATGCTGAGTGTTACGATGCTGAGCATTTTGTCTTAAAAGAAATGTAACTGTCTTATATTTATATGATTAACACAAAATTACTTTCACTTATTTCTACTTACTAAGTTATTATTGTTTATAATATATATCGCTTCTCTTATCAAATCAGCCTATTCGGGTCCACTGCTGGACATAGGCCTTCTCCAGTGTGCGTCAGAGCTCCCGATCCTCCGCCTTTCGTATCCAGTCGAAGCCAGCAACTTTCTTCAGGTCGTCGGTACATCGAGCTGGAGGGCGGCCTTCGCTACACTTGCTGATCCGGGGTCTCCAGGCAAGGACTCGTCTGCTCCAACGGCCATCGGTCCTTCGACAGATGAGTCCAGACCATTGCCATTTCAGTGTACTAATTCTGCGAGCGATATCGGTAACTTCGGTTCTTTTTCGGATAACCTCATTTATGATTTTATCTTTCAAAGAGACTCCGAGCATAGCTCGCTCCCTAGCATGTTGGGCGACTTGAAATTTGTGGACTAGACCGATTGTTAGTGTCGGCACGTAAACGTGACGGTTATGGGTTCGATTCCTACTCGGAGGATTGAAATAATATTTTCTTTTCATCCGCCATTGAGTTCCATCACTTAACACAAAATGCCTCTATATTTCGGTGGAAAATGGAGAACGGAGATAATAAAGATAATTTAATAGAAAACGGAGTACTTTAACTAGTTTTTCAGGTTCCCTCTAACCACCATGCTATGTGTATGTACAGCATGATAATAAAATATAGAAACTTTATATTTATATATCATATTGTTTTGTTATGCTCGTCAAAGTATATTACCTACTTCATAGTTATTTCTTAATCGATAGTAAGTATAAATTAACTTGAAGACCAATAGTTATGCACTATATGATATGCATTCTTTAAGCGTACCGAGTGACTTGATCTGAATTCTAGAATGTTCCCAAATTTCACAATATCGTACAACCGAAGTGACCGACGGTATCATTATATTATTCATTTATTTTATTGATTTTTATATTAAATTCATTCAGGTTTCTAAATGAAGCATGCATTTACTAAAAAAAGTTAATTTGGTTTAATACGCTTATCTTCGGGTAATCTGATTCGTCGTAGTAGGTGATTTTTTTCGACCACGGGGTGATGCCAAAGGTAAAAGCTAATTCCTCCAAATAATAAATTCTACTAATAAGTTAAGCAAACAATTTATTCATATTAAAAAATTTACAATTTACAAAAAATAAGAGCAATTTTTTTTTTGATTTGACTCCATATCCCGCAAACAAAGGGATAGACAAAGTGATCCACTGAACACTAGTTCAGTTCCACACTTTCTGCACTTTGTCTTGTTATGAAAATAAAAAAAAAATAATACATTTTTTTTTTGCCCAAGTGGATATCGATCACAAATCTAGAGTATTTCCAGTGAAACACTGTGACGCTTTCACCTACGCCTTTTTGCAAATGCCAACTTCAAATCCTAATGTAACAATCAAAGGCCAAACCGTTTGTGAACGTCCTTTATCTTACTAATATTAACATATTAGGTTTCTCTCATCGAAACTTCTATCACAAGGTGAATTTAAATTGAAAAGCGTCAGTACAAAGAACTCTGGAAATAATTTAATTTGGAAATATAGGCAATACTTTTTGACTTTAGTATGTAATAAGGTCAACACTTAATAAAGTTAATAAAAGTTCTATCTTCTGCAGTACTTTGACTTATTATATCATATAATTGAATAACCAATAAACAATATGAAATGAAAAAAACTTCTTCTTCAATTAAAAATTTACGACTCTTTGATACAAGACGAAGATTCAAAAATACTCAGTTACTTAATATGTGGAAAACATTAATTAATTATAAAAATAAATGCTAAGACACTCCCACTTTCCGCCGATATAAAATAAAAACATATATAACAAACTTTATTAAATATATATATAATAAAAAAAGTTTTATATATCTGTATTATAAGCTCTTAATAAACCTTTACTGGAAAAAGCGCTATCTAGTTCACTCGATTAGTGAGTTTGCTCTTCATTCTCAAATTTCAGTCTCCTTTGGAAATTGGACACTCATAGCGCCAGGCCGTCATAGAGCATTGTATAAAAACTACTTTTATTTTATTTCGTATAATGGAAAATATAAATCTATTTTTAAAATTGTCGAGAGATTTCGTCAGTGATTATAAGATCTTATTTGCTTATAGCTAACTTATTGTCGATTTGTAGGCTGCGAGTTAAAAGTGAAGTTATCAATGAACTCTCCTTGACTACACACTACGCATGACAAAATGCGTGAAGATAAAAAATACAATTAACTGAGTGCGATTTAACTATTCTGATCATGACCCACGAGGTCATTTCGTGAAGGAGGTAAAAGATACATGAGTATAAATTGACTTGACTTCAGTACTGGCTATCATACACGTTTCTTGTGCTAACTTGATTACTTTAATCCATATTATTAAAATCA
The DNA here is from genome assembly GCA_037355905.1 of Heliconius aoede. NCBI lineage: Eukaryota > Metazoa > Arthropoda > Insecta > Lepidoptera > Nymphalidae > Heliconius > Heliconius aoede. Next base: position 14,518 of record JBAIZZ010000106.1, on the reverse strand, counting down.
ACCACCAAAATGTTCAAACTGGTAAGTTTATAGATAAATTATATTTACATTTTATTCTCTAAATTAATAATATGGTTTTTTTTTCAGCTTCTCTCTATATCCCGCATATGGCAGGGCAGGTAGAAGAGGAATAGGTTCCTTGGACTCCTAACACTAGGGTGTTAAACCACTCCTTTCTGCCGAATTATTGAGATATTACATTTTGAGTGGCGGGTCTCAACGTCGCGTTTTGCCTTTGTACCAGAGCGAACAAATGAAAATAATAATTCATTCTCCCGAGTGAGAACCACAACCGTCGCGTTTACAGTCACATCCTTGTGCACCTGCGCCCTCATAAACACAATATTGTTGTGAATAAATATATGATATTTTTGCAATTCAACAGTTCTTCCTCATCTGCTTCCTGGCCGTCGCCGCAGCCAAACCCCAGGTGCTAGTATCAGCACCAGTCGCGGCGGCATACTCCGCACCCATTGCTGCAGCATACTCCGCACCTGTAGCGTACTCTGCATACTCCGCCTACAGCGCTCCTTTGGCCGCCTATTCTGCCTACCCCTATGCGTCTGCTTACCCCGCATACTACCTTCGCCGTTGAACAAATCCAAAGAAATATCGTTGTCTACTCCGATTAATAAAATGTGAATATAAATTATATTTATTTAATAAAACCAAATAAATAAATACAAACCATTATATTGTTTTTTTTTATACTAATGTATATTTTTTGCACAATAACTGGTACATTTACTTACTTTTACAGAAAAAACAAACCTATGTAGAAAAGATATAACGCTCGACTCTATTGTACGACCGCCTCTAGCGCTTATGTAGTTAATATGTAGCATAATATATTATGAAGTCTTACTTTCCAAGAATATTTAATTAATTATATTTAATCACATTATTTAGTCTAAAAAAATATCTGCTCGAAGACTTCGACTAGCTGCACGTTCTTTAAATCTTGTAATCCGATGACAATACAATTTTTTACCATAAGTTATTTTAGCTTTTATTACAAGTTATTCTACAATATTAAATTGGATATTTTGTGATTATTGAGACCTCAACTGTAACTTGTAAGTAATATGTGTCACAAGCACTAATAGCAATTATAAAAGTATTATTAGTAAAGTTTAATAAAACCCCATGAGATTATTTGTCAATACTATTATAGTAGCACATATTCTGCAAATATTTAAATGGCACACTACTGTATGAGCCATTTAAATAATTTAATTTTAATAAATGAATCTTTGGAAGTTTCATTTCAAAAGATTCATTCATTAAAATTAAATTAATATATTTAAATATAACTAAATTAATATTTAAATATAACTAAATTTTTTATGATTTGAAATCCTAATCTTATATATCTGAGATTTAGTCTACGAGTGACTGACGACGTGACTCTACCACACGTACATTAGTCGCCTCCTACAACATCGACAGTACCAGGGTGATCCTATTCTAAGCCGGGACCACACGGCTGACTTCACTAGAGCGAAGAAATGAAAACATAAATAAATATTTTCTTTCCTCGAGTGGGGATCGAACCCACAACCAGTCGATTTTGCAGCACATTTTGTGCCCCTGCGTGACCGTCCTCAAAATAAAATAGTGTACAATCTAATATAAAATTGTTTGTTAACTAGTTAACAAAATTATAAATAATGACGCCACGATGGCGAATTCCTCAAATCGTCTTCAGGAACTGTTATATTTAAATCGTATTGATATTACGGTTCAATTCAGTCGGGTTTGGTTCCAAATGGTTCTAAATAGAACGAAATATTACGAAATTAAGAAGAAAGTAGAGAATGATGCAAAGAGTGTCATAGGTTAAAGAATAATAGCTAATGTTGAGTAAAGACTGTAAATGTAACTTGAATTACTTCATTCGTTATAATACCTAAAATTTAATTTTAAAAAAGTTGTATGTTTTATAATTAATTTGATTTTGATTTAAGCCGACATGTATACTTAGTCATAAATCGTCACCTGCTCTGAATAAAATATGTAAAGTAAAAGTTACATATTTTATTAAGTACAGGGCCTCCCGGCCTCAAATAAAGTAAAATACTCTTTATTGTACACATTGTTGTTGTGTATTGTATCGGCCATCAAATATTTCAAATTCTAATTTCTTATCGAAAATTGCGCAAAAAATAAAAAAATCCAATAAAACAAATTACAAAACATATTTTCAGCAATACTTAAATAAGTAAATATTTAAGTGATTTTAGAGCCTTATGTAGGCTCATATCCTATCGCCCGGGACAAATTATTGACAGTGAGAATTATCATAAATTCATAAGTTTATTTTATAACGTCAAATTATTACACACTGATAGGTTCAAGGTAACCTTTTCACCTAAGAAATCCTTTAAGCAGAAGACCTTAGAGAGATACGAATATAACTTCCTTCCCTACATCGCGGCTAATCGCTATTCAAAGTATAGAAACACCAAGCTACGTTGCGCATTATTCCATTCCGGCCTTCATTACTTTAGTATAAAGTTGACTACTACTCTTAGGGTAGCGTCATTCAACTCAGGAAAACCACTTGATAAACTACAAAAATGTTCAAACTTGTAAGTTGTTGTATAATTATGTATTTAATATTGTGAACAAATGAAATTCACCATAAAAAAACGCTCCAACATTAAAAGTTTGAAAATATTATGTTAATTTATTTTTTATTGTATAATTATTTTTTGTCTTTGGATATATCTAATGTATTTTTCGAATTGAATAAATATAATATAATATATGAAGAGATAACGTACTCCTGGTTGATTCAAATAATACACGATCAATGGCAGAAATCGTGGCAAGTGACCATAAATGCAATGGTTGCGGGTTCAAATTCCACTCGGGAGAAACATTATGTTTAAAATTAGTTTCTTTATTCGGCTCTAGTAGACAAAGCGAAGCGTTAATTTCCGCCACTCAAAAAGAAATGCTTTCAATTTAATTATGATGCTTATTTTAAAATAATATCTCCAACATGTTTTATTACAGTTCGTACTTGCTTGCTTCTTGGCTTTGGCCGCAGCGAAGCCCCTGGTCTCCGTGGCTTACACTGCTCCAGTCGCCGCAGCGTATACTGCACCTGTTGCTGCATCTTATGTAGCACCCGTCGCTTACTCCGCATACAGCACACCAATTGCTGCATATTCAGCATACTCATACGCTTCTCCCTACTCTGCGTATTATCTTCGTTGAGAAAACGAAATTGGACCGCATTACTGTTAAAAATGACAAAATAATTTACATAATATTAAAATAAAATGTTAAAGCATACTGTTACATGATAATTTCATTTAAAACCTTTTTTTTTTATTTATATAACATACATACCTAATAGAAGCATAAAAGTAGAACGTATATATAGGTGTAACGCGATCGGCAGGTAAACTGCTGTCTTGAGGAACTCAGTACCTATTCATTTCACCTGTATGTATATTTGCCGAATTTCACAGGCTCGGTAGATATTTGATGGTGATTATATGGGAAAAAATCTATATAACTATATTGATGTACGCAAAATAATGTATGGCTGATTTATTTATTACGCGCAGCTTCGCCGAATTCAAACCTACTGATAACAAGAGCTAATCTTCTATCTACTGATAGCAAATAGTATTAACATTATAGATTTTAGAAGTATTTTAAATGAAATCTTTATTAAGATATTTTATATTTTTTAAAATCGGCTTGCTTCGTTAAAATTGCATAGTTGAAGTAAACAAAATTGCTCATAATATTAAAGCTAGCAATTTAAACTGAATAAAATTTTTAGAAGATTAAATGACAAGTAGCTATCTATTATCGAATGAAAAAAGAATCACGCAAATTGGATCAAAATTTCTTTAGGTAATTGACGTTTGTAAAATATTGACAATTATTGGAAAATGGCAATTATTACGCATCAAAAAAAAAAAAAAAGAATCACGCTTATCGGTTTAGAAATCTCGGTGTAATCAGTACATAAAAAAATATATACCAACAGAATGGAGAACCTCGTCCTCCTTGAAATTTAAAATATATTATATAAATAGGTTGCAGGGACCAATGATATTATACGTATTATTCAGGAATTCATATAGCGTGGGTTCTAAACACTCAGTTTTTACCACTATTTTAGTACAGTTAAAGATCCTTATTAAAAAATATATTAAAAAAAATTAACGATATCTACTCTCATGATTTTGTTTTTTAAACTTTCTTCGCACTGGTTGGTATATGTTTCTGCAGCTTATGACAATTTCAGTGACTTCTGATTTATAGTAATACAAAAAATATTTCCTTTATTTTCTCATGTTATAAGCCCGAATTAAGTACATAATCTATTATTATTTAGCGATGTACGATAACACACAGATTTCATTAGATTATACAACAGATTTGTATAATCTAATGAACTTATACTAAGTCAAACATAATTTGCTCTTAACTGTCAACTCACGTAATAATTTATTATATAATAGATATATACTCTAATATAATAAAGCATTAAACAACAAAAGATCCTTTTAAATTAGCTCATAATCCTAACAATATAAATATTTTCTTAAGGTCATCTCAAGAGAAAATATTTTTTTCATAGAACAGCCATGAAACCTGAAATAAAAAAATAAATACAATATGTATTTATTTTACGTTTGCCTAGATTGGTATACGCATGTTTGATAGATAACATATCGGGATCTCTGGCAACACAAAAATAAAACACAACTGACTTTGCTGTTTAAGACTCCTTCCAGCTTACCTTCAAGTATAATAAAAGTTGAGATTAAAGATTTAAAAAGAAAAAAGAAAAAAAGATTAAAATTGATAAAAGTTATAAGACACTTAGCACGTCCATGCAATTTATTTGTATAATAATCATTATTAATAGGTGCGACCAATTACTAATAAGCTTTTGTAACATATATATTACCTATGCAAGCTTTTAAGTCTTCAGCTTGAGGCATAATTTAAGACTCCTTTGTCTAAACAATTGTTAGTATGATTTAGTTAGATTATATATAACAAAAAAAATTATGCAACAAATGTCGAAATGCAGTTATCATTTATAAAATTTTCAAAATCATATCAGTATATTTATCATAACATAAAATAAAGTGTCGTGACGAGTGTGTGTGTATATCATAGCACTAAATCAGGGAAATCATGAATGATCCATAAAGAACCAGCTCAAATAGTTACATTGACCTCCAGCTGTTGCAGCGAAGTGTAGCAGCTCAGCCCAAACACGCGCACGCTGACCTCTGACGCAACGTGTGGACGAGCATCGCATTATGAGCTGGACGGTTAATGCGGTAAAGTGACAAGATTTGCTTTTTAATAAAATATTTCATAAAAATATATCAAATAAATGATTCAAGAAACAGATGCACTGATAATGTAAAACTGCAGTGTTTTTTTTTTATAATAAAATTTTTTTATAAACATAATTATGTTATAAATCGATAGATACGAAGGATCATTTGGTGAAGGATTAAACTGATACTGTCAATCTACTTATCATATTGTAACTTTTTTTTTCATAAATATCTATTCATATAATAAAAATGGTAACCGATGAAAACTATTATCGGAGGCAATAAATTTAAGAATAATTTAAAAAATTGTAATTTTATAAATAACTGTTTTGTGTTATTTTTAAGAATTACAAGAATTTTCAACATCACTGTTATGTGTTATTTAAAAAAAAAAAACAAAATACATTTACATTTGGGGGAATAAATTATATTTGTTTTCCTTGCTCTTTTATAGAAAAAACAACACAGCGTTAAGTTCCACTCAAGATCAAAAATCAAGAACTGCCCACCATTTTACGGGGATCAAGAGAATAATCAAGAGAAAAAATAAAATTGATGAATACTTATAGCATAACGCCAACTCAAACATTTGTCTTGAATTCGGAGCAGTAAAGTCTCTCTGCGTAAGTTAGGAAACAATCGAAATCATGTCGAGAATTAAAATCCTTCTAGTATTTAAACCAAACGCATTCTATCTCTAGCATCATTCACTTTCTGCCTTTGTCAAAGCAAACAAATCAAACAACCCTCAAAAATGTTCAAACAGGTAAATATTTATAACAATTAAAAGAAAATAATAACTCTAGACTAATTTCTTTTATAGGACAGTATTAACAGTGTTTTATTTTACAAGATATTAGTACATTTATTTGGGATTACAAGTATTTGGGTTAATGAGTAAGAAGTCTTTTAACTTTAAATTAAACAAGGATCGGTGGTGAGTTTTACCATGGTCACATAATATCTTCAAATTTATTTCAAGTTAATAAATTCTACGATTTTCACAATTATAACACATTTAAAATGAAACTATTTTAACCGGATTAATTGCGTTTATTTATTTATTTAAAGTTATAGAAATATATATATATATATACGATTAAGTTTTATTTATTAACAAATTTAATATAAAAGATATTTAAATAGCTAAATATTTATTTATTTCAAAGGTAATCTTCGCTGCCCTCCTCGCCGTCGTGGCCGCTAAGCCTGGCATCCATTCCATAGCATACTCTTCACCTATTGTTGCCGCACCTGCTGTGGCTGCATACAGTGCTCCTGCTGTAGCTGCATACGCTGCACCGGTAGCTGCTTATAGCGCAGCATACAGTGCACCTCTAGCTGCAGCTTATTCTGCACCAGTTGCTGCTGCCTACTCTGCATACTCCCCCTATGCGTACTCTGCTCCAGTAGTTGCTGCAGCTTACAAAGCTCCAGTTTTCCTTAAGTGAGAATATGTAAAGATCTGTTTGTGATGTGAACATTTAATTAAACGACTCTACTGCTTTAAAATGTATTTATTTTTATTTAAGAATTCATAAGTATTTTCCTTTATATATTAATACCTAATTTGTCTTTACTTCAATCACGATCACATAGTCATATAGTAGATCATATATACAAAACATTTATACTTTGTTACCTTAGATTTTAAACAAACTAAATGATTATCGAGGCATTTATTTTTAAAATATTTGTCATAACAAGCTTCAAATAGATACAGCCTGTATATGGAATTGACATCATTGCAATGTATATATAAGTATATACTGTAGTAACATATATTGTTACGTTACCACAGCGTTAATAGAATCTATTTGGCAGGTACTATTTTAAGCGAATCACAATGGAACAATATATACATATGACACATCATTCTATAGGCATTAAATAGAGTCTAGATTTTTGGACATAGAAGGAGTATATGACGTCAAAATTAAATCTTTTTTTTTTCTTTTTATGATATCCGAATACTGATACCACGATTTATAAAAATTGTATATAATTTTTACAGATTTTAAAGTATATTTACTTGATAGTATCCATAACAAAAAATGCCTATTCATCAAATATCAAAACTATCGATATCATATATTACCTTATATAAATTACTCAATATAATGTAATAGAAAATTGTTGATATTTACCCAATAGTTAGGAAATTTTTATAGGTCTTTTAATTACACCGCGAATTTTGTACAGAATGCAGCAAAAACAATACTTGAATGCTCGTATCTTTTGATTGCGTTGACATAAAAAATTGACTCTTTCTGTGCTCAAGGGACACGGGGACTGCAAGGGACTCTCCTGATCCATCATCAAATGAAGTCCATCGTTGAAATATTGATGTTCAAATGATTTTCTGATTAATGACTGAACGTGAAATTAAAAAAATGTCTGTTGTCAAAATCCAAAAACCAAAATATTATGGAAACTTATTGTTATATTATAGAAACTTATTGTCATAAGGAAAGAATTCAAATTATTTTACGATAACATGTTAATGTTGTGGCCATGTGGCTTGTGTTAAATCATAATGAAAGTTACTAATCAATTTGATACTTCAAGCGTATTACTTCAAAATCACGTATTGATTTTTGCTTTGGTTTTTTTTTTAATTAAAAGAAACTACATCCACGGGCTCGTCGTTGCGCGTGCCTTTTTTTATAATATTATTTGTTTGTTTATAAAGCGTGACAACATTTCGGAATTAGCTTAAAGTAATACATGATGTTTATGAGAATGATTGAAGACTTTTATGAGTGGTGTAGGTGGCTTACATCTGCCAGTCCATGAGTCCCACATAACTCACTCGAATCCCCATTTAGGTGGCGTACTCCTAAAGAGTTTCTACACGATTAAAAAAAAAACAAGAAATAAAATGCTTGTAATCTAAATGAATCTCTCTAGGCATAAAATATATACTCTTAATACCAAACTATAAATACAAGTTCAAGGTTACTGCTGTAAATTAGCGTCCTTTACTGTCCATCGGTCAAGGATGTAAAAATAATTTAAATGTGGTTGCATCATCGAATGTTCTACAGCATTAGATCCTTACACTTCAATTGTATTCTGTGTACAGGTGGATTTTTTATAATATTGTAAAATGAAAAAAAAAATGCTTATGAAACTTTTATATATTAAAGAAATTTTCTTTTTTTACAAATTTTTGAACAATAGTGCCCTAAACAATTTCTTAATGGCTAGGATTTGCAAAATTAATATAAAAAGTATTTTTTATATAAAATTGTTTTTCTTGAATAGTTATTAAATGAAAACAATTTAATTATCTTCATAAATTTGAGTTTCATTAAAAGAAAACGATGTTCCATATTAAGGGAACTTACTCTACTATATTTTTTTCTAACTATTAATATATTATTTTATATTATAAAAAATTATAACTTCCACAATAAAATTTGCATACACACACTTATACGTATTACATTTTGACTATTTTTTGTATATATTATATGAACTAGAAAAAGATATTTTTTAATATGTATTATTCATAGATACATACATACCTCAATTCAACACACAAAACAAATATATATTAATAAAAGAAAAAGTTATTTTACGGGTTATGGGGTTACATATATTTAAAAAAAAAAATATCCGCCTTAAAAAGTAGAGCATTTTAATGAACAGAAGTCAATTGGTAAAATTAAATTGTAATTAAACAGTATACATTTTAAACAGCCTGTATCAAGTATGTGTAGCATAAGAAAATTCATGTCGCGTGCAAGTCCTGATCGCGACGTCCTTGTGAGGTGCGCGGGCGCCGAAACGATGCCAACACGGGTCTCACACTGTCCTTTATATATAGCTGGGATTCTTCATCACAGCCAGTGTTCAACGGACAATCAAAACAAACAAAATGTTCAAAATTGTAAGTATTCGTATTTTTTATGAATTAATTACCTTTACAAAACTTAATTTATTTTTTATAATTTATGTTTTAGTACTGACATTCAATTTATTTATCTAATAATAAAAATAGGTAATTAATTGTTTTCATTCCTCTAAATATTTACATTTTTCAAAATAAAGCTTATTTTTAGTAGGTGCATGTCCTACCTATCTATTTTTATTATTAAATTTGCGATACCAAATTGATTTCGTTGTCCTCCATTTTTAAATATCTGACATAATTCTTGACGATTCTGGGTTTGATTCCCACTTGAGAAAAACAATACAATGTTGGTTTAGATCTTTCCCAATCTGGTTGATCAAAAATAAATATTTTCAATAACGAACATAATTTTAAAATATATAATATTAAAAAATATAATATAATATAGTACTTTGCTTTCTGTGATGATCAATATGTAAATGAGCAATGTGTTCTTAAAAGTTATATAGCATTGTTATTATTCAATAGAAAAATAACGAAAACAACTCTTTATGAAACGAAACCGACCAAAATAGGTCATTTTAAGTATTTAATGACACTGAAGACTAAGTAATCCGAACTGTTTTGGAGGAAGTATTTTTTAAATAAATTATTTGCCAGTTTGTTTTAATAAAATACGAGGTGTCAAATTCTTGAAGATATCACTAATTACCCCTAAATCGAATCGGAAATGAAATTATATGTCACTGAGATGAATCCATTTATAACTGTTCATAATAGTTATTATTGTTCTTTATTTTAATGTAGGATACAATCAGAAACTAACGTTATATTATATAACAACTAAAAAAACTCTTGTAAAACTTTAAATAATGATATAGATTAAATAACCTTCACACTGTATCCTGCAGGGGGAACCTAGTGTCAAGACTCACTCCCTATCGTGTGACACTATAATAATATTCATAAATTTTTTCAGGTGATTTTCTTCGCTCTCTTGGCTGCGGCTTTGGCCAAGCCCTTAGTGTACACTGCGCCGTTTGCCGCAGCGTACACAGCACCAGTAGCTGCAGCGTACACTGCCCCTGTAGCGTACACATCATACAGCGCCTACTCTCCCGTCGCATACTCCGCCTATTCATACGCATCTCCTTACTCTTACTACCTTTGAGAAACGAAACGACTTATTTACACGGACTCTCGGAAAAATGTATAAAATGGATTATTTAATATATTTATTATGTTTGAACGCAATAAATTACAATTGAAAACCAGATAGATATTTTTTTATTCCTTGAATAAATAACAATTTATATTATATTAGTCAAAGGCCATCATAGCACAGTGGCACAAGCGTGTGACTGTGAACGTGAAGGTTGAGGCTTAGATACTCCCACTAGGAGGAACGAATTATTATTTATTAATATTTTATTTTCTTCGCTGTGGTTTATATGTTTAGATAAAATATAAAGCAGTATTAATAATTTAAAAAAAACCATATAAATAGTTGTAAACAAAATTTCGTGCTTAAAAATGTATCACCAGACGAAATTATCAGCTTTCATAAGTCTTAATATGAATAAAACTGGTGTCTGTTGATGTGCTTAATACAATTATACGTACCTAATATACCTCCTCATCTTGTTTTAATTTCTTTAATTATTCAATGAATTGCGTGTTGAGTTGCGGAACTCAACGCTGTGTTTTTCTTTGCTTTGGTGCCAGAGCGAAGAAATGAAAATATTAAAAAATATTAATAAATTTTCTTGAGTGGGTATCAAACCCACAACCGTCGCGTTACGGTCATACCCTTGTGCCGCTGCGCCACTATGATTATTCTTCATAATAATAAAAAATAATGTTGAGCCCGTTTCCTCATCCACTCACTCGCGACTACACTAAGTTCTGCCACTCGTATCTGCAATATCTCAAATATTGAGTGAAAAGGGGGCAAGTAATGTCTGAATACCAGGTGGGGACCTGGTATTCAGACATTACTGCATACCCTGCTATATAAGGAAATATAAAACATTGTCTACTTTACTTTACTTTGCTACTTTACATGAGGTAGAGCGAGGTATATTTTAAAAATAAAATATTAAACTTTTATATAAAACTTGCAAGTCAACTTGCTAGTAGTCTATTAAGGAACACAGAATTAGTAATTATATGTTTATGCCTTATATTAATATTTATAACGAATAATAATTGCAATGCTCTATATAGGATCATAACCGTAGGACCAGTTTCTGATTATAATATTAGTTTCTACCTTGACGTCGTTCAAACATGTTCAAAGCATTTCACCTTAAGACGTTGATTGGAGATTCAATTTCGAATTATATTAGATTACATTTTAGGTTCACGTGTACCTGTTGAAAGTGGGAAACAGAGTGCCTTAACACTAGGATCCCTTTACCTACCCTACAGAATAAAGCTAAAAAAAATATCTATATTGAAAATATAATAATTAAATCAGCTCCACGCACGCTTATAGTACTGTAGGTAATTAACCGAGTACAGTAAAAGTAAGCTAATCTAAACAAATAATAACACTTGTAATTCACAGATAGTTCACGTACTATTGCATATAAAAACATGCGCTAGCGTTAGTATTTAATATCCAAAAGATATGATCGCATAATATACTTACTAGCTCAGCCAGTACCGATTCGTGTGACGTAATCAAAGGAAATTAGTATAATTAAATTTGCAAGTATTTATTTAGATTGACAGTTATTGACAATTGTCATACAAAAATTGGTTTTCCCCCGCTTTACTATAGCATAATATCAATTCTACAGACATCCGGAATAATGCCTCGTATATACATAAAACAGAAGAATTCATTATCCTTTATATATCAAGGATGAAAAACCACTTCAAGGCCGTTGGTGAAAAAATAATTTTAGTCGTTTGAACGTATTTCATGTTGGATTATATATTCTATTGTGTTGTGGACACCATTCAAAGGAGCCTTGGCAATAGTTTTCAAAGCGGCGATTCTGTCACACATTCTTTTCCATTTTTGGTCACTTTGTTTGTATTTCAAATAAATATGCCGGGAGATTTCTGAAAAATTCAGTCACATACTAAGTTAGTTGTAGTACACAAGTAGACAACTTTCAGCTTCAACATGAATTTTTTAATAGTAAGTAAATTTAAAGAATGTATTTTAAAAAAATTAAATTATTATATATATTTAACATAAAAAAATATTTCAGGTAACTATTCTGGCATCTTTCGCGGCAGTCTCAGCTGATCCAGCTGTCTTTATCAGTGGAGGGTATTTGTCATCACCACTCACCTCTGCGGCCCTTGTCGCTCCGGCAGGACCAGTAGCTCCGGCAGCACCAGTTGCATCTATAGCCTCGGTGGGACCAGTATCGCCCGTGGCTCCAATACTTTCTGACTATAGATACGCCTATGGATCTGCATACAGCTACCAAGATACATATCCCGTGGTTAACTCAGCCTTGTCTCTACCCTACAGTCTGCCTTATGCTTACTCAGCTGACTGGTATTACCGCAAATAAAGTATGTGACACAGTAAATATATTCTGATTCGAATTATTATAATGATGCAAATGTCCTATTGTTAAATATTGTGTTAAAATTAAATTGTTATATTACGTATGTTGGCTGTCTTAATTTTAAAATAATACCTTTTAGTTTTATTAATTCCCTTCTACAACTATTGTCAGCAAAAATATTTACTTTTTCTGTATATATTTCTTTCACTAAATATAAATTATCGACAATGTCATTTGATAATATTTATAAAATTTATAATTTTACTACGTCTCTTCTTACCAATACGAAATATAAATATATTTTTTTTGCGATATTTCTTGGCCATATCTTTTTTTTTTTTTAAGTAAATACAGAAATATGTTTTTTAGGAAATCATAAGGCCGTCGATCTGAGTATATGGTTTGAATTCAATCCGATATATCCTGAGATCAAAGGTAAAAGACAGACAGACGGACATCAGAGTGATCTTATAAGGGTTCCTTTTTCCTTAAAAAGTACGGAACCCCAAAAGTAACAAAAGGGTTTTGCAAATAAATAAATCAAAAGTAAGCAAATTTTTTTTTATTTAAACGTTTATCCGAGTCATTGTGTTAGCCATGGTCCGTAACAGCCATAGTACGCCAAAAAATTTACAAAATATTTTCGAAAATTTCTATGGTCGTAGTTATGGCTGTATAAATTTTTTAGCGAAAGTAGTATCCATTGTACCCATATGGGTAGGTATAGGGAGCAGCACCATAGAAGTAGGGATATCCGGCGCCGTATCCAAACACCTGAGGTGCAGGTGCAGGTGCAGGTGCTGGCTCGGGCTTCGGGTTGGGGCTAGGGCTGGCAAATGCCACAGCCACCAGAGCAAGGAAAGCAAACTGTAAAGTAAAAAGATATGGCTTATCTCAGGTAACATTTGGTGTATAATATTTATTTTGAGTAATTTTACTAAATTCACTTACAAAAATTATTTTTAAATAAAATTGTATAAAATTGTATATATTAATTATAAGTTATATAGGTATTATAGTTATTCTATATATATAGTAATTATATAATAAAAACATCACATATTGTAACAAAAATAACGGTTCATATCAACTATTGAAGTATGTGTCACGTGGCAATAATGACCAAGAGGCTGGATAGGCTTATTAAAGTAATTGAATGTTTGAACTACCCTCATTGACCTTATATTACACATTTATTACAAACGTTT
>JBAIZZ010000105.1:202552-213728 GCA_037355905.1 Heliconius aoede | reverse complement strand
GGTTACGGTAATGTTTTATTTTTATCGCTATTCTGTCACAGTGTTTTTACACACCAAATTAATATTTTTTCCACCTCAAATTCGTAGTTTTCCTTTTATTTTAATAACTCTAAATTATCTTTAAAAAAACTCTTTGGGAAATGATCTCATATATAATGTTTTCATTTGCTCGCTCTGGTAACAAGGCAAAGCGTGACATTAATTAAGATCTGCCACTCAACACGCAATGCCGGGAGAATTCAGGAATTTGGAAACGGACTTAGCATTAGATTCCCTCTGCCTAACCTGCTATGTGCAGGATACAGCGACAGCTATATATAGTAAAATAATAAATTTAAAATATTATTTTATTCAATAACAACGAATTACAAGTAAAAAAAATATATGAATTTTAGGTTTAAATTGGCGAATTTGGACTGAAATCCATTAATTTGAAGTATTGTTTTTTTAATTTCATTTGTGAAAAAGAAGTAAAATTGTAAATTTGGCGCGTAATCAACGAATTTGAACTGATACCTATATAAATTATCGTCATATTTGTATTCTTTTCAAAGCATATCACAAATTTTATACCTGTTACGTGATACTGACACTTGATGGCGTCACAAACTTCTTCCTGGTATCATGAGTGTATAGAAAGAAACGTAAATAGATTCTCATGCAGGTTAATGAACCCTTTATTACTCTACCTCTAGTCACATTGTTATCGCAAAATAAATACTTAGAGGTGACATGTGATCCAAACAAATTAAGTGGTATAGTTAGATGGATCTATTTTTAAAATATATAATATATTTAATATTATAAGAATATTATAGTTCGTTATCAATTGTTACAAAATTATTTAAAAAAAAAAATTACTTTGTATCCCGCATATAGCAAGGTACCTAGAGGGAACCTAGTGCTTAGACACTCCGTTCTCTACTTTCGTTGAGTTGAGGAGTTTTGCCTTGTTGCCAGAGCGATATAATGAAAAAAACATATTATAATAATTAATAATTCATTCCCTCAAGTGGGGATCAAACCCCACGACAGCCTAATAACATGATAATAATAGTTTTTTTTTTTTATTTAAGTAAAAAAAATATCAAATAACGTTTTTCGACTGGGTTTGAAATTGGTATTACTTGAACAAAGAAAATTGAAAAAAAAAAAGAAAATGAATGACATTATTTATTGCAAAGAAATTATAGACAGTATACAAAATAACATAAAAATTGACATTTAACGGACGAAGAACGTGTCAACTGGATAGCCGGAGTAAGAGAGAGGTGCCAGGGGGGCGGTATACGGAGAAACGACGGACGGCACGCCAGCTGGATATACGTAATCAAGGCCACTATAGGTAATCAGTTGTGGTGCTGGGTTCGGTTTCGGAGCAGCAAACACCACAGCCATGGCTACAGCTAAAAGGAAAAACTGAAACAATATAATATTAATTGAAATAAATGCTTCCATCGCTTTGAACTAAAGTCAAGTTACTTTTATGCAAAATGCATCGTCGTCAGTGTTATGTCATGTAGAAGCATCAGCTTTTGAAAACAAATATCATCCAAATCTTGAAATTTCTAATATAATTAATCATTAACTTCTCTCTGCCTAACCCGTAAATTATTGGAGAAGCGTGTAAAATATATTAAAATCTACTAAGTAATTTTAAAATTGTTGTAATACAATTACTGTTTGATTGACTGATGCTTCATAATAAATGTTAGCAAAGTGAAATAAAAATATTTGATAAATAATAAATAATCTTACCAGTTTGTAAAACATGATGATGATGATGATGGTGTTCTAGTACATGGATGGAAACGAAGTATCAACGTTATATACAGAAAATCAATCCTTGAACTTTAATGTATGTTTTCATAAATGGATATGTAACACCAACTAACTATAAGTTGTAGACAATACATTGATCTATACATCAAGTAGACTGTCACGGAAGCGGATGTTGTTAAGTTGTGGACACATTGTTTGTTATTGAACTTATGATGACAGTGTACATGTGCTTAGATCATCACTGATCTCAAGAAGTATACGATTCTTTTTAAATTATTTCATATATTACGCTCATACACGCTTGTACCCCGCATATATGGCAGAGGGAACCTTGAGGGAACATACTCAGATTCCCACTTTCCATAGAATTCTAGAGGCATTACAAGTTGAATGGCGCATTTAATGTCGCGTTTTGCCTTAAAAAAAATTGAAATTTCATTCCCGGAGGTGGAATTCATTCCTATTTTAGCTAGTATTTAGAACTAGTAATCAGAGCCTTGTCTACATAAGTCCACTGTGTGACGGCTACGAATTTCGACACCACACATGTCTATAAATTAGACAAAATTATAAATTTTTTTTTATGGGAGAGGCAAACGAGTGGTAAGAGAGGTCAGGGGAGACCTTGTCGGTTGACATTCGAAAATACAGCATCTAAGATACTGGTGGAAGGCCACGTAAAAAGCATGAAGACCTCCCGGAGGGTATGCATAAAGAGGTTGATGACAGTGGACGAGGCGAAAGAGGTATGTAGCTCTCTGACTACCCCCCTAGGGATAAAGCGTGAAGTTAAGTTAAGTTGCACCTTAACAGTAATATTTTAAGTTTAAATAGTCAGCCTAAAGCTTTACATTAAGCTTATTACCATACGACAAACTTAAAATGGTAATGCGGTTCAATACAATTTGTTCTAATTACCAGTCATTTTTATCTTTGTGTCTATTGTGTGCGTTTTTTTCTAAACACCTACATACATGGCACATGCATGCCTCCTCGATTTGAGATCATAACATATTTCCAAGTATGAACAGACTTACACGTGGTTGTTACTAAATAATTTATATTCATATATACTATTGATTTAATGACAATGTAGATTATAAGTACTATATAGCGAAGTATTATAAATTCTTTGTTATATGTAAAACTCAAGAAGTTATTATTAATAGCTTACAACTAAATATTTGACGAGCTATTTTTTATTTTGAGGCAAAGCGCTGGGTTGTATTCCACCACTCATATGACGACATGCAATGTCTCCAAAATATGAATGCGGGAGCGGAGTGTCTTAACACTAAGACCCCCCTGCCTATCCTGCTATATGCACGATGCAGGGTTAAGCTGAAAAAGTTGAGTTTTTCCATGCTAAATTTATACTTCTAGACATCAAATTCATGTTTGTATACTTTAGATTTGCGTCTTAATGGTAACTGAGGGAGGTTATTGCTTTTGGAGCTTATCTTCACTTAAATTGAATATTAGGTTTTGACGTCAATTCATAACGTTTAAAATATAATAAGAAAAATAAATAAGTTATAACAAATGTATTAGAACTCGATGAGAAAGTATTAAATTACTAAAACAGAAATACAGCAATACCTAAAAAAACAAATTACATCAGCTTCACGCTGTATCACGCGCGCTGTACCAGTGTTAAGACACTCCTTTCCTCACTTTCCGACGAATTATATAGGAATATACATATAATTAAATATTTCATTTCCCCTAGTGGGAATCGAATTCACAACCAGCGGCGTGTACATAGTCACAGACTTGTACCCTGCGCAAATATATTCAAAGAAATAGCTATTAAGAGAATTTAGCAATATAAATCAATATGCTCGAAACTTCATGTTTTTAGGCCAAGTATTGCAAACAATACGCGGTGGCGCAGTCTTGCGGCCGTGTCTCGAATAACAATGCGATCACCACTACTCTGCCACAGTATACATCGTAATTACAATAAAGGTTGATTTTTATCTTTAACCTTTTTGTAATATTAACATTTTATACCTACGAGCGAACTGAGTACACTAAAGATATACACAATTTGTAAATAAAATTAATTTTAAGTAATTGAAACGCTCGCTGTCCACCTTTGTGGGATAGTCAGAGAGAAAGGAGCGCTAAACGCTACGGTCTCTGCTTTTCTCTTTCCTTACGTCGTCGTTAAGTTAATTTTTTTTTATTTTTGGCCTTGGTTAACCATTAACAGGAATTTTCTATACTTAATACATAGTACATCAAAAATTAAGTTATATATAAACATATATGTATATCTATGTAATGTATACTCCATGTTGTATTACGCCACTCTATTCACGTATTAATACTGAGTTATTAATAGACTATTAGGTATTTAGTGTATATCACACATCCTATGCACATATTCTATGCTTGTCATATAAGCATTTCATCATTTATAGTCTCACATAGGATATATTTTGCCTACATAACTTGATAATGCATGTAAATACACCATACTTATTACTAATATTATAAATGTGAATGCGAGTTTGTTTGTTACGTTTTCACGCCAAAACTACTTTATTTATTATCCAAAAATTTTGTAAACATATTCTTAGATGTATTAGAAAGTATACGGGATAATTTTTATTAAAAACATCCAAAATATATATTAATCTTTGGTTATCTCTATATATAAAGGGATAGAAAAGTCAATTCTGTACACGCAAGACATAATTAAAATTAACATATTAAAAAGTAAATATTTTAAATATTCCCCAGACCGGGACTCCAAGCAATCATCGATCTCTTATAAATAGTCTCTGAATAAATAAGTTTAGCATAATAAGTAATTACTATACATTGAATAAAAGCTTATAATATTCACGAAAGCTCGAAACAAAACAAGCGGACTGTAAAATGATTACTTTGCATTACGTAACAATATAAGCCTGTGGATATATATTATACCTAGAATGTCTGACAATTAGTTTACTCGAAAACAATGTGTTAGGTTTACTGCTATTTAGAGGATCTCGTTACATAAGCTACGAGTATGTCAGTCCGTGTCGTCCGACCGACCCGGTAATCTATTATCGCCTCGCATGCATGTTCATTTGAAATTTTAGAAATAATCAAATTCTATGTTAAATATTAGATAAGAAATTATAATGTAATTTTAACTATAATAACATAATAATTAGGCCTGTCGTGGTGCTAGGGAGCAAGCGGGCGCTGTAAACGTGACAGGGTGTGCATTCGATTCCCAATCGAGGAAATGAAATATTTAATCTTTTCTAAGACATTTAATTCCACCATTTAACATACAATGCTTACATGATTCGCTCGTAAAAGTGTTTTAAAAGGAAACGGAGTGTCTTAACACTAGGTGCCCTGTGCCTACTCTGATATGAAACTAAAAAAAAAGGTATTATTTACTAGGTACTATAAAAATGGCCGTTAAATTAACGATAACGCGACCTGTGTCTTTGAACCATAATGTCATTTTTTAGGGAAAAATTATATAACATTAATTTTTAAAATAATATAGAAAATAACTAGTAATATTATTTTTTTCTCGACCAACCTATGTATGTATGATTTTTATCTATGTTTATAAAGTCGTCCATGAGACGCTACTAATATGAAACTAAAAGAAACAAAAATATTTTTTACTAATAGTTGTAACGTACTAGCTGTTTTTATGTTTGCTTACATTATATATTGCATTATATATTACTGATACGTAACTAAGGACCGACTACACTATGTTATTACACTACGGCTTCGTTTCGCCCATTTAAAGATGTCGAATAGCGAAATGATGTTTCTAGGTTGCGTTGTTTAATCAGACGTTAAAAATAAATATTTAAAAGTGTATTATATAAATAAGCAAATACAGATTAAAAATATAATCTGCATAAATTGACATAAATTTTTGAAGATCTAAATGATTAAAAATATCTATTCTATAGCGAACGGTGAGAAGAAAAATTTACTATGTTTTTTCTAGATTCTAATGGAAAGGAATCGTTTTCATTTGTAATTTTCCGAACGAAACAATCGTTGTGGACGCAAACGTCTTCACGTGGCAATACGACGGTCGAGTCTAATTTTATATAAAAGATTCGTCACGTGGCTGTACTCACGCGATGAAACAGCTTGTTGGTGCAGTCATAAGAAATGGCAAGTTAGATAAAGTTAAAAATACAAATAAAAATATAACTTATAAAATATATTCCATTAAATTTTTCTATGAGGCCGTAAACGTGACAGTTGACGGAAAATTTGGCAGAAAGTGGAAATAAGAATATCTTAACTTCTACTTTCCAAGCGATGTGGAAAAAGTGGATTTTTTTTTTACTTAACGCTGCATCCTGCACATAGAAGGTTAGGCAAAGAAAACTTAAGCATAGTGTTCAGACACTCGACTCTCCATTAAGATACTTCTGTTTTCTACTTTCCATCAAATTTTGAACAACAAATGAATAAATAAATATTTTCTTTCCTCAAGTGGGGATCGAACCCACAACCAGTCGATTTCGATCGACTCGACTGTTCGAGACCAGCAGCACACCTTATGTCTCTACGCCACGACTGGCGAAGAGATTTAATATAATATATTAAATATTTCATTTCCCCAAATGGACTCTAATTATTTCTCACGACCATGCATTTAGAATCAGACACTTGAGCCTCTGCGTCACGACGGCCTCAAAAGCCCGACTTTAAATAGAATTAGAATACATAATGTGATGAACTCTTCTATTATTTACAATGCGACCATTTTTTAAAAGAAATG
The DNA here is from genome assembly GCA_037355905.1 of Heliconius aoede. Taxonomy (NCBI): domain Eukaryota; kingdom Metazoa; phylum Arthropoda; class Insecta; order Lepidoptera; family Nymphalidae; genus Heliconius; species Heliconius aoede. The sequence goes on along the minus strand of JBAIZZ010000105.1, from coordinate 207,178 downwards.
GATAATAATTAGTAACTAAGTAAAATCTGTATACTAAAAAAATATAATGCATTGAAAAGCTAGTACCTACAAATAACCTATTTTAAAGTGAGAAGTGACATTTAAATAACGTTAGTTTACTTTGTATGAACAGTTTTATAATCTCATTTGACTTTATCACCTATTTGCCTTAGTAAATTAACAGGCGTTTGCTTTACTAAATTTACAATCATATTATTGACGAGTATGTACAAATAACTACGTCTTCATGGTCGTCGTGGCGCAGTGGCATAAACGTGATGACACACATGTTAATATTTTCGTCTTTCAATATCCTTACACCGGATTGCCTTTGCCTACCCTGCTATATACATTGTAAATTTATTATTTTTAAATATAGTAATCGAATTTCAGTCATTGTCAATATTAAATTATAGTATAAATTATAGTTATTTAATTATAGTAATCATTACCTAAATCGTAAAGTAGTCGATTGTTAATAACAATAGGCGGTTCTAATCAAATAAACATTTTCGCGGTGTATTGTAATGGGCGTGAGGAGGCCTGGCCGCGACAGGCTTTGGAGTACGTGTATAGTTGCATGGCCATCCACGATTTGAAATACGCATGCGCCGATATACCCTTATAAAGCCGGCTCCTGCCCTTAACACGGCAGTTTGCAACTCAGACTTCAGAAATAAACACAAAGCTCTGGAGTTTTCCTGCGAACGTAAGATACGAAAAAGTTTAGACAAACAAGAATTGTGTGATTTATTCCGACAATTTGAACTGAGGATAATTGAACATATATTTCGCTAAGAAAAGTGCAAATTTTATCGGATCCATGAAAAATAAGCTGGGAGTAGACCTTGTGATGAGTGAAAAGTTCGTCGGTGACTTGCCGGTGAACGTGGTGGGACAAACGACACCCCGTAAGGAATCTATGACCCCAAAAATAATCGTGTGCCCTCCAGTAGAAGAAATAACTGAGGCTACAACACCAACTCGACGAACACGCCTATTAAAAGCCCTCAGCAAGCGTCTTACTCGACGGTCCACCGACGCTGATTCCTTGGGCAGCTCAAGCAGCAACGACAGTATGTCTTGTGAAACAGGCCGATCTGATGACCAATCATCTTGCTCAGCAAGTGACTCCAGCAGCGACAGCTCGGAGCGTCACCGCCGGCACCGCTCTACAGTATCACTGCGACGTGTGTTCCAAAATTTAAATTTAACGAGCCGATCTCAGTCTTGTTCACCAGTAGAGAGACAGCGACAACCGAAGAAACAACCACAACCGAAACGTATACTTCGTCCTCCTGTAACTTATACATATGTCCGAGGCCTATCCGGACTGCCAACTCAACGAGTGCCACGGCACACAGTATGCTGCGCTCCTTTGGGCCTGCACCGATAAAACGTCTATCCAACAAGGATTAACAACGACTACGATAGGAGAAAAAGACTGGATAAGAATAACGAGGCAGTATTCAAAATGCTAGAAGAATGTTCTCATCATATCATTAGTATCATTTTTATTCAAAATCAGTTAAGAAATGTAACGTTGTCTTCAAGAAGGACCAAGAAGGAGAGGAAGGAGAGTAGAGTAGCAAAAACTTTTTAAGGAAACAACTCTCACGTTGCAGCGGTGGCTGTGACCTGTATAGTTCTTAAAGAATTTCAGGAAATCATACAAGACTGTTAAGAGTCATATTTTACTCACTTTACGTGCAATAGCATATACATAAATGCACTTCTAACATCACCGTATAAATTTAAAATTTTCTCTTGTGTGCATATTTATACCATTTTATAGAATTGAATATGTTTATGGTAAGTTAGGTGAATAGAACGACGGTAATGGTACTTGGTCTACGAGGTCAAATTTCCTGTAAGAAGTATAGTGCCTTTCCAGATGTAGTTATTAGTGTTAAACTTATACACAAGTACTTCTAAGTAACATAATTCTACCAATTTAAATATCAACACACAGTTTATATAATTATGTATTTATAAGCATTAATTAATTTATTAACACTTACAATTATCGAATAATTCGTGTGTATTAAGGCAGTATTATTAGTTGAAAATGTATTTAACTCTATGCACTATGAATTAGTATTACATAGAATAAATGTTAAAGCCTAGTTTTAAGTTATTTTTATTCCATAAATTTTTGGCATTTAATAAAAAAAAATATAAAATATATTTCTTGTTTTAATTTTTTACATTGTAACAAAATCAGCATTACATTAAATCAGCTCCATGCTGTATCCCGCACCTCAGGGTAGATAAAGGGAACCAAGTTTGAAGGCACTCCGTTTATAGGTGTGAGGTCCGATACTAGAACAAAGAAATTAAAATTTAAATAAATATTTATTTTCCTCAAGTAGGTATCGAACCCACAACACTAACACGTTTGCCCCTGCGTCACGAATGCTCTCTATTATAACAACAAAATTAATTAACATCAATATTTGTAATTTAATATAATAAAAGTATCAAAAAGTCAATTATGTATATAAAACATGCTGTATTGATATTTTCAAAGATCTATTAGAGCGGAAATTATTTAACGTGCCTACTAGTTCGCCTCGTCCCCCGCCTACGCTATCGGTGGGTTAGGATTTGTCTTGACAACGTGACTATATCAAGTATTTTTTTAAAATTTAGTACAGATTTATTACAAAAATTAAAATATGACTTAAAAGTATACAAACTAATTTTTGAACTTCTCATATGGACACAAAAATGTTATAAATCATACAAGTAAGATCTGATATAAAATTATAAAGCAATTGTAGACATAATTTTTTCACTAAATAGTTTAATCCAATAGACTGAAAAATAAAAACAGCAAATATTTTTAGCTTCACGTATGTATCGCGTATATGGCAGATTAACTAGATACACCGTTCGCCACTATCCCAATTTTCAAGAAATAACGTGTTGGGTGGCAGAACTCAAAGCCTTGCATCGTCTTGGTATTTGATAATAAAATAAAATAAGAATATAACAAATTTCAAAATTACAGTTATCATCCACACGAGTTTATTTCTAAAGGAAATATGTCACACTAGAAGTTTTTTTTTCCTTTACGTAAGTGCAGTGGAACATATGTATGTACCAACCACTGAATAAACCATTAATATAAATAATGACTTAAAAGCTTTAGCAGTGAAGAGAAAAAGCACGTACGGATGTAGGTACATATTATTATTTTATACTTAATACTACTCTGTATTATTGTCTTAAAAAAATACATTTGACTTTTTCATAATTACATTTATAAAAACTTAAGATGGAGTTCCGAAATTTCTAACAAAATATAAACGTTAGGTTCTAACTACATAGTTTAAAATATTAATACTTATTTTTAAGAGCAAAATGTAGAGATCAGTCGTGGCACAAGGGCACAAGCGTGTGACTGTAAACGTGAGAAGTTCTGGGTTCGATCTCCACTCGAGGAAATGAAATATTTAATATCTCCATCTGCCGAAATGATAACACAGTACTTTAATTCAAGTAACATCCTCATCATCATCAGTATCTCATATCATATTAACTATAGAAAACAGATAGTATGAATCTTATAATATACCTACGTAAATGTTTTTGGTTACTCTCTTTGATATAAATTTTTGTGCTCTTGTCGTCTAGTATTAGAGATGAGGGTAATTCGAGTGATTGCTTATTATCAACCCACTCACAATCGGTCAATGTATTCTTTATAGAATGTACTTCTCCGTCTAACATCCTGCGTCAGATCATTAAATATGAATTTCTGGCCATTCTTCTTAACTAGAAAAATATAATAGCTGTTATTAACAAACCATTTTATATTATAATTTATAAACTATGTATCTTATACTTATTTACTTAGTGTACGGCAAACTACTACAGTAAGCTTACTTTCATTTAGTTTTAATCTACACAAAACGTCATCAATCTATTCACATCTAATGAAAACGTAAAAAATATCACGCAAGTTAATAAAACGAAACTGGGTAATCGAAGGCAATTAATATTAATTTTTCCGTAAGCCAAAAATAGTCACTGGCTGTTCCGAAACAAAAATAGGTTACAGAGAGACTTGCTTAGAATATATTATAATCGATACCCGTAATATAACCGTAAAAAATTGTGGACACTAATGGTATTTCCTAGTACACTATTAACAATAATCGTATCTGTATAAAGTCAACGAACTACGAAAATTTTGCCTTTGAAATAATAAATATATAATATATAAAAAAAAAAATAATATAATTTTGGAAGCTGTCACTAGAATGATATATCACGTCAGCTAAACCTCATACTCGTATATCACGAATGAAGTACTAATTTACTAGTATAATAAAATGTATTTTTAGTTTTTAGTATAATAAAAATATTTTTCTACTCAAGGCCGTTTGTCATACACTTCCGACTTCATGTAGAAATTTACAGCCCAATGGGGAAGACCTCGGAGGCGAAGGTTGAAGGGGGAGGTGGTAACAGTACGCAGATACATATCACAGCTGTAGCTACAGTCCTTAACGTAAGAACCTCCATTGAAAACGCAGTGAACACCTAACCTAAAAGTTTTGTATTTATATTCTCTACTAAAACTATTGCCAGGACGATCTGCTTGGTGAGACTGTACCA
>JBAIZZ010000105.1:175469-202452 GCA_037355905.1 Heliconius aoede | reverse complement strand
CCTCTGCCTATCCTGATATGTACGGGATACAGCATAAAGGTAAGTAAAAAAATAAACAGCGATGATTATAGGTTCGATCTCTATTCGGGGAAATTAAAAAAACAAAGCGCGAAGTAACAAAAACAACAAAAAAAAAACAAAATGAGAAATAGAATTAAGCCGCTTACTTCATCCAGTATACAAAATTCATGAAAATTTACGGTAACTTGTTTATTTCTTAAAATATGAATTACATCATTTGGAGCGTCCTTAAACATTTTGCTGGACAAAAAATCTGTAAGAATGCAAAAACATATTTGTTTTTATTATTTTTAATTTTAAACACTACCCACATAATACATACTTAGAAAAAAGTACAGTATAAAGAATTATTTATTAGTTTTTTTTTAATCACAAGGTTATTCATTACATTTAAAAAATGAGGCCGTCCTGGGGCACCGATGGAATTCGATAAAAGTGGAAAACTAACAGCCTTCGTCAAAAAAACAAAATACCGGAATCAAATTGAAGTTGGCGATTCGACTGCGAACTGCACTTGACTCTGTTTTCCTCTTTGGAACGTCCAGAAGCTAAAATTATCATCAGCTCGAATCCCAAACAGGTACCAAATATAGGAAAATAATTGCCAGCGTCGTTTAATTCTTTCGCTATTTCATATATATGCTGGCCAGCATCTGCATAACCATTGGAATTGTTAAAATATGTAGCACCGCCAGGAAAAAGAACACTGGAAATCGAAATTAAATTGATGTTAATATAGGAATAGTACATATAGAACGCGGATGAGTTCAGCCACTCAACACGTAATGTTACGAAAGTTGAGCGGAAAAATTGGAACACTAGGTTCCCTCTGCCTCTTTAACAAAACCAAAAACCGACTTAAAAGAACGAACTAAAAAGTAAATAAAATTTTACAAAGATTTTATAATTTAAAAGTCATAGATCATAAAAGTCATATGTAGATTAATATAAATGTTCATTTATTTACCCATTTAAATTACGCATGAGCTGTTCGTAGTAGTCGCGATGCTTTCCAATGCTGCAATAAAAAAAAACGCATTTTATATTTGGAATTGAAATTTCATATTTAGAAGCTTGTCGTGACGCAAAAGCACGAGTGTGCGACTGTAAACGCGACAGGTTGTGGGTTAGACTCCCACTGAACGCTGAATACTTAACATTGTCATTTTCTTGCTCTAGTAACAAGGTAACACGCGGCGTTGAGTTCCGTCACTCAACTTTTTACCCGACTGCAAATGTTTCTGTTACGTTTTTCGCAAGTGTCTTGTATGTATGATTATATGTATGTATGTAATAGTAGTTCCCCATCCAATAATGTTCCTCAAATCTCCAGAACCGCTGAACTGATATACATAATTGTTACATTCGTCATAGCAGCTCAAATGTTCGTAGATGAGAGGATTGATGACGTTAAAAAACATGGTGACTATGCAACACCATTATATTTAGCGAAAAAAGTACAGAACCCTTAAAATACGCACATGTATGAGTATAAGTACACGTTATTGCCCCACGCCGAAATCGAACCGAACACCTACACTGTGCACGCAACGAATTTTTTGTGGTTTTCACCGTTATTTAAAGATTTTATTGGAAAGAATGCGAAGATAATATATACAATACGTACAATGCAGATAATGCAATACAGATATGATACAACAGGTACTTTACGTATTTATATTATATACTAAGTATATTGTAGGCATCATGTTGTTTATATATTTTACGTAACAGTTCAGGATATGTAATAATTTGAAGAAACAAGTATACCTTAACATTTCGTGGTTTGTTAATAAATAAAGTTAATAAATCCTAACAAAAAAAGTGGAAAATAAAAAAATGTTATAAAAAAACACAAAAACCCCCTCCGCATAACACTAACTATGCCTATTGAACTTCCATACGTCTCAAGATGAATTAAGAAAATCGTTGTTTGCGGTCACAATAATAAAAAAGTAATTAGATTGAAAAATGTAATGCATAATAGGCAGGTCAACAATTATCAATAACTCAACTGTAATATTTATTTTAATAACTACTCTAATAACTTATGTTTAATATTTATTTCTAGTCCTTTGATTTTCAATAAAAAAACACTTACAGGATAGGAACCACCCGAGCGCCTGATGCTTCTACATCCTTAACGTACGAAGCTGCTATGTAGCTTGTGTAGTTTTCATCGGTGTACTTTGTTTTGAGATGATGAGATTGTTCTTGAGATAAAATCCCAATAATAGGTCTATCATTGATTTCATCTTTCCTTATTACAACAGCACCTTCACAATATAAAAAATAAATGGATATAAAAAGTAGGGCCGCCTTCATTGTGATGATTTGAATCCAATAATTCAAAGGTGTGAGTAACCTAGGAAATTTTTAATATTATATAATTAATTAAATCGTTTTAAAAAATATGCAAAAATCAAAATTAAGTCAAAACAAACGTTACATAAATGTGTCGTTTATCAGGCACAGTGCTATGTACTTCACTGCTCTAGAAACACTCGTGTACATCACTCTCTCCTCACACGACTCACGGCGCCAGCTAAAAATAGCAATATATTTTCAGCATCTTATGGCTAATGTATATTACGTACTTATGTACATAATTATTATATTTAGATATAATTATATTATGACAGTTCAAATAATAATACGATAATTTCAAGAATGACACAAAATAGCTCTAGCTTTCCTTAATCATTCAATTTTTTCCAGGTATTAAGAACAATATTATTTTACGTTGACGTTACAAAATCTATAATAATATCAAAGAAACAGTAATAATTTGAATATTTATCAAAGTTAATAGTTACTATCGGTTAGTGTTGATTGATGTATTATTTATATACTTAAATATTTATTGTTATCAAACCCTTTACACTATCGTTATATTCTGTACATATTATGATATATTTTTAACTAGCGATCCGCTCGGGTTCCCCCGGCGTGAATAACATAATTTCTTATTTTCTCATTTGAATGACTTTTGTGATCTAATAATATTATAATTTGTATTTGTAGCAATTTGTCGAGTAAATTAATTTATAATATAAATTTTAAACAACGTGACATGGAAGTGAAAGTAAAATCTTAATCAATAATAATTCATTCATTCCGAGTGGGGATCGAACCCACTAACGTCGCGTTACAGTCACACCTTTGTCCCTTGTCCCTGCGCCACGACAGCGATATTTGGGAAGTATGTTCAGTAGAGATGGATGCAGAAAGGCGAATTGCCCCCAAAGGCCATGTACGAGTATGAAGAGGTTGATGCCAGTGGACGAGGCGAAAGACTTATGAAGACACTAGTGCTTGGCGCTCCGTTATCTCTAACACAGTGTGAAACTAGATTATATTAGATTTTAAATTAATTTATATGTATATAACATTTTAATTAACTTATTGCTAGTTTAAATAAAATAAGTATACAAGCCTACGTTAACAAAATACAGTAGTGAAAACTACATATAATTCGGTTAAGCCCTTTTTGAGATTAGCGTGCACAAACAGACAAAATTGTTAAAAAATATTATTTCGAGTTCTACTTTATTGACTAATGTCCTCAATAATGTATTTTGTCATATATATGTCTTCCATGTGCTTATTATAAGTAGATGTATAAATCTTTTCCACTGTGCCAATACTTACTTAGGAATCCACGGTGGACAAAAATCTCTCTCAGACTCTTTTTTGCTAAATTAATGAACAAAATATTACCAATTATTTAATTTATTTTATTATTTTTTAATTAAATTAGAGCAGTTAAGCGATACTGAAAATAAATATGTTGTGATGAGTATAAATACTTACTAAGAATATATGCGTTATTTTATGTGACGATAAAAACCTAAATAAAACACAGTTTTAAAATTACAAAATCAACTCGTTGTAAAATTGTCCATTCAAATTAAATTTTATTATTTTTCGCTTATTTTCGTACTGTCATACGGTTATATATTGCTGCGGTTGTACTTACTTGTACGCTTGTCACTGTAAAATGTTGGTATATGTAGATAAGCACGTATTGATCATTTATTTATATATATATATAATACCAATTGCACTCAAAACGTACGGAAAAATTCTGTTATCAATAACAAATGACAGAAATTGCGCATGCGTACTAAATATATTTCCCAGTATTTTATCAAAATAGAACTGGTACTTCCCTAAGATTTATAGAGGCAGAGCAACTGTAAGAACCCAACCAACCTATTATAGATATCGTCCTACCATTCTTCTTTTGATGTACTAAAATTTAAGGTCTTGAGTATGTGACGAGTAACCTTAAGTGCTCAGTTAAACTATGGGAAAAATGGAAATGTCGCCTAAAAAAAGTTAGTGTATAGTATCAGTGTGATAGGCGTCTTCTGAAGACATCCATATGAATAAGAAACGGAAATCTGAAGTATTTTCATACACTAGAAACATCAAAGATCTGGAGTACTTGGCGTTACCGTAAAAACCCAACCAGGCTATCAATTGACATACTACCTTTGACAGTTTATTCAGATTAATGGAATTCTTCTATTGAGGTACACAAATTAAGATATTTAGCTTCTGCTAAAGCTCTTATAATCGCAACCATCTAAAAGAAATAAACAGCGTGAATAAGCAAAACGAAAAATTGTAATTACAATACAAAAATCTAAAATCAGCTTCACGCAGTATCTTGCACACAGAAGGGTAGTAGGTAGGGTAGGGTAGGAGAAAAAGGAAAGAAAGAGAACTAAAAAAACTAAGGCTTCTAATTATATCACGCCATGTCTGATGTAGTTGTCACAACTACTAACTCTGATTTATGGCACTAATAACTCTGCTAAACTAATTAAGTAAAAACCTGTTTTCTACAAAAATATCCCAGCAAAAACATTTTGTAAAAAACCAGCCAGATCTCAATGAAGCTGTGCATTTCTCTGTGAAACGTAATGAAATCTCTATGTAAATGCAAGCCAAGTCTTAGGATTCTTACTGTGATTTTTTTGTTAATATCATATAATTAAATTTAATGTAACTTGGCCGTTGACATGTATATTTCAATATACTTTAAAAATGTTCCACGGTAGAAATATATTATTACAAATACTATATGTTATTACAAAAAGTCTTAGGTACGATTTTCATATATTTCTACTATTAGTATAATTAGTATTTTTATTTCTAAATATTTGTCGCTGTTCACTATTTTATCTATGTATTTTGGATACAGCAACACTGTATTTCATCGTCAAAAAAGAAAAATGCCGCTGCAAAAAAGAAACGTAATGTTAAAGGTATTTTGATAATAACTATTTTCTGTAAATTATATTTATAGAAGTTGTAAATAAAGTGAGATTTTATAGAATAGGCAATAAACGTTATTTAAAACATCGAAGAAGATATATGTACATTGTGTTCTAGGTTGGTTTCCTGCGTTGACAAGGGAATTCGCTTATTTTCTTTTATCAAAGATATCAAGTTTATTCCAATAAAATGATTGAAATGGTAAGAAACATATTAAATAACTTTAAATGTAATTCATTTCATATATTAAAAACCATAAAGTTAAAGACAGAATCAATTAGAGTTTAACAAATTTCATTCTTTTAGCATTCGGCGGAGCCTATGCAAGTGGATGTTCCACTTGAAGATAATGAAAACAATGAGACAGAGCGTTACGTGGTTGAGAATCCCACCTTAGACTTGGAGACTTATGCTGCTTCGTATACTGGCTTTGCCAGATTATACAGATTAATGTTTGTAGCAGACCATTGTCCTTCTCTAAGATTAGAGGCACTCAAAATGGCAATTTCTTACGTTATGACCACATACAATGTAAGTCTATATCAATCTCTTCATAAAAAGCTTGCTGAAGCTATAGCCACTGCAGGCTTACCCGATGTAGCAGCCCAAATGAGCTCACAAGACATACCTGTTTTGGACTCTATATGGGTAGAATCAAAAACAAAGAAAGCTGCCATAAAATTGGAAAAATTAGATACAGATCTTAAAAATTACAAAACTAATTCCATAAAAGAAAGCATTAGAAGAGGACATGATGATTTAGGAGATCATTATTTGGACTGTGGAGATCTCACTAGTGCTTTGAAATGTTACTCTAGAGCTCGTGATTACTGCACAAGCGGCAAGCATATAATAATGATGTGCCTCAATGTAGTTAAAGTGTCAGTGTATTTACAAAATTGGTCACATGTTCTTAATTTTGTATCTAAAGCAGAAAGTACACCGGACTTTAATGAAGCTTCAGGAAAAGATTCTAATCAAGCTATTCTGACTCGCTTAAAATGTGCAGCTGGGCTTGCAGAACTAGCAACAAAGAAATATAAATCAGCTGCAAAACATTTCCTAGCCGCCAGCATTGACCATTGTGACTATCCAGAACTACTCAGTAGCAACAACATAGCAGTATATGGAGGACTTTGTGCGTTGGCAACCTTTGACAGGTCTGAGCTTCAAAAGCAAGTTATAGTTAGCAGTTCTTTTAAATTATTCCTAGAGCTAGAACCTCAATTACGTGACATAATTTTTAAATTTTACGAATCTAAATATGCTTCATGCTTGAGGTTACTGGATGAGATTCGAGACAATCTACTTTTAGATATGTATTTAGCACCACATTTGAATACTTTGTACATGATGATTCGTAATAGAGCGCTAATTCAATACTTTAGCCCATATCTCTCTGCTGACATGTGTCTGATGGCAGCTGCTTTTAACTGTACAGTAAATGCTCTAGAGGACGAGCTCATGCACTTAATTCTCGATGGACAAATTCAAGCACGCATTGATTCTCATAATAAAATATTGTATGCTAAAGATGTAGACCAGAGAAGTACTACTTTTGAAAGAAGTCTAGCAATGGGTAAAGAATATCAACGACGGACTTCTATGCTAATTTTACGTGCTGCCATGCTCAAAAATCAAATACATGTTAAGGTATTTATACATTTCTGTTATGAGCGGTTACAATTTTTTTGTAATTTGTAATAATTTTTTTAAAATCTATACTAACATTGACAACCCTTCCTCCTTCCTTCTCTTGGCACAGCTGACAAAGCTGAAGCTGGCATTTTTAGTTTTGTGTTCACTCTCCATTTGGAATATACAATAATTTTCATGTCCTCACTCTGTAATAAGACAACGCTCGACATTGACCTCCGCCACTCCCGCTAATAAATGCAATATATCGCTCAAAGAAATGTCTAAGCACTAGGTTCCCTCTGCATACCCTGCAATGTCCTGCTGTATCAAGCTGTCTCCTGCATACGGGATACAACTTGAAACTTAAAAAATTATCATATATTACATTAAATTATTCATTGCATTGTTTCCTGCTGTTACTGAATAGAATTGTGTTGGGAACTATGATACATGACAAATATATAAAATCTGAATACTCTTAAAGGCATAAACATTAATTAAATAAAATATTTTTTGTAAAAAATATATAATTAATTTGTCCTTGTTATTAGACAGCAATAAATTTATATAGATAACATAATATATCTTCAAAACTTTTTAGAAAACATAAAAATCTGAACCCGCAAACTTGAAGTTAAAAATGTGTAATACATATTTCAATATTTAAATAAGAAATAGTAACAATAAGAATTTTATAGTAATTTTAAAATACATTTCTATGTACCTTTCTTCTATTATTAATATGAGTTATATATAGTTTAATGTTTTTTTTTGTATTTGGATTCTTTTAATTGTAAGATGTACAAAAGCATATAGCTTATTAATTCCGAAATTTCTGGCAATGGATAATGTAATTTTAAAAATATAAAAATGTTGCGTTCTATATTTTAAAGAAAGTAAGTAACTATATATACTATGCAATTTATTTTCCCATTAACTCCAAAAATGAACCACCATACATTTTTATATTAACTGATACTACGTGCTTATCAGTGTCAATATATGTTGTAACAGAATAATAAATAAATGTTAATATATTTCAGAATGTTGGTCGCGAGACTGGTCCGCAAAGTGGCGAGGCACCTGGATCGAGCACCAGCCTTTCAACGCGCACTTACGAAAGTATACCCTTGTGATGAATTACTTTAAAAGATAGTCAACACTTTACATTTTTACATGGCAATTTAAATGATTTATACATAAAATACTAGTTGTAATAAACTTTAACATTAATTTTGTAAGCGACGCTGGTTGACAGTACTCATTTATTTTGTCATGTGAATTCTGTTTGTATAATTTAAATAAAGATTTTGTGTACCGTTTCATAACCGCTTTTTTTGTTCGATTTAATTACGGAGTTATAATAGTGATACGAGATTTCAACAATATGCCATTACAAAGTGCTGATGGCTCTGATGATGCCAACTGTCGTTCAACAGCTGATGCGAGCATTGTTCGCAACAGCTTATACAGAATTATTCTCTATGTAACCACAAAATATTATGTCTACGCATTTTTTAATAATTAAAAAAAATTTTAAACAATATGCCTTTCAGTCAACCCAAAGAGTTTGTTTAATTAAGTATTTGTATAATTTATTGAAAGAAATAATAATTTAATATATACAAGTGAGAAAATGAAATTATTTTTTCGACGCTCATTTAACTAAAAAGAGTATAAGTCTTGCTCTTGGACAACCAGCATACATTTCTTGTGAATATTTAATTCTTATTGTTTTATATTTGTGTTCAAATAATAAATTGACACCATCACTGCACTGCTTGGACGTGTATCTATAATACTATCTATAGAGATATCCTACGGGGCATGGACTTCAATGTAGAAGTCCATGCAATCCAATGTAGAAGAATATCATATCATTCTTTAATGATTTCTAATAATTAACTACATATTTAAGATTTTTTTTCTGGACCTATGATAGGATGATCATTGCTTCCAAATACTATCACAGGCCAGGTTGTTATAACGGTGGTTAGAGGTCTCCACTCAAGGAATAAATATTTAAATTATTTTCGCCCAGCTCTGGCAAGACCAAACACGGTGTTGATTCGCTACTCATTAGTCGTTAATTCCAGAATTTGAATTGAAACAGGAGAACGAAGTGTTAGACAATAAGTCCTCTGGCTATTAGTTCAAAAGTTAGGAAGAGTTATGTTTTTTCACTATCAATATATATAAAACATGTGCAGTATATTAAATTTTTAACCCATTAAAGCATACACGCTTTTTGCGCGCGCAACTTTATTTTTATGAAAAAGGACAAGGCAAACGAGCGTTCGAGTTAGCTGATGGTAAGTGATCACCGCCGCACACGACCCCGTTCAACACCAGAGGAGCTACAGGTGCGTTGCCGGCCTTTAACAGGTCAGTTTTTCAGGAGACTCCATGATAAATGCGGTAGAGAACACACAGCGAGGATACGTCTCTACGCAAGGCCAAAGTGTCAAGTCTTTCATAGATCATTCCCCAATCCCAATGATTCTAACGGCTCTACGTTATATGGGTTCAAATGGTTCAAAGTGATCCTGGGGTGCACCAGAGGTAAGAATAGTACTCCATATAAGCGGAGGCCGAACCTGGGCCCTATATACCAATGCCAATCGGTGTTTTGGCGTGAAGTACCATCTCGCTCTCCTAATGACCCCAGTTTCTTCGAGCCCAACTTGGCCTTGCTTTCCACATGATCGTGATACTGAAAGCACTTATAGTTGTAAGTTTATATTTTTGCTGTATTGCTTAACAAGATTTGTTAAAACCTCTTTAATTGAACAAAATTTTGTAAAATATTCTTTTCCATTGTCCATGAAGTGACACAACTCTATTTTTTGTTAAATTATTTTTAATATATCTACGTTTAAAAGAGCATCAAAAATTATAATACCATTCTAAAAATCGTGTTGCAATAATTTTATTACTTTTTGAGTTATAATCGCAAGAGAGGGAAATTAAGCTTGCATAGATTTCAAATGCCTTTTTCTCGATAATTTGCGATATTCAAAAAAACTTTCTAAAACCATAGTGCACAATGCCTCATATAAATCCTACAACACGCGTTTTGTATAGATAAGATACTTATCTCACCATTACATTACTATATTAAGAAACAATGTATTTTAATAATAAATTTTTCACATAAATCAACTAATAATACCATTACGGGCAATTTGGCTTCATTATTTTGTTGTGGAATTAAAAAAAGAGGTCAATTAAATTAGTATCACAGATACATAATATTACTTTTATTTATTTACTTAAAAATCGTTAAAAAATATTACACGTTTTAATTATCTTTTTCGCTGCATGTAATCGGTTGTGAACAAGAAGGGCAACTCCCATTGGCTACACCAAAAGCTGGCACTCGGCCACCTTGACTTACAACCAACCACTGAAAATAATAAAGATGCATATATATTAATTATGTATATTATAGGCCGTCGTGGCGACTATCGATTCCCAATCGGCCCAAAATAAATGATTTACAGTTATACAACTCAGCATGAAATAACTCAATAATTGAGTGGAATATATGGAACAGTGTGTCTTAACACTTTCCCTCAGCCTCCCCTACTATATATGATATCTGAGATTGTGTTAAGCTAATACAATGACATTGTCTGTTCCATCTTAAATGTTGGTGACTTCAGAAGCCTTGAGCAAGTACACCATAATGGACATATATAAATAAATTATTTAAATGTCTAACACAAATCAATTGAATATATATATATATGTGAATAATTAGTGCATTCTAACCAAATCTTCTTATTAGTTACAATATTTTAAAAACAATAATTTTCCAGAGGACCTTACACTCCTTATGGTATTAAGTGAGACAAAAATGTGAGTTAGGACTATTTCTCACCTGTCTGCCTCCCTGAACATGAGGCAACTAATTAATGTATGTATATATATTTTACAGGGCATTATATAAAATTTTAAAGCATAGAACAATGGTTATTCTGTATTCCATTTTCAAGGAAAAAGAAAAAATATTTTATTAATGCTTTCAATTTCTATAACAAAACAGTAACTAATTATTTTTTTCCTACAATAATTATTTATATATTTATTTACAATAAATTTATATATATAGAAACTAAATATTATATATGTACACTTAAAAAAACCCCTTACACCTACGCTTGGATTGTGAGTCCCAGGAAATTCTATGAGCTCTTTACTTTCAGCACATTCAAATAGTGAAACTTCTCTGTATTTTCGTTTTTTGGTACTTTTGTTAACCTTTGAACAGAAGAAATACCTACCTGAAATAGACAGCTTCTATGGAAATAGACCCCACATTTGGGATTCTGACATAATGGCTGTGGTACACTTAGATTATCAGGCAACTCTGCACATAAACAAATTCCACATGATAAAGTTTGCAAATCATCATTATCAATAACATCTGTATTCATATTTATTTGTTTAATACAATGTTTTGTCTTGACAGAATCTGCAAAATATTGTAATTTAATAAATTATAAAAAGAAGTTCATTATTAAAACAAATTATATGTAATATTTTAAATAATAAATATAAAGAATGAAACACTTTTAATACTTATAAATTACCAAATATATCATATATATTTTCCACAATTTCTTTGTCATGGTCCCAAGATAATAACCCATCTTGTAATTTATCATTCCATTCTTCTGACAGACCAATCAGATGAACATTGGTAGCTAATCCATTCAGTGTAATTTCTACATGTAACCACACTCTTTCATCTGCAAATAACTTTTCGATATTACATTTTATAATAATTAAATGAGGGATGAATCAAAAATCAATACCCAAAAACAAACAAACCAAGTGCAATTCTTCGATAATCATCTTTAAAAGTTGGTTTGACAGGTTCCACTACAGTGAAATGTTGATCTATACTCTCCAATTCTTGTAAATAGGCACTTAAACTTTGTATGTAGTTCACATATGCTGTCACCACTTCATCAATGGATAAATATTCACGGTCTTGTAGTTGTGAGTGAGGTAGATTGACAGAGGAAACAGTAATTTTATTGTAGCCCTTATATTTCAAAAAAATATCGTGACTTCGTAAATTTTCCATATCTACGATAGAAAATTTCAAATCTCTAAGAGTCTTTCCAAAACATATCGACAAATCTAAAGATAGACCCTTTATTTCATTAATTAGGTCTTCATCAATTAATTCTAATTGGTTAATATCCAAAACTTTTGCAGATTTTTTAGAAAAAATACTACACAATTCGTCAAAAAAACCAGCTGCAGAATTATTGTCTCTATTTTGAAGTAAATCTTGAAACACATTCATTGTATGCTTTTGTGTATATTAATCTGACAATTTGTAATATTTATTTTCAATAATATCAAATTCATTAATAAATATATACATAAATAAATCTAAACAATTAATATTTTCTTTTTAACACACTATAGCAAAAATTTAAGTTTGAATTGTAGCTTGAAGTGACGAAAAGAAAATTGAACTACAGATAAAATATAAAGCCCAATCCACACTCTCAATACGAGTTTGCGTGCTAATGGCCGCTCCGCTTTATGTTATAGTCCGTTCATATACTTGCGAAAGTTTGCCAAGCTTCCACAAACGAATCAACAATACAACATGTGTTTGTCATGGCGTGTGCTTGTGATGACATGTCTTCATAGGATCAGTTCTATAGTAAGCTCTTCACGAGATCCACATAACATGTAAGATCGTGCCAACCGCAATGAGGAGACGTGGCGCGGCCGACAGCCCTCGATGATCGTTCACTCTGCCATTTGTGGTGGAGCGTGGGGTTTTATCGCTGTCTGAGTGGCTGTTTTTGAACCCTTATACTACTATTATATCAAATTAATTAAATCTATAATTGACTATGTACTCATGTCTTTAAAAGCCCTATGGCCCAAAGTTGAGGTTGTAACGCGATGGTTGTGGCCTATGGGTCCGTTCTCCAGTCGAGAAAATGAATTATTACATTTTCGGCTCTTCACTCTGGCACTAAGGCAAAAGTCCTGCGTTGGGTTCTGCCACTCAACATACAATACATCGAAAAATTCAAAATGGGAAACAGAGTATCCTAACCCTAAGTTTCTTCTGCCTACCCTACTCTATGCGGGGTAGAACGTAGAGCGGAATTTTTATTTTATTCTCCTCGTATAATATCTCTCTTTCTTGTAATTACTACAGAATCCCAAATTGTTTCATTTAGGAATATTTTAATTGAGCTAAGAATAGCACTTTCACTTGACGATATTGTTTTAACTATTAGAAACCAAACAGAGTGAGATTATTGATAGGACGTTATCACGTTAAATTATTTTCCGTCGATATTACTAACTGCTAGTATTTTGTTGTTTGCAAAATTAAAGTTACTAAGTCGACATTTATTCTTTTACCAAAGGAGCCTTGTAAAGTTTAAAAAAAGGGGCTGGCTGTTCCTACTTTCTCAATTTTTCCAATTTGCTAAGAATGTTTAACTTGATGTATTCATTATGAAAGTATACTAACTACACTACAACTAGAGAAAGAAGAGACAAGGCCAGTCCTGGGATACACATCCCAACACTGAAAGTGTTAAGCAAATCATGGTATGTGTTTAACGATGTTTAATATAACATGTAATAAATGTTTATTTAAAAATGATTTTTCAGCCGTGTGATCCCGGCTCATAGGATCACCTGGTTCTGTCGGTGTCGTAAGAGGCGACTAAAGTACGTATGGTAGTCACCTCGCCAGTAATGGCAACACGCATGAGCAGACTCGACCGAATTAATACCACCCCCGGCATTTAAAACCGGGGTGAAATAGTGACTCTTGCCACTGCATTTCGTATTAGGTAATGCCGGACCCCGGCGCTCTATATCTCCACCATAAAGGCCGGCAACGCACCTATAGCTCCTCTGATGCCGCATGGGGGTCGTGGGCAGCGGTGATCACTTACCATCAGGTGACCCGAACGCTCGTTTGCCTTGTCCTCCCATAAAAAAAAAGAAAAAGGTGAATAATTTCTTCATAAGAGTAGGTATCTTTATAAAGTAATAAATATATACTCATAAAATATATTGAAACAATTAATATGTAAACTTTTTATTTACTACCAAATATAATGTTGGGTCTTGACTGAGCATATCTATTTATACTAATCAGATGATCTGGCTACTCGTAATACAATTGTATAATTTAATTTAAAATTGAATTAGAAATGGCAACCGATTAAAAAGGTTCTAATTTAGAATATTATAAAAAATAGTCTATGATTAGAATAAAACAATTATACAATTATTATATTACACAATTATTATATTATATTATACAATTATAAAAATAAAATAACTATACAATTATTCTGATCAAAATAGTACTACACTCTACAGTATCTCAATTAACCATTTGAATAAATTCATCAAAATAAATGCATTGTATAAAACTTATTATTTTATATATTTTTACAATCACACTTTTCTTGAAAAAAAAAACATTAAATTCATTACAATAATATGATTTACAAAAAAATATAGATAGTTCATATATTAATCTCCTCAGAGAAGTCAAGTGAAATAATTTATAAACATGATATGCTTACTGAATACTGAGCAAGATTACAAAAATGTATAACATAAAAAAACAGTTTATGCCAAACGAGGGCAATACCGCCAAGATCTTTTAGAGAAAAAATATAAACTAAATCATTTAATATTTAAAAACATGCAGTTTAAAATTTTTGCGATTTCACCTTGTCAAGGAACTTTCTAAACTTAATATAATATTATTTAAACAAGTATTTATTATCTATTAAAAAGTTGTGCTTGTTTATTATATAAGGCTAGTTGTTTTATTTAAGAAAAATACTTTAAAATTATTAATAGTGATACAATAAGAACACACAATCGTTACCACTCACTACCTTCAACTACAATAGTTATAAAATAATTTTATTCTATTTATTCTATTTTCCTACTTGTATGTACTTGTCAACCATATAAAAATATAATATTAAAAAATATGAAACTATGAATTCGTACATTGCGGCCGTACAAGCTTTGTTTCAACTTTCACCATGTCATCACCTTTGTGCATCTCAATTTGTAATAAGGAAAACACTTCAATCATTTGTGTGACGCTGGGTAAATCATCGGTTTTCATCCAAGTCAACTTCATTTTTGATAATTTAATACCTGCATCATTTTTTATGCACTCATACTCTCCAGGAAAATCCTAAAATAAAATTTAAAATAATATCAATCATATTTATTGTCTCAATCATATCACTGTAGCCCGCAAGGTAGATAGGCCCCCAAGGTAGAGAAACAAGCAGTAGTTTGCCAGGGCTAAGATACTGTTTTCGCTAAATTTCACCCAATTTACACACTTGTAAACCATAAAAAAAATATTATCAAAGAGAGTCATCAAACAAGCAAAAAAAAAAAGAATCAAACAAACAACTGTCACATTTAAAATATTACACTGTTCCATTGAACCACAAGAATCTCATTATAATACTTTTTTAATTAGCATGATACAATTTCTTTTTCACGTTTACAAACTATAATAAAATATATTTCAAAAATTGAGTTAAATTAGAAACTTACACTATTAAAAAATATTCTTCTATTTAATCCCATAGAAACAACTATGATATCTATGTACTTTTCTCTGACCTCCACTACAACAGCCTCAGTAATAACGGGAGTGTTCAGTTCAATATATTTTAATATGTATAACTCTGTTGAGAGTTCACCTGCTTTTTTGGCATTGTACTTCTGTTTATTACATTGTGCAGCTATCATTGATACTACATCCTCTTCCCATTGAGGTGTTTCTCTATATTGTAAGCTTGCTGCTAATAATCTAAAAAAGAAACAAATGTATATTCAATTATTTTTTAGGCAGAGGGAGTCTCAAGTTGATACACCCATTCTCCACTTTTCGACCAATTGCCGATTTTAAGGCATTGAGTGTTAAATGGCTGAACTTAACGCCACTCTTTGCTATCTTACTAGATCAAGAAAATGAAAATAATTAATTTCCCCAAGTGAGAATAGAACCCACAACTGCCGAGTCTATTATGGTGTGAGGTGATGTGACGGAATTCATATTGATAAATATAAATGTTAATAAAAGTGTAAAAACAGTACCATCAGTCAATTTTGAAATAGTTATTTGTATTTAAAAATACTATATATACCTGTGGACCATTATATCTGCGTAGCGTCTTATAGGGCTTGTGAAGTGTGTATACAATGGAACATTCAAAGCATAATGGCTATAATCCTCTTCTGGCCCACCTGCACAAAAATATTTCGCCCTCGCCATAGGCTTAGTACATAACATATTGAGGACCATAACTCTTCCTATATCTGTACTATCAGGTCCAGTGTAGGGCAATAAAGATTTATGCAATTCTCCAGCTGAATTAATTTCTAAATTAATTCCCATAGGTTTTAAAGATTTTACTAGTTGTTTTAACATATAAACACTAGGAGGTGGATGGCATCTTAGAAAGGCCAGTTTTGGGTGGTCGTCATATATTCTATGAGCGACAGTTATATTAGCTAAAAGCATAAACTCTTCAATTAACTGATGGCTCGTTTTACTATCAGAAAGCACGAAGGAATCAGGTAAGCCATTTGCTGGATTTAAATGGAATGATACTTTTGACTGGTCCATTTTTAAGGCTCCCCCTCCAAATCTTCTTTCCCTTAATAATGCTGACAATTCACCTAATTTTTTAATTCTTTGTTCAATATCTTTGAAACTAAAACCATTGTATAATTCTGGAAAAGTACTCTCAGCATTTTCAATATTATCAAGTACTGCTTGTGCATTTTCATAAGCTAGTTGACCACAGCAATGTATGACAGTTTTGGCAAATGTGTGTTGAACCACTCGAGCATCTTCAGTCATTTCCCAAAAAATTGAGAAAGCTAATTTATCAACACCTGAGAAAAGTGAACAGAGCATACACAATTCATCAGGCAACATATGATAAGCCCTCTCAACCATATAGATAGTTGTAGCTTTCTCTGCAACCTTCTTATCTAGCATTGTATTTTCTGCCAAAAAATGAGCAACGTCTGAAATATGGACTCCGATCTCAAAATTGCCATTACTTAATCTTTCACATGAAATAGCATCGTCTATATCACGACAATTAAATGGATCTATACTAAATATACACATTTTTCGGCAGTCTTTCCGCAAACTAATTTCTGCTTCAGGAATTACATAATCAGAATTAGGAAAAAACTGCCGTACTTCAGGTCCAAAAGGTGTTATATCTAAATCTGTTTGAGCTAGAATAGCTTTTGTCTCGGTCTCCATATCACCTGACTGACCTATCTGATGTATAATTCTTGCTTTTGCAAACCTCACATCATTCCATTCTTCAATTTTTGCTAAAAATAAAGTATTTTCATAACTTTTTGCATCTTTATAGAAATTATTAGGCCAATTTGTAAATGGTATATTAAGTCTGGGCACTCTGTAATCCCTGGGCACAAAAAGTGCTCTTTGCCTACTTTTGTCTGGCATTAACTTCAAATTTCCAATACATAAACGAGTATGAACTTTTTCTTTTATAAAAACTACTTTGCCTTTCTTTTGTTTATCTTCACCGTTTGTTTTATTTTCCTCAGAATCATTCTCAATATATTGTATAATAACAATATCTCCTTCCAAAGCACGATTTCTATTTTTAACCCCATCAATGAGAACATCTTGCTCACTTTTATCAGCACTAGAAACATAAGAATGTTGGAATTGCCTAGGATTAATTCGCAAAACACCCTCCAACAATGTTTCATCTAGTAATCCCTTTTCTACTTCTTCAATAGATAAGTATGGACTAAATTGTCTCTCTTCATTATCACTAACATCTTTTTTCTTTGAACTCTTTCCTTGTTTTGGAGAGTTCTTCATTGTGTGTTGAGAGTTCTTCATTGTGTGTTGAGAGACATGTTCATTTTGTGTAATTTGTGAATTTATAAATGTAGTACTTTTTATCAAAGGGTGTACACCAGATGCCTGTTGAAAGTTATGATGGTTTGTGTGGACAAAATTTTGGCTCAATAATGGATGTTGCAAAGCATTCTGTAAATATTTTGGATGATGATGATGATGGTGAAATGGGGGTGTATTATGAAAAAGTGCATTTTGAGAATTTGATGTACGAGGCTGTTGTAAAAATTGAGAATTTGACGTACGAGGCTGTTGTAAAAATTGAGAATTTGATGTATGAGGCTGTTGTAAAAATTGAGAATTTGACGTATGAGGCTGTTGTAAAAATGGAGAATTTGGTAAACTTCTTTTTTCACCAAAATGCACATTCTGCGTAAAAAAATACTGTGGATGATGAGTTACATTTTCTAAATACCTCGAATTAGCACTTGCATATAATGGCGTAACATGTTTTAAAAAAAAATCGTGTACTGATGTTCTACCATTCTGTGGAAGAGCTGCTGGAGCAGTTTGTATTGTTTCAGTTTGCTTATTATCGTTTGCCATTTCTATTTTTAATTTTATTAATCTTTCTTTCTTTTTGGCATTCTTTTTTTTAAAGGTCTTTGATTGAGAATTTAGATTGGAATCATTATTGCTATTTAAGTTCCTACTTTGCTCTGGTAAGTTTGCACTGTGGCAATTAGTGGAACTGTTCTCATTATTACACGAATTACTACTTGATACTGACACTTTTTCATTTGAAGTTTCATTTATTTTTTCATTTGAAGAAATATTAAAACTTAAAACTGTTGACTGTAGTAAATCCGACAATTGTGATGTAGATGCTTGAATGGTTTCTACATTTTCTTCACAAAAAGAATTTTGAGGATCCATACTAAATTTCTCGATGAAACTAAAACAAGTAATTTAGAGTATAATAATATCATATCACCGAATACTCATATCGATAAAAAAATAGTACACGTTGATAGGTAAATTTCTATTGTTAAAAATCAAATGTGAAATGACTAAATGACAAATCAAACTTCAAGGACCACAGATTATTTATGCTAACCTAAGCCTAATAAACAATTTTAATTCTAAGTAACAATTGAGCTTGTTTTTTTTATTTTAGTCATATGCAGTCGGTTTATGTTTTTTGTTTCATGCAGTCGGTTTATGTTTTTTTTTTTAATATTTACTGTCATATTTTACATCATGAAATATTTATTTCCATTTATATTTAAACTCCGGAGCAGTCCTGACTAGACGAACTTGGCTATTCCGAAACTGGAATAAGTCATTGTTAGTTTGTTCCGACAATTTTGTTCCGACTGTTCAGTTTGTTCACACGCGTTCTCTGTTTCACTAATTCCAACATTTAAAATTTAGAGTTAATTTAAAATTTTTAAACTGTTCCGGTGTGAAATGGCTGCTAGTACAAAATGGTAGATAAGATACATATTTTTGTTCCACCTACCCAATTTGGGTGTAAATTAATTTAGATTAGATCATGAAAGATGTTAAAATGCATTCGATTGATTGATTGTTTATTTTATGGCTTTTAGGCGTGTCAGTAGAACACAGTTTACTTCGCTAAGGTAACGTAGAATGAGAAAGGCACGGTGGAAATTGTTCAGATCAAGTAAAAACGAAATAAAACTTAAGACACTAGATTAACGGTTAAAAAAATAGGTCTTATAAGTTATGCCACCACCTGTAAAAACTTCAACAACACAAAATAGATATAATTTATTTAGCAAAATATGTTTAAACATCTTTCATGATCTAATTGGCATTTACAATCATCAATAATAAGTATGGATATATACAGAAACCCACAGAGTATACTCGCGGCAGATCAACCTATGATGAGTATGATGTCGTTCGAAGAGCGCGGTAGGGGTGTTCATGTGGCTCAAATTTTTCGAATATTTTAAATTGCACTTTTAAGAATAATTTATGTTTTTAATGTATTATTTTTTCTACGTCATGACGATATAAATGAATAATTTTTGCAATTACAAAAATCACGCATATTCCGTGTATTATAATGTTAATGTCATTTAACATTTGTCAATTGTTAGTTGTCACTGTCAGTACTCAGTAAATATCTCTTTTATTGAGATTTATAATTTCATTCGCTGTTCGTGTATTAAATAATGAAAATATACTAATCACATTATATTTCATTTATAATATAAAAGGTAATTTAGCATTAAAAGATACAATGAAACTTATGACACATAATATGCTCACATCAAAATGTTTGAAAGGGGTACTTACAGGTTACCCTCTAACAATTAATGCAACAGATGTTAAAATTAGCGAAGTAGATTTTAATCCGGAGTTCATTACCAGAATAATCCCTAAATTAAACTGGGAGGTTCTGTGGAGAGCTGCTGATAGTATAGGTCATAGTGAAGGGTTGCCTCAAACAGTTGAACCGAATTATGAAGAAAACAAAGATTTTTTAAAAAAGGCTCACAGAGTTCTATTAGAAATTGAGGTTGAAGAAGGATATTTGACGTGTCCAGAATCTGGTCGACAATTCCCGATCACCAAAGGCATCCCCAATATGTTATTAACAGAAGCTGAAGTGCAATAAATTGTAATGAATGAAAAATAGTTTTATTTGCCATTTATTCAACTTGCAAAATATTTTTTTATTTAAAAATTAAGAAGTAGCATTTACTACTTTGCTGGAATATTTTTAATAAATAATGGAATCCTTATAAAACAACATCATCTTTATTGATACTAACAATACAGAAAATATTTAAGGAACATATATAACAATGTAAATATTCATAGTGAAATTTGACAAAAATTAATTACTTAATTCTTAAATTAAAATAAACTTGAGATTCTACTTTTCTTTTCAAGCTACTCACCACAGAGTACTTAAATCTATTTGTAACAGCTTTCATAGATTAAGCAAAATATTTCTAAACAATTATATTTTAAATAGCTAGGTTAAATTTCATACATTAAGTTCATAAAAAAAACAATAACTATAGAAATTCATAATACAAGATTTATTTTTTCACCTTGCGGTTAAAAACTATTTTGTTTTAATTGATCAATTTGTATAGTTAATTTTCTGTTGGCTTCCATCAAAGCAGTTTGATTTTGTGTTAAAGTTTGAACTTGTTGATTCAAAGCAGAAAGCTGTTTTTCGAGAAATAATTTTTGTTTAGTTAAATTCATCATTATATGTAGGAAATAGTTTTTATTGTCGACAGCAATATATGATAGAGAAAGTTTAATGAAATCCTTAAGCTCATTTACCATATTTGTATCAATATTGGACGCTTGATTGTTAAGATTTGTCTGTTTTATATTTGAGAAGTTAGTGTTAGAATTTCTTTTCTCATCAATTCCATTAGGTAAACATGATGGCGATGGAAATCCCAAGGTTTCAGGTGTTCTATTATTTAAAGGAGTAGATATTTTATTCATATTGTTTTCAGCAGCTAGATATTTCATTTCATGCTTATCACTTTTTCTTTCATGCTCTGTGGATTTATTGTCATCTTCATCAAAATCATTATTACTCTTATCTAATCCTAACATAGCAAGAAAAGAGTCAGCTTTATTTTCAGCCCCAAATCCAGATGTATCTAAATTATTTTTAGGAGGTGTATCATCCATAAAAAATACATCAGATATTCTGGTTTTGACAGGTGATTGAGCTTTTACATGTGAAGCTGTTTCAACATCTTCTCTTAGACTCAATTCATTTGATAGTGTCTTTTGCCTTGTTGGTTGAAATGCTACTTTGTTGACTTCTGCTTCATGCCCTTTTAAGACTTTGTAAGGGCCTGAAAAGTCTCTTAGGTCATATACCAATACATGACCACTTTTAGTACCAAGCGCAATTTGATTTTCTGAATTAATTGTTATGGATGTTAGCGTATATGTTGTTTTAACTGTAGACACAACATTTTGCATTCTAATATCACTAACTTGTATAATTCTATCGTAGCCACTTGATAACATAACATCTTTATTAACAAGTGAAAAAGAGAAATCACTAACTGGAGCAGCATGAATATTTTCAAAAAACGCTTTGTCTTTATTGGTTGTAATATCTCTTAAAACTACATGCCCTTCATCTGTTGCTAAACCTAATAATGATCTTGACTCATGGTGGAATTTCATAGCTGTAATACTTTTAGAACAAGTGAGTTTTACAGTCAAAACTGGAATATTAGATACAAGGCCATATATAGTTGTGTCACCATTTACCATAGTTGCTGCTAAGCTAGTATTTTTTGCATTGTAACTCAGCAGAGTAACACATGACGGTTGTGATGGTGCTGGAAATGTTTTTGTAATACTTTTGTTTTTAGTATCCCATATTTTTACATTGCCACTTTTAGTCCCTACAGCAACATTACGATGGCCACCTCTGTGAAAACTAGCTGACCAAGTGTCTTTCATAGAGATGTGTTGTAAGCTTCTGACATCATCATCAGCTGGACTTAATATTTCTATTAATCCAGATGAATTAACCTGCAATACAAAAAATATAATTTATAAAGGTTTCAAAACTATTTGCACATCTTTTAATTTAGTTCAACAATAGTAACTAGTAAGTACCTTACAAATTGATAAGGCAATATACGCATAATTCATTTGTAGCATGATATTGTCAAAGTAGAAGTCATGTAAACAGTAACAATTTACCTGCAAAAGATATTTGCTATCATCACTCCAAGATATATCTCTTATTACACCGTCATAACATACGGAAGTCTTTTTTAAATCCCAACTGTTTGTATCATACAATAACAGGCGTGAACTAACCGATGATAAGTACATCCTTAAAATTATTGAATATAAATTAAAACAAATAAATAAATTAAGGCACTCCTAGAATATTTTCTTTGTAATTATAACAATAATAAGTAAAGTTAAATTGACTAACTGTTAACCGACAGTTATTGATATTGACAATTGACATTAAGATTTAAGACTGACATATTAAACACAGACTAATAATAGAATATATACACAAAAAATATTACATTGTTTGTACATTGTATATTTACCTAATCATACGGTACAAATTTTATGTCTCTCATGTTTACTCATTAATAGTAAAATATTTTAAGAAAATAAATGTTATAATATATATAATTTAAATTTGAAAAGTATGATAAGGTGTTGTAAATATTGTGTTATAAAACGCTTTTAGAAGCTTGAGCAAAGAAAATTCTAGAGATGCTGAATGTGATTCTCCTAATTTTAGCATAAAATTATATTTATATTTTAAAACATTAATTAATTATAATTAATTAATTATTAATTAATTAAGTAAGCTCCACGTTGTATCCTGTATATAACCCTGATGTGTGGAAGATGAGGGAACCTAATGTTAATACAGTATGTTCCCCACTTTTGAAACTGAATTCTGGAGGTATTGCATGATGACTAGCGGAACTCAACGCAGCGTTTCGCCTCCATACCAGAGCGAAGAAATAAAAATTTAAATAAGTATTTCATTTTCTCGAGTGGGGATTCAACCTGCAACTTCTAGTCGCATTAACAGTCACACACTTGTGCATCTGCATCACGACTGTTCTAATATTTATCATTGATATATTTTTACGTACTTTTAACTTTAAGATAATTCAGTGAGCGTGTGTGTGTAACAATCGCATTTAATTTTGATATATTTTGTACGACTTTACTGACAACTACAGGGTGGCGCAATAGAACGTGCATATTGCATCATCTTTTTTTGCGGGGTAGAAGGGGCGTGGGCGGGGGAAGACCGATATCGTTGGGTAGTGCGGTTCATGAAGTTTTAGTCACTATGAGTCACTTCGACGGGAAGCGTCGCGCATTTTGCGTGCGCGCATTTTACGAAAACTCTCGTTCGTACGTAGTTGTCAGGCGACTATTTTGTTCTGAGTATGGTGTACGGCAAATTAGGGAGGCTCCGAGTGCTAATTTAATTAAAATCTGGATAAAGCGTTTTGAAGAGACTGGATCGACGTTTAAACCACACGCAAAAGGTCGTCCACGCACATCTAGGACCGAAGACAATATTGAGAGTGTTAAGCAGTCGGTACGAGAACATCCACAAATGTCTACTCGCAAGAGATCGTCTGTCCTAAACATATCGCGACGAAGTTTGCAACGAATTTTAAACTTGGATCTTAAACGTTTAGGTTAAGGCTCACAGTTATCTTTTAGCCAACGAAAAAATATTTTGTTCATAAATTGAACGAGGGACTCTTGACAATTCAAGAAATTATATGTGAATTTTCATAAGCAATATGGGTTTCTAAGTAAGCATTCGCTAAGAAAATGGAAAAATACAGAAGGATGAATTGTAAGACATAAATAAATATAAATATTGTGTCACAAGCTATAATTAAAAAACAAATATGGAAATTAACATTTTTTATTCAATACAACAATAAATTATATCATATATAGAGATATATCAAGGATTCTATTATGACGTTATTTTCATGGTTGTAATTATAATTTTTCTTGCTATTTAAGTATTAAAGTTTACAGCTCATCAACATAGGGTACAAATGAGAGATTACCAGCTGCACCCATGGATAACTTGCTTTTTGCAGCATTTGATAGGGCCTGAAATAGCATAAGATTTGATATTATATTGAGAAAAATAAGGTAGTCAGAGAGAACCTAGTTTGGCGTTATAAGAAACATAAAACAATAATTAATTATTACAATTGGAAATCGAAACCACAGTTGTACCACTGCACTACAACAGACTAAAGATAATATCCACATATAAATATTTTTATTATCAATTTTTATAGCAACACCTATCTACAAGTAGTTATAAGTAACTACAAACTTTACAAACTATAAACTTTTCAATTTCTCTTTTTTTTTCTATACTTGTGGTGTACAATAATATAATAATAATAAATAATATAAAATACCAATAAATAAAATAAGAAAATAATAATAATAACAAGCATACCTGTGAAACATCACTATTGGATAGAGCATCAATATCTTTGGCTATGTCGAGAGGTGATTTGACAGAACCAGAGTAAAGACCCTGGGCGGCAATAGATTCAGCTAGCGCGGTGCCCTCCTCAGCCTCACTTAGTACTTGCAGCTTCAATAGGTTCTTACCAGCCTTGATGGCATCGGCGCTCAAGCTAGCACTCTTCAGTATTTTGCCAGCTGCTTTGACGGCCTGTCAAAATTTTTATTAATTTTGTAAGTACATGTATCCCGCATTTAAGTAAGCAGGTTAGGTAGAGGGAAGTTTGTTTTGAAGTAAAATCTCACTTTCTTCCCCAAGCACTCACTCAGGTCAATTTGGGAGAATAAATGAAAATATATTAATTTTTTTTTCTGGCGATCGAACCGTTCCCGTCGAGTGCGGAACGAAAAGAAATACTTACGGCATTAGCTTCATCTTTAGGTACGGAGAGAATAACACCAAAAAGACCATTATCAGAGTATGAGACATTGAAGCCAGCTGCTGCAAATGGTCCAATATTTCCTATGGACTTGGCTAATGGAGTATTGTCAGCCCCCCACTTGGTGACAGGCCCATTACCGAGAGCTGAAAATATAATATAGATTCAATTTATGATATAATATCAATTTCTGAGACGACGAGACGTGTACAGCGTAAAGCTGATTCGATTTTTATTTAAAACTATAGAACATATTTTTTCTTATTTCGTATTTTTATCTGAAGCCATATTTCATGTAATATTTATTATATATTGCATGTGAAATTATGAAATTTTTATAGTGGCTTTTATTTATGACTGCCAGCATGGTCACATTCTAAGTGCCCTTGGTTTGCTTACTTTGACCGCGGGTTCATAACGTGAAATATGAATGAGAATAAATTTTCAATTTTTGCCAGTAGTTCCTGAGATTAGTATTTAATCAAACAAACTTATCAGTTTTAAAACATTAGTATAGATTACATAGCCTTAAATGAAACCGTCGCCGCGCGAAATCCTGGCATACACACGCGATGATTGTAAATTTGGTTGAGTTTCCCCACTCAACACGCAATGCCTTAAGAATTAGGCAGATAGTATAGAACGGCAGTGTTTCAATGTGGAACGGAGTGTTTCCTTCACACATGCAACATGAAAAAAAGAGTACAAAAGCATACCCTTAGCAGCAACAGCCAGAGCGAGGCTCTGTGGTGATCCAGCGGGCGCGCCTTGCACTGCTATAGCTACGTGAGCCAAATCTCCACCCATTTCCTTTCTGATAAAAAAAAACAAAATTCTAAGCTAATTTCTGATAAATGCAACACAATTTTGTGTACCATCTCAAAAATTAGGAAAATTAAAGAATAAAGTGCCGTAACACTAGATTCCTGCTAGCCACTCTGTTATTTGCGGGATATAGTGCTATGATAATGATTGGTTATTATAATTACAATTTTAAAATTAATATAATGTAAATGAATATTACCTTAACTCCCCACCATAGTATTTAGAAGCTTCACCTTGAGCCTCACTGCCTGATGACAACTGAAGGGCCTGAGCTACTAGACTGGCATTGTCCTGTTTATTGTAAAAAAAGTAAACATATGTCCAAATTTCACGTTTCTATGCACAGCGATTAGTCAGTGGGAACATCTCCTTTTATATATATAGATATTTACCTGGCTATTACCAATAATGGCAACAGCACACCGACCAGGTGTCAGAGTACTGCTTGCAAAATGTTGAAGGGACTCCGAGCTGATTTTACCAATTTTCTTATGGGTAATGAACAGAGAGTTGCCTAAACCACGGCGGTATGCAGCTTTGTGCAGCAAATCCACAGCGCGGACCTGTAAACATCGTGCTTTTATAAAAATATATAGATCATTAATTATAATTATTATGATCATTAATTAAGTTTTGAAATTTAATACAGTGCTTTGTCTTATTACCAGTGCACAGAAATGAGATGAATTAATTCATTCACAGCTGTCACAGTCACAGTTACATACTTGTGCTGCAGCTCCACAACAGAATATAGTATATAACTATGTGAAGTATTATCATAAATATTGTTATTAGTAATTTCTGTACAAATTATATTTCCATTTCTTCACTCTTG
>JBAIZZ010000105.1:44587-175369 GCA_037355905.1 Heliconius aoede | reverse complement strand
TATATGTCTATGGAACGATTTCAATGTTCTATGTTACTTAAACGGGATTGGCTTAAATTTAGAAACATGTACGGTTCGTATTTCAGTGTGACTTAAACTTGATGTATAAAAACATAAACTATAATTGTGCTATACGAGTGTTTAACTAAATGTTGCTTTAGTATATTTACAGGATAGTAATGTCCCAGTCAGTGAGAGAGGATGCAATTGTGACTAGCTGTGATGCTTATAATGAACACAATAACTGTCGTAAACGGGTATTGAAATCAAAAGAAAATCAATTTAAGATAAAATACAATAGAGAATTAAAGAAAAAATTAAAAAAATATAAATTAAGAAAAGATGGCAATGAAGATCCAGAAGTTATAAATGTATCTGAAATTTTAGTCAATTCTTTAAGGATTAAAAGCCCTAATAGCAAAAACAATTTGCAAGTTGCTAGTGTATTCACTGAGTGCAAAGTGTTAAAACCAAGTAATTATCTTTTCAAAATGGTACGAACAAGGAAAAATTGTACTGAAATAGATTCTTCACAAGTTAATGAGTTAAAAGCTTCTAATATTGACAATGTTATTGAAGATTCACCTTTTTACATGTCAGAAAAAGAAAGGCAAAATAAAAAACAAATGGATGCTTTTAAATTAATGATGGAATCTAGAAACAAAAGTATTGGGAGAAACTCCCCAGGTAAAGAAAAGAGCTGTAGCGATCCAGTATTTCAAGAAATTGTAGAAAAAAAAGAGTTAAAGGTAAAACGATTGTTAAGACTTCAGAAAATGTCTGAAGATAAAGGAGCTTTAAAGAAAAAAGAAATTGATGCATATAGAGATAGATGTGTTGAAAAAAAGATGTTCAAAAGAGCTGAAAGGCTGAAAAATATGATTCAAAAGCCAGATAATAAATTGGATCTTTTAGAAGAAAGTAACTCAGTTGATACTGTAAAAATTGAAAATGGAGATAGTAAAAATAATGCTGATAGTGAAACAAAAAGTCAGTGTTCAAAAGCCAGCACATTAAAATTATGTGACATATTTAATGACACTAGCGCTGTGACTAATAAAGATAATTTTATAAAGAAAATTTCAGATGAAGATATAGAATTTTTAAACAAACTATCACCGTCTCTTAGAAAAAAAGAAAATATGCTATGCTACTTTGAAAAATTACATAAAGATAAGGATTTGTCTATGGAAACAGAGCGAACAAATAATGAAGATAACCATTTAGATACTAATTACGAGTGTGAGAAAAAAGATATCATAAAGGTGAAATTTACTCCAAAAAGAAAAAAAAAAGAAAGTTTACAATACCATTGATTCATGCACAAAAAATAGTCTGGATAAAGACGATTCAATTGAATCAATAGTTGATATTAGTGATAGTAGGAAAAGAAAACGTAATATTGAAGTTGATACATTGGATGTTTCTTTAGAAAAAACTGACAGAGACTCTAATATCAATGAGGGTAGGCCAAAACGCAATTCTAAAATGCCTGTTAAATACGAAGAAGATGTGCATTGTTTTAGCTCTGATGAAGAGTTACATATTTTTACACCAATGAAAAAAAGAAATAAAGAACTTAATTCTCATTTTCAAAGTCTTGAAAACAATAAAGGATGTAAAAAGGTAGATTCAGATGTGCTTCACAAAAAGTCTTCAAAAATAGTAGAGAATGGTCTTCAAAAACTGTTGGGTAATAAAAAGGATACAAATGTTTTTAAACAATGTAAAAATAAAGAGAATTCAAAAAAAAAACAAAATCTTTCTAAGGAAAATAAAACTATTGAGAAAAAGAATATCAAATTAGCTCCAATTTTTCTCACTAAACCACAACTGTCCCAAGAGGCAATAGAAGCAAAAAAATTTTTTTTAAAAAGTAGTGTCCCAGAAAAACTAAAAACAAAATCTCTCCAACACAATACAAATTCTTCTGTTTCCAATACTTTTTATTCAGTTGTTCATGTTCAACAATTATCTGAACTTTTAAAGTTTGGAAATTTTGAAATAAGAGATTTGTTTAAAATCAATAATAATGAACATTATGATACAAATAATGTAAATAACAATGTTTTAGTTCATCAGTTTTTATTACTATCTGCATCTGAAAATATTCAATTGCCTTTACCAAAACAAAAGCCAGATAAAGTTCTAAACTCCATAAAAAAGGACTACCCAAAGTTTCCTGTTTATAGATCATATCACTTACTTAAAGGTAAGAGTAAAGGAGAATTTATGGACTGCATTTATCCCAAATTGGATAATAGTGTCGAAATAATTAATAATTTAAATGATGTTTTTGATGAAACTCCTGAAACATTAAGTTGGTGCGATAAATACAAGCCTTCAACATCTAAACAAATAATAGGAAATTTTGATGGTGTACGAGAATTAAAAAAATGGCTTGAGTCTTGGACTCAGAAACTAATCAAAGCAAAAAATAATAGTGATATATCTGATATGTCTGATTTTTATTGTTCCGATACAGATAGTAGAGATACACTGAAAAGCTCAAATAATGTACTAATTGTAACAGGTCCAACTGGATCTGGTAAAACCAGTGCTGTATATGCAGTTGCAGCAGAATTAGCCATCAAGATTATAGAAGTTAACGCAAGTAGCAAAAGGAATGGTAAAATTATGTTACAGGATCTTCAAGAAGCAACTCAGTCTCATAAAGTGAACAGAGGTAAGACTTCAGATTCTTCCCAAAAGTCACAAGAAAAGCTTTTTCCAAATATTAAGAAGCGTGGTAGACATAAGAAGTTGAAAGAGGATATTAAGAAAGATAAGAAAAATAAGAAATGCACTACTGTTATTGCAGAATCTGTAACTCCATTAACAATGAGTCAAGAAAGTATGAGAACTGGAATGTCACTCATTTTAATTGATGACGCTGATATAGTATTTGACCAAGATGATGGTTTTACTTCAGCCATTTCACAGTTGATTCAACCCTCCAAGCGGCCCGTCATACTAATTACATCATCACTTTCGTGTGTACATTTGCAAAAGTTTTTTCAAATTGGAAAAATTATTCATATGCGTCCATTATTACCCAGAATGCTGGGCACATGGTTGGATTTAATGTGTTTGGCAGATGTTGGTACATGTTTTACAGGATTGGGAGAAAAGTTACTAGATATGAACAAGGGTGATATACGAAAAACAATTAATTATTTACAATTTTACATGAACTCAATAAAAGTAAATCAAGTAGACGATGCTGTCTTACCACAGGTTAAGAATAACTTTGATGAAGAAAGTTCTAGTATGTCTTGGGCCGATTGTGAAGGTTTTACGGGGACCTCATCTGAAATTTTATCTACACCAGGCTCGGGCCTAGATAAACAAATACAAAAATCTATCTCGGAATCGTTAGATATTTTTAACATATGGTGGAATCTTTCCAGTCACTTTGACATGCCTAATAAAAGTAATGCTAATGATATCATTGAAAATCAAGGTAAAAGTTCGTATATGGAGCAAATGGTTGAAATTTTGGATTCTATATCTATAATTGACAGTATTGATATAATGAATCCTAGTAGAAAATCTTATATTGCTATGAGACCATGGTATACTAATGAATATGCAAGTTTATTAGAGCTTGAAAACAAAGACGACTTTAATAGTGCATTTTCTGTGAACAAGGATATAATAGATGTACTCGTGGAGAGTACTATTGCGAAAACTGAAAAGTTGTCGCCTGACAATACTGTAAATATAAATTCTCCTAATATGAGTAAGCAAAGGTGAGTTTTGACTTAATTTTGTTGAACTTGAACCTGACTTGACTAAGTACTTCCATTTCCGCGTTTTGTCTTGTCTCTTGTCTCACGCAATGTCTCGAAAATTGGGCAAAAAGTGGGACCGGAGTGTTTTATTTAACACTACCTCTGCCTACACTACTATGTGCGGGGTACAGTTTACAGATTCACGCAATCTAAAAAAAAAAACTATTGAACTTTAATTTATTTTGCCATGCTTACAATGTAAACATATTTTATTTTGTGTAGATGTTTTTTCACTTTTCTTCCATTTTGAGCATATTCACAATGAAATAATTTACTGTTAATAGTCAGAATTTTACTTTGGCCTCGACTATGGCCCATTTAAAGCAACAACATTTGTTTTTTTAACTGGGTTACCCGCTCTTTGCTTAACGAGACCAGATTTAAAAAATATATTAAATGTAATGTGATGAGTGGATTGAATTCACAACCGTCACGCACATTGCATTGTACGTCACGGTGCTCAGTTGGTATAACGTTGGCATCATCCATGTTATGTCCATGTAAATAATATATAACTTTCTGTTAAATTACATATGATTTTTTAAAGAAATAGTTTTTCTTACTCACCCGAGCCGAGTGTCTTCCAGCTAGCTTTAGCTGTAGTTGGCAAGTATTGAAAGGGTTTGAAGAAAGTGAAAATGAAGCACGCCAATGTATTAATTTAAAAACGTTCAAATTTCTATACTATTTCTATATTTCTATACTATTTCTATTTCTATATTCTATACTATTTCTATTTCTACTTATAGGGAGCGAGACCTAAAAGTATCGCGACATGCGACTCTTTCGAGTTACCTTAATCCGTCCGCAGTATTGGATCGAAGAGCTGCCGCCATGGACTATTGGCCATCTTGCAGAACTCTGTGCCGTTTAGAACAAAACAAAACTGAATCTAGCATCAAGAGAAATAACCGCTTCTGTCATTATCTCAAATCCTTAAACATTCTATGTAAAAATGATTTTTTCGACCGCCTCGCCGATAGTCTCAGTTAGTGTCCCATATTTTTTTTCTGTATAGTTTGTAACAAGTTACTTTCTTTTCTGTTCTCAATCAATTTTAAATTATAAAATGAATTGCGGTCTTATTTTTATATTAGTACGCGGTTATTTATTGTGAATGTTAGTCCACTTTATCATGTATAAGTTTCGACTATTAGGTATATTGTTAGATTAAATTTAGCACAATTATGTATGTTACGTTGTGACGTGGGACTATTCTGTTATATTATATAGTAAAGTAATAAGAAATAAAAAAATATTAAAGATTATATTTATTTTATTTATTATTTTTATGAATAGAAATTCGTAAGCAGTACATATATTTATATTTTTGAAAGTAAGTAATATGACTATATATCTTATAATTTTTATAAAGGTTCACACTGTATTCCGCATGTAGTAGGATAGGCAGAGGGATCGTAGTGTTAATATAGGCCGCTCCCGAATTTCTACCAAATTCTGGAAGCATTCTGTGTTGAGAGGCGGAACAACGCCGCGCTTTTTCTCTGCACCAGAGCGAAGAAATCAAATTATTTAATATTCTCAACTAGAAATTGAACCCATAACTTGTTGTGTTTACGAGTCTGGGACTAAGCCGACTACGCGAACAGCTACAACTAACCGTTACCACCGGTGTCAGCTAAGGAGCACATGAACGGAGAACTGAAGGAGAGATGACATCTGCCTCGATCAACTTGTGAATGTTCAAAGAGAATATGTTATCGACAGTTCCTCATTTTCGCTGAACTCTGGAGGCATTGCGTGTTGAGTTTTATGTAGGTATAGTTGTTGCCTGGCTGGCCTAATACTGGCAGGATGAGCGGGCGTAACACTTTATACATTTTCTCCACTTTTTTCCAGGGGAAGAGTAGAAGCAGACATCACAACATATGATACAGTACCATACTTGTTCATCTATTTCATCAGAATTGCCTCGCAAAATCCAATAAGAGAGAGAGAGAGAGATGTTTAGCTTAGCTTAGCTTAAGAGAGCTTAGCAGACGAGTTTCTATAAATAAAGTATATAAACATCTTCCGTTAAAAAAGATATGTTGTATATATTAGTTATAATTTAGGTTTATATATAGTATTTGAATTGAATATATTTTATAATAGATAATATATTTTATGATAGTTATACTTATCGTTTACTTATCCTGTTATGACTTGATGGGCCTTTGTTATCAGTCGCAACCACTTATATTGGCTTGGATACTGGTATAAATTAAGAAAAACAAATGTATTTTTAGCTTCAATATATTTTAGGGTTCCGTACCTCAAAATTTAAAAACGGAATCCTTATAGTATCATATTACTACTAGTCTGACCGTTTGTCAAGACCGTTTATCTCAAGATCACGATAAAAAAAAAAATTGTTTATATATATATATATATATATATATATATATATACAAACAAATGTCTGTTCTTGTGTTTGCTTGTCTGTTCGCTATAGACTCTGAAACGACCGAGTCGATTGGCGTGGAATTTCAAGGATTCGTTCTCTGGCTTCTCGGGATGGTTATAGGTTAGATAGATCCGAAATCCAGAAACCAATTATCTTTTATTTAATTTTCTTTTAATTATGTTTTTGTCCGACGGGACGTGTTTTTTCCCGCTGAGCCAACAGCTGACTGCACTAAACTTCGAGCGAGCGATGCAAGCGGGCTCAGCTAGTTGTATATAAAATAAATTATGCTTGATATGTCCACTCCTAAATATTCAGGCCTATAGTCTCTTAAAACAAAGAAAAAATCAAGCTTCTAAGTCAACGATTTCGCAGCATTTGTATTACATTCGCCACGTAATCAAAATGTTTAGGGTTTTTCCCGTGGATCTACATAGCTGCATGAAATTTGGTATGAAGTGAGAATTTACAATACATATACAATACCTGTAGTTCCTCTAGAGTTACACGGGGTCATGGGCGGCGGTGATCACTTACCATCAGGTGACACGTACTCTCATCTGCCTTGTCTTTTTCCATAAAAAAAATTAATAATAAAGTAAAAAAAAAATCCAAACTTTTATTTATAGTTCATTTCATACAAAATTACCCGCTGAGCTACAAGCCTGAATAGAACGGTGGATAGGAAACCTCGGTGGGCGAGTCCAACTCGCACTTAACCCGTTTTTTTTATTACAAATGTTTTTTTTATTGTACACTTGTTTTCTCATATAACATCACATATAACACATTCAGAATAAAAAAAATATGTATCTAGGATGAATAATTCACACGACACTAATTGTAACATTACTCCAGGAAATATAATTATGCAATAATCAAAAAATAATTGCACATCATAATTGACATATATTAAAGCTGGATAGATATATATTATTAACGTTAAATAGTAAAACTTTAAAAATATAGTACATAACACAGTACAGTACAGTACAGTAAAGTACTGATCCTACGTTTTTTATCTATCTTACAGGATCTTGTTTTGTAGAGTAAGCAAAGAGAAGAGAACTCTTTCTTATTTGGCCAGTGGGTCCACTTTTTAAATATATAGACACTGTGATCTAACTATGATCAAAGTACTTACATGGGAACGTATATATATATATATATATATATATATATATATATATATATATATATTATTCGATTATATAATATTAAATACAAACGCCCAAATTGATTTTAATCTTTCTATTTGGTATTGTGTGTGGTATTTTTTTTCATGTTCAAATGATACATATAGCTGGTAAGTGAGGACCGTGACATAGGGTAAGTTAAATGACCGCTTATCATTTCGCACAAAGGTTGAAAATTTGTGACATTTATTATCTATTTAGATGAAGTTTCTCGTGAAGTGAGAAGCTGAAATACTTGTAATAAACATTACAAAACATAAACATTTTATTTATTTTACGTTCACATTGTAAGAGATATTGTCAAATATCAACTGTCAAATAGTAGTACTTTGTCTGTCAGTCAGTATCGGAATACTTTTTTATATATCTTTTTAGGTATAGTACAGATTATTAATACTACAGATAAGTAGCAAGGGGAGAGCGGGGTTTGATGTGCCGAAAGTAAGTTATGCCTAAATTAAAAAGCACGAGGACCACCCAGAGCGCATGTATGACGAGGTCTCTACGGAGAAACCGTAGAGTTTATCGCTCCGTTTTCTCTGACCACCCCGCTAGGGATAAAGCGTGAACACTTACAGGCTATTCTGTACTTAATCGAAATTGGAACTTTTTTAAGACATCGAAGAGCAAGTTATTTCTAGGAACATTGCTACTGTTCTTACTGAACGTTGATTATAACGTTGTTAGATAGACTTACTCTCTTCTCGTTTCTATTTGTTTTCGGTAACATATTTATTTAATACTATAGTTTTTTCGAAGAACTGAAATCTTGAAACCGTATCAGCCTGACTTATCTGTGATATATCTCATATAAAAGTTGATCGGAAGGTCAATTTTCATGGAAGGAAAAAGGGAATTTAAAATTTTTAAAAAGTAATCAAAATTTAGCAACTCAACGCAATCTTCGCAGCCGTGACAGACGAATACAGCAACAGGCACAATA
This sequence comes from Heliconius aoede, assembly GCA_037355905.1. Taxonomy (NCBI): domain Eukaryota; kingdom Metazoa; phylum Arthropoda; class Insecta; order Lepidoptera; family Nymphalidae; genus Heliconius; species Heliconius aoede. The sequence goes on along the minus strand of JBAIZZ010000105.1, from coordinate 167,029 downwards.
AAGAGTCAAATTTATCGAAGAAAGTTTAAAGGCTCAATAGCATCACGTTAAGCGATTCAGTGTAACCTACGTTACCTGCAGTCAGAGTTATCTCAAGACTTAGAATGTGCTTATATCAACGTGGGAATACGATAATACTATGTATTTACACTAATATATTTAAACATTATGAATATATCTGCACCATATAGTTAATGAGGTTGTCGAGCTGGTGTTTACTGGTAAGGATCTAGAACAATATTGACGTTATCGAGAATAAAATACTGACAATGCTGACATCTCGATAGTTATATTATACCACGAAACGAATCAAAACTTGTTCACATCAAAAGGTCTCCATAGATAATAGTTTCATGCCAGATCTTTCGCAAACAATCCGCGTCACAGACCATTCGCTCACATTATATTATAATATATTGCAATTATTAATTAACTTGTTATTTTGCTTTTTATATTTTACTTAAACATTATTTGAGATAAAAATGTCAAACATATATAATTTATAGCGTTGTTAAGTGTTTATTATTATCAATAAAAATATCTATTAGACATAACCTATTGCACTTAAATAGTTTTATGACCGCAGAAAGCATCGCTGTTTATTGAAGATAAAAATATAATATTAGGTAAGTAGGTGCCAGAGAGATACAGACAATTTTTTCTAAGGCCGTAGCTAAGCGGTCGCTAACACTGGCGCCGAACGGGGGTTATCGGCGGGCGCGTGCGCTGCGCCTGTCGTCGGCGTCGCGACGCGCATAAATATACAGTAGGTGGATGACACACACTAGTCTATTCAGTGCGTCAAACTACTCCAGTCGAAATGGTAAAAAGTGCTCTCCGTGGTGATATTTGCGGGTATTGCAACGCGTGCGTGCGCATGCGGCTGTGTGCAGCGAGGGGGCGCAGCCCTGAGCCTTTGGAATGTGCTTATAAGCATATTTTAGAATCATACGGGGGTGGAAGTGGGGCTGAAAAGTTGACGGAAAGCCCTAAGCCGGTTTGCGCCTCATGTCGTTGGACATCGGATGCCCAATTCCCCGAGACGCCGCCGTCTTCGAGTGACCTCAGCTTAGAATGGAGTTCGCAATCCTCTCACAGGCCACGTACGCGACGGCGCAAGAGGTAGACTCGATTGCAGCAGATCAATACTTTGGAATCGACTCGAAGTGGAGTTTGGAAGCTTATAGCGTCGTTTTGTGTGATTAAGTCCGTTCGTAAGCTAGTCGTAGCTATTACACACTGTACATAATACTGATGACGTAGTTGTAGTTGTATTTATTAAATTATTTCACTATAAAGCAAAATTTTTCACATATGATGTAATTAAGCTGAAATATTGCTTTAAGTGTTATAACTGGAGAAAATTTCAAGGTTCTTTTTGAACAAAATAATGTTTAAGCAAATAAAATAATTATTTACTATGTTGCGTTTCAATCAACTAGTTCCAACAACCAAGTAAAACCTTATTAAGATTAAGTAAATTTAAAAGTCTATTAAGTTATTTATATGAATTTTTACTTATTGAGTTAAATAAGTTCTTATTATTTTCATAGTGCTTGATAGAAATAGACACAAGCAAAAATAATACAAACAAATTACTTTTATATAAAAAAATATAAAAATAAATAAATAAATAAGTTTTTGGACATTTTTCGTCCGAAAAACTTGGTTATAAAGAACAAACCATTTAAGTGTAAATGTAATAATTTCAGGATTTATTCTAATTTCATGCTCTGGATTTAAGATGGTATGTCAGCGGGAAGTGGAATTTATAAAAGTTGACAAATTTTGAATTTTAAGACTAATATTCAATATAAGTATGACAAATACAAATGTATGCTGAGCTGTGATGCTCATTTATTAGTACACAATATAAAAAATTCACAGAAGCTATTTCATATTATATAATTCTTAGGCCCGCATTTATAAATCGCTCTCAAGTCTGAGATCGGTCTTGAGATGTCGTTTTCATTCGTAGACGTAGAATTTATATATTAATTCGTAGACGTGATTCGTAGAATTTATGAACAATCCTTATTGGATAACGTATTGTTTCTTTTTAAATAGATTAAGTATTTTTCCTCAGGCGCAGGGGCCTCCGAAATGAGGGACGGAGTATTTTAGCACTAGGTTACCTCTGCCTTCAGTGTTATATGCGGGTACAGTATGAAGCTGAAAAAAAGGCTGACAGGTTGTTTTATAAGATGGATTAGAATACTGATAAAATTTTATTCAGAATATTACATACAGAAGTACTCATATTTTATTATATTTTCGGTTATTTGCGCTATCAAATATAAATTATTTTATTTTATATTTGCGTTAACCTTCTTCGTCGGTGAAACTAACCGGATGTTGTATGATAGTAACGTTCGCAACTAGTTATCGGCAGACAATTTTCTCTGCCTCTATAAAGTACATTATGCAATTGATTTTCTTTATTAAGGTCATAATAAATGTTCATAGAACTCTAAAAAAAACTAGTCAGGTGCGCGAACTACATTTTACAACTTTTTTAATCCTTTTTTTTTTCTGTAATATAAATATAAAGCTCCAATTTTAGGAATTTTCTCCTTATTTGTTTCGTGAGATTTCACAAGAACAACAGAGTGATCTTATAAGGATACTTTTTGAGGCACGGAACTCTAAAAATACTTATATGTATCTAAATAAATAATTAAATTGAAAATGTCTTCTTAAAAATGTTAGATATTCCTACAGATGTACAAACTTTCCTCGATAATAGCACGTGAATCTAAAGTGTAACTCATATCTATGAGGTCATCTGCGAACAGAACGAAGTAATAATACTACATTCTGTTTTTAGATATTTACAATTTTCTCTACTGATAATTAAAAATATTATATTTTATTATGTGCAATTAACCACAAGTGACAATTAATTTTAAACAAACTTTATTCAGGTAATAAAAGTTAACCAAAATTACCTTATTTTATACTAATTATTATATTTTGGATGTTAAAACTGTTATGCTCATGGCTATACTTGATAAAATTACATACATATATGAAAGCTCATATAAAAATCATCTAAGAAAATATGTTTTTAATGATTTTTTTTAAAAAAGCTCTCCTATAATTATAATAGGTGTTATAGGTTTCTATATATATATTTATCGTTTTTAGGCATATAGTCTCTATTGGATGAGAATAACGGGGCTTGTGTTGTACATCTTCAGTATGTTTTAATCAGAATCTATTTCACTTGTCTTTCAATGGAGCACGTGTGAGTTGAGGTCAACAGTCGTCCGCTGAATGGTTTGCCATTTGCGTCTTAACTATTATATTAAATGATACTAACGAGGATATGCACTAATTTAAACAATAATTAATTTGTGGAAAATTAATTAGTCTTTTAATTACTTTAAAGTAATAAAAATTGAAAAATAAGTATTAAATTTATAATATTAATAATTAATATATTAAATTTCATTCGCTCTGGTGTCCAGACTAGGCGTGGCGTTGAGTTTCGCCACTTAACACGCAATGCAACCAGAATTCGATGGAAAGTGATGAACGGAGTGTCTTAACACTAAGTTCCCACTGCCCACCCTGGTGTGGGCAGCGTGACTCTGCTTTATTTATTTATAAGCGATGTTATTATTTAGTGATACTTATTCTCATATTTATTTACTATTTTAAATTCTTACTTTTTGGAGTCGACGCTAACGTGGATATTTTAAAAATATTTTATTTTTAGCATTTGTTCATCCCGACATTTTCGACGTCAAGAGGTATACACCATCACGGTGAGCTCGTGGGCAGATTTCCCCGCAACTAGGCAGATAGAGCACTTCCACCCTTTCGAGCATATATTTCTTGCACATTACTCTGCCGGCCAATAAAGGCGAGTCAGAGGCGTGGGATAGGCTTTATGTATTACTCTTTTAAGTTCCAATAAAATTATTTTTTTCCAATTCTCCAGGGGACTCAGATCTGTGTGGTCGCCGCTGCCCAACAGCTCGCCAAGTCGACAAGCTGCCTAGGCCTATTTTTAATATCGTTATTATATCTGGTAAACTAAATGTACACCAGTATCTATAATGTTATAACATTTAGTATTGGTTATTGACATGATGATAGTTTCTAGTGAATGACTATTTATTATAGCATTCTTGTTGATGTGATTAAAGTAATGGAGCGCTATCTATGTTTTGTATTCTATACATAGCCTGACTGTAGTTCAACAAGTGTATTTATAACATTAATGTGTCAGTTATTTGTGTACAATACATGTAAAATTTGTATGACATGAATGTGATTGAGGCAGTCGACGGAGGTGTGACTGTAACACGATGGTTGTGGGTTCAATCCCCCCTCGAGGGAATGAATTATTATTTATTTTCATTTCTGCGCTCTGGCTCCAAGGCAAAAAGCACACTTAAAGCGCCTGCGTACACTGTTGTATGCAGCAATCAAAGCTTTGGTTTGTTTTAGTGTAATATTTAAAACTATAATGTTTTAATAGATTTATAACGATAGTGGCGCAGTGGTACAAGTGTGTAACTGTAACGTGACGGTTTCGATTTCGATTCTCACTCGGGGAAATGATAATTCATTATTGAGCGAAGAAGAGAAAATATTAACAAACAATAATTTGCTTGTTAATATTTTCTCTTCTTCGCTCTGCCACTAAGACAAAGCTACGGCGTTGAGTTTCGCCACACAACAGACAATGCCTCGAAAAACTCGTGTCGAATATCGAATATCCTGCACACAGTTTTTTTTAATTGTAAATAGGCAAACATTTGTCCGCTATCTCACCTGGTGAGATAAGCGGCGGTATAAAATGAACGGTAAGTGACGACGCGAACGATGGTGGATCATGCTTACCTAGGTAATGCCTATTCACTCTTACCTTGAAAAGGGCCAAGATATACTTGACGGGGAACAGTTCAGCAGGCAGGGAGTTCCACTCTTTAGCTGTGCACATTAAGAAGGTAGAGGCGAAGCGCTTCGTACGAAAAGGTGGTATATCGACGGTATATGGGTGAAATCCCAGCCTATGTCTAGTGCCCCGCAGATGGAAAAGAGAAGGTAAGATACCTAGATATAGGAAACCTTGTGTTAAAACACTCCGTTCTCTTTACATTTTACGAAAATTATATTACCTCTTAACAATTCAGTCATTTGTTTGTAATATCAGAACTTGAGTATCATTGTTGATAACATAAGAGATAAACTTCAAAGAAATTTCTTTTTTTAAGAAAAGACTGCATTGAAGGAGTGGGATCTGATTGAACGAAGTCAAAAAGTGTATAGGTCAAAACGCATGTTTATCTTTTATTTGCCTATTGGCTAAAAAACCGCAATATATTTATGTAATCATTCGATAACAATTTTATTGTTACTAATTGGTATGTTTTTAATGCAATTCGTTATATAATCACCTTATATATATAATTACCTAATTATATTTTAAGATAACAAAAAAATATCACCTACGATATTATATAATGGTAAAAAATATGTTTATACATTGAATAGTTTTCTTTCAATATTATTTTGTTCCTTTGAACGATGACGAGATACAGAAAACCAGGATAGGTATTTAATGTGCTAGCTTAATAGTTAATAAATATTACCAGAGCAAGGAAATGGAAATATTAAATATTTCATTTCCTCGAAGGAAATCGAACCCACAACTTGATCCGTTTACAGACGCACGTTTGTCCCATTGCGCCACGACAGGCGTATCCTGCTGTGTGCGGGGTATAGCGTGAAGCTGTACAAGCTATAAAGTTATAGGATAAAGCGACTGAAATAAAAAAATATTTTTGTAATACCATTGTTTAATTTCTTGCTTGAATATAAACTACGTTCTAACTATAACATTGAAGTAGAAATGATCACACTAGTATGAGTTTAAGCTTTCGTTACAGTATATCTATTATAAGGATTTATAATAAAATACATCATTCCTACAAAAAGAAAATTGAATACAAATTATATTATGTAAATAAACAAAATTTATGGGTATTTTTAAGAAAATTATAAAAATAGGAACTTTTAAATTAAAAAGATATGTTTAGTTACGTACGTATTTACATCAATATGTACAATATTTACAATAAAAATTTTATAATTCCATTAAAATTGATTTATTTTCTTTTCAATTAAAAAGGTTATTCTATTTTTTCCCTAACTAGTAACTAGAAGTAAAAATAACATAAAATCTTTACAATACTAAAAAATAGCGGAAAATATCTACTACTTTTAACATTTTAAATATATTCATAAACGATTCGAAACATGTTTACATTACTTTTTTGTTTATTAATAAAGTCATATTTATATACATAGTTATTTATTAAATTTTAAATTATTTAAAATATTATTATGTAGTTCAACCGAAAACAGATCTAAGAGATATTACAGTTTAATAATCACCAGTGTCAGTCATATTTTCCTCTACTTTTAACGATATTTACAACCTCTTGCATAAGTTACATATAAATAATAATAATAATAATATAATAAAATTATTATATATTAATTATTATTCAAACAATTCATTAAAAGATAAAAGAAATGTATACATTTAATATCGTAAAAAGAAATTGATGAATGAAAATGCAAAAATAAACTATACAGTCCATGGATGTATAGTATTTAATTAAATTGGGAAATTTTATTTAAAATAAAATGTTATATTTGTGCGCTGCTCTATTTTTTTTGTGTATGAACCTTACGATTAAATAAAATAATAATCAGCTTCACGCTGTATCCCGCACACAGCAGGCTAGGTAGAGGGAACGTAGTTTTAAGACACTCCGTTCCCCACTTTCTGCCGAATTCTGGAGGCAACGCCACCCTTTGCCTCGACACCAGAGCGAAGAAATGGAAATATAAACGTAAATAAATATTTCACTTCCTCCAGTGGGGATCAAACCCACAACCGTCAACCCTTGTGCTGCTGCGCCACGACGGCCTCTGCGTCACGACGAATGAAAATAGTAAATAAAAATTTGCCTATTTATATTAAAAATAAGTATAGTTAAGATGTCTTTACATAAACATCACTTTTTTTATTAATAACAGTACAATGAGATTAATATTTTAGATATAATCTTAAAAATATTACTAATAAATTTATTGTAATATATTATGTTAGTGAAACCGATATTTTTTTTAATGTACAGCCGTGGATATGAAGGTAGCATTGGCTGTGTTCGGCGGTATTGGGGGTATCGTGGGCAGTACTGGCGTCGGGTAGATTCGGCAAGTTTCAGCAGGAGGGCCGAGCATGCCCAGTAATAGATAGGATACAAGAGACCCTGAGAGCAAGCCTCCGTTGTAGGACAACGTCATCATATTTCCTGAAACACGTGTATTTTTGATGGTTTGATATAGAATAAATAGTTTTTATAAGTAGAATTTCAAGTTTATTTAAAAGATACCAAATTATATAGACTTCCGGGAAAGCTAAAACTCTACAACCAATAAATTATTGAATGTTTAAGAATTAGTTCAGACACATCTTCCGTGTTAAGTTTGGTGCTAGCGTTTTTTTATCAGCTTCACGCTGTATCCCGCACACAGCAGGATAGATAGAGGGAACGTAGTGCTTAGACACTCCGTTACTCATTTTCCGCGGTGGACCTCAACTCCGCACTTTGCCGCCAGAGCGAAGAATTTTTTTTTTCATATTTAGTTTCCTCGATAAGGTTCGAAGCCACAACGAGTCGTGCGTTTACACACATTGGTGCTCTGGAGAATATAGATTTTTTTATAACCTATAGGATTTATATTTTTAGTAACATATGTTTATACATTACCAGCTATTTCACGGTGCTCCCTTCCCACTCGTGATGGCGCCATAATCATCGGTACTGAGCCAAATAGTCCATTTGTGAAGCCCAGGACTACGGAAAACATTATGGGATACACCTGGAATTTACAATTTATTTTTGTTATTGTATTGGTGAATATAAAAGAATCGTTTTGGTCAGGCCAGTCGTGGTGCAGAGGCACAAAGTATGAAGGCGATTGGTTGTGTGTTCGAACTCGAGTAAATGAAATGTTTATTTAAATTTATATTTCTTCATTTCTTCGCTCGTTTGATTTTTTTGGTATATATATATATTTTTTTTGGTCATTAGATATGGGTATGTTATTATAAGGAAACCAGAAAATTAAATTTGTATGTCTGTGGAAATCTTACTATAATTGTATATATTATATTTTATAATGAAATTATACTTAATTTTTTTTTTTACTTAACTTACAAAATATTTTTACAGTTGGCTTAATAGTTAGGAATAAAAAAATAATATATTATAAATCTTACATCGCCAACTATATGTGGTGAATATCTCGGTGCTGCACACAGAAGTAGCAGCGGAACTAGGAGCAAGCGGAGGCCACTGGCCATCAATAGTTGACTGCGACTCCATTCATACGGCCAAGCTGCAGCTATCTATTCAAAGGAAAAAACTGGTAAAGCGTCAGTCGAGCTCGCCCCCCACTCGTTCAGTCGGACGTTTCGATTTTATCAATTTTTTTTGTTTTATCTAAAAGGACAACGCAAACGGGCGTTCGGGTCACCTGATGCTAAGTGATCACCGCCGCCCACGACCTCGGAGGACACCAACACCAGAGGAGCTACAGGTGCGTTGCCGGCCTTTAAGATGAAGATAGACGCGCTTTTTGAAGGTACCCAAGTCGTATCGACCTGGGAACACCACCGCGGGTAGGCCATTCCACAGTTCCGTGGCGCGTGGAACGGAGTTCCTACGACCCCACCAGTAGTGGAGTGCCACGCATCCAGGTGGAGTGGGTGATATTTGAGCTTTTGACGTATTGTACGTAAAAATTATAGTGAAAAATGAAGGGGAGGGGAACCTAGTATTTAGACACTCCGTTCTCTCCACTGAACTTTTGTCCGAATAGTAAAATTACGACTAAAATAATAACTTACTTTTCCGATGAAATCGAAGAGATTAAAAGCTGACATCAGTATGATAGGCATCCACGATCCTAATCTACATGATGGCACCTCAGAGGCAATACCAGGATACAAGCTGAGGGTGGTAAAGTATACCAATCCTATAGACACCATGTAAGGGTAAATCGCGCGAGCCACTGCCCAACGTGCCAAAACACCACCTGTGCAGAAAAAGTGGGTACCTAAGTCATTTGTGGTCGTTTTTGTCATAACCAACTCTATTTTATTATAATTTAATATGTGACGTATATAAGTAGTATATAATTATGAGATTACTTATATTACAAGTTTTAGATGTTTTTAAAATTTTGTGTATGTAGTAAAAATGTAAAATTTAATATAATATTATATTTCATGATTTTACCTCCTGTTACATTATAAACTTTAAATTTTCTTGTCTCATAAATGCATCATTGTATATGAAGGCGTTTTGAAATATCAAGAAATTTACTATTAAATTCAAGTTAAGTATAGCAAATTGTAATGAACCAACTTTTAAACAAATTATATTAATTAATTAATTAATTTATTAATTTATTCGGTCGGCGGTATTGTAGTTTTAATAATGTAATAAATTACGTTTGAAGTTCCTCCACGACGTTGGTCTTTCGGGTGATTCAAAAACGACATCTTCCACTTTATAAGAAGGTCTTGGGGTCCGTAGCGTTGTTAACGGAGAGGTAGATTGTTCTGAGGCACTCGGAGGAGACACAAGTGGCACGGGCGCGGCCGCCGTTGGTGAGTACACAGGATTTGCGAAACTGAACGTGTTTTCTGCTTCTACTTTATATAATGAAAAATAAAAAAGCAACCCATTCATATATATGATTAATAATTGGTTGTGGGTTCGATCCCCACACAAGAGTGTGACTGTAACGCGACGGTTGTGGACACTAGGTCCCCTCTGCCGGCTTACCCTGCGGTGTGCGGGATACAGCGTGAAGCTGATTTTTTTTAATTTTTTTATTATTTTAATTTCTTCGCTCTGGCACCAAAGGCAAAACTTCGGCGTTGAGTTTCACCACTCAACACGCAATGCCGCGAAAATTTCGGGGGGAATTTCGGTACGGAGTGTCTTAACACCTTGCTATGTGCGGGATACAGTTTTAAGCAGCTTTTAATATATAGGGTATTTAAAAAATAATATTTTTAAATTATATAATATAGAAAAATTTACAAAATAAATTGAAAAGAAACTTCTATGAATACTCACCAGCTCCCGTAGACGGCGCTGGGCTTTGAAGCTTCAACACGCCGTAACTAGGTTCACCGGCCTCACTTTCCATCTAAAAAAAAATTTTCAAATAAAATTGTAAAATTTTAATACTTCAATTTTATATGATAATATTAATGTATATAAAGATTAGTTGAAAAAAGAAAAATATATACAATTGTTTAAAAATTTAAAATAAAATAACCTTATTTATAATTTATTAAATATTTATAATTTTTAATTTAGGTAATGAATAAATAAAATTAATAAATTAATGACATATTATTTACCAAAGTGGCATCTTCGGTAGGATTCAGATGAAGTTGAATGCGCCTCCGGTGTCGTGACTCATTGGTCAGTCGCAAGTAGTATTGTACGAGGGGATGTTTCATCATGACGTGGTGTAACATGGAGTGCCCCAATAATATAAGTATCGAAAACACGAAAAACATAAATGTACTGCGCTTGGGCTGACTGAAGCCATATTTTGTGACTATTCTATCTATGGAAACCCAGAAACCAGCAGCGCCTGTTAAAATTTAAAGAGCAAAATAGTTAAGGGTGGTATTTAATTATTGATCTAAGTGAAAATATATAAATATATAGTTAAATTCAATTATTTAATACATCAATGAGATACAGGTAAGTTACATTTAAGTAATATGAACATTTTGAATATAAATATTGCAAATTTCTAAGTTTATTTTTGAAGAATATGGTAAGGTACTGTCACTTACTTTCACCAGCCATCACAGCTTGAGTGTATCGAGGTGGAAGACATCCAGTGAAGCCGTAATACGAAGCCTGTTGCACAGTACACCCAAACGCCACCACTCCTATGGCAACTAAGTTAATCGTATAGGATACACTCAAGGAGAATCCATCCCAGCCTATGTTACAAACTGCCACGAAGAGCATTGTTGCAAGAGACAGTAGGATTCCTGTAATAAATTATATATATATATATAAATTGGACGTATTAGAAATTTCGTGTTAAAAAATCCTAAATTCATTCATAATTTAATTGAATGATTAAAAATTGTATTTACATACCGAAAGTGATTCGAGTGTTATAAGTAAACAGATCCAGCAATAGGTTGTTGGTGATGACGGCGATGCAGGCCGACACGATGTACACGGTCGACATGTCGAACATGATCGTAGATTTTGGATAGTGATGTTGGAAATAGTCCACGGCCATGATGAAACTGGAAAATAAAAACAATCGTATTTGAGGCCAGTCGTGGCACGCGACAAGGCAACGCGACAGATTGTAGGTTCGATTTCCTACTCTAGGCAATGATATATTTAATTTTTTCATTTGCTTCGCTCTGGTGACACTGCGATGACGCAAAGTGCTGCGTTGAGTTCCACCACTCAACACGTGATGCCTACAGAATCGGAACGGAGTGTATTAATACGTGGTTTCTTATGTCTACCCAATATAAAGATAAAGAATGACGAATTACAATTTTTTTTTTCAGCTTCACGCTGTATACCACACACAGCAGGGTAGATAGAGGGAACCTCGGTGTTAAGACACTCCGTTCCCCACTTTCTGCCAAATTCTGAAGGCATTGCGTTTTGAGTGGCAGAACTCAACGCCGCGCTATGCCTCGACACCAGAGCGAAGAAAAATGGAAATATAAACGTAAAGAAACATTTCACATCCTCGAGTGGTGAATCGAATCCACAACCGTCGCGTTTACGGGCGGCACTCTTTTGCCACTGCGCCACGACGGCCTCTAAATACTTTTACGAGTACTCTACTATTATTATATTAGTATTTATATTCTCAAAACCAAACAAACAAAAATTATATTTATCCTCTATCCCTTACAAAGAGAAACTACTACTAACTACTACTTGTAACTTCACTAAAAAAAAGGGCCACCATGGCCCAGTGGTACAAGTGCGTGACTGTAACGCAAGTTGTTGGTTCCCCACTCGAGGGAATGAATTCTTATTTATTAATACTTTCCTTTCTTCACTCTGATATCAGGGCAAAAGTGAATTCCGCCACTTAAAACACTCTTTCTGAAAAATTCGGCGGAAAATGGCAAACGTGTGAGAGATATTGCGTGAAGCTAGCTCTACTAACTTAACTAAACGCTTCAGCAGTTCCTGATTTTCTTCCATCAATATAAATATTATTGAAGTTGATAGTTGCTGTACGTAAACGCAATGAGGTTCGTTTCTCAACCGGGACAATCATTTTTTTTTAAATATTCCACTCTATTGGACAAAGTTGAGTTCCAGCATTTCTTACAATTTAAAAACAGGCACACACTTGTGCCCCTGCACGACGAATGGCCTCTATAATAACTTACTTATTTTTTATATATTTTTTTATATTGCTGTCAATATAACTGAATTAAAATATTTAATATTCTTATCTACATGATAACTATTGATTGATAATACGGTATTAGTTACATACTAAAAATATAGTTGAAAACGTAGTTTAAAACTACCTTTGAGGTATGAGCCAAGATAGAAAATTTCAATAATTGTTTTAAATATGTTTTTTTATAACACAGAGTCTACCGTGTTATGACTTCTTATAGCATAACACGATAGAATCTTATACTCGTATGTGATATAAAAAAATAGAAATATTTTGCGCACACAGTCATCACATTAGCATGATCTCGATAATAAATAGCATTAATATATATCTCAGGTACGACAACGTACAACAGAACAAACAAAATTAACAATCCATTAAATACTTTTTGTATTTTGTTGTTTTTTAATACCCTTTTTTAATAATCTTAATTAAAAAAAACAGAAATTTCAATTAAGGAACGTTAACTTAGTGACAGTAAAACAATAACAACATAGCAAATGACGTCAAATCCAATAATACAACTACATTTATAAGCTACACTTTTAAATATTGTTCTTGTCATGTCTGTTTATTTAGCACTTAATTTGTCATTGGATTTGATACAGACAGCTATAGATAATATATGTATGTATATCCTTATTATTACAAACAAACAGCTATCTATACCTATTGAATGGTAGCAAAAAGGCGGCCCCAGCGACGAAAAGCGTCAAATAGACAGAGTTGTATCTATCCGGAGGTGGAGCACCGGGTTCTGGCATGGTTAGGGCTTCGCCTCTCGCAGCACGTATAGCTTCAATGCGGGCGTACCCGCGTCCTAGAGTTTCATTCATACTTTTCAATGGTTCACTTTATATTTTTTCTATCCATATTTGTAATTAAACTTCACTATATTTCATTCGATAAGCAATTGACGTCCAGTATTATTATTATTATCACAATTTTTATATAATTAATCGCATGTTAGTTTAATAAAATTAAAAGAAATAATCCATATAAATTTTTATAGTAGTCGTTATTACATATATTGACATGTATAATTTAACACAATAGATATTTATCTATGGAGTAGTTCTTCAAGATCACCAAGTTATTGAAGTAGATTTAGAGTAGTATGTAAAATAAATGTATCTATTTACATGTAACGTCAAATAAAGTGGCAAAGTTTGGAGTAATTAATAGACGTATGCATTTATATCCTTTCAAGAGTATCTAAACAGTCCTCGACCGGTTTCACTTGACAGTAAAGGTGTACGTTACCTAAGATTTTCTGACGCATGCGTGTGGCTGATCGATTTTTAGTGAAGGGCGACTTTTACTGATTATCTTGACTATCAGGGCTAAGGTTGCTTTAGTTTTACCTACTGCGAGGCATTTCTGAGTTATTTGAATATATATATATATTGATATGATAAATTTCTCTTATGTATTCGCGGATTTTCACTTTTTATTGTTAGTTCATAGAAATTAAAAAGATACGCGTGTATCTAAGTACTACGTAAGCATAGTAATATTAGGTACTTGTGACATTTTTAATTTTTTAAACATATATTTCTATAACGAACACGCTACATGAGGCTCGAAATGGTTTCAAATCATGCTATGCGATTTAGATTTTAAAATTTGACCTGAAAGTACAAAATATCAAATATTTTTTTATTTGGCAGAGTCGATCTTGGCAGAGTGGCGGCACTAATTGCCACGCTTTGCCTTACGAGATCGCTCTGCGAAAAAAAAATTAATTGACTCGAGTGGAAATCAAATTGTCGACCATAGATAGAGCTTACAGTCCCACAGCGTATAGATAACCTCAAAAATGGTACATATTTATTATTATTACCCCATTATTCACAATAAATATTACTCCCTATCGAGAAAGACATTGAAGTATGTATGTATCGATTAAATAACAATTGAATGTGCGTATTTTACACGATAACCTTTACTTTGTTTTTTGAGTTACGTTATCATGACATATATTAATAAAACTCGTTTCAACATTAAGATGGAATTTTATTTGAAATTAAAAATAGGCAAATGCTGCTCGCATTCATTTTTATAAAAACGAGGGATAAAATGTAATGAATCACAAATTGTACTTAATATAATATAGCAATATATATTATATCTAACTATACTTAATTAAATAGGTAATAACGAAATAAAAAAGGCCAAACATAGTAATAAAAATGATGAAACACATTTTAATATGAAGCTAGTAGTTTCAGTTTCGTTATACTCTAGATCTTGGTTCTGGGTTCGAATATAATTCTAAAATCTTTTGCAGAAAGAGATATTCCGTCGATCGGATCGATAGATGGCATCGGGTCGCCCTCAGGCAGCTTCAGGTTAAACTTCTGTAATATGTATGTTAGAAACATGAAAAGCTCCGACCGAGCCAATCCTTCGCCTATGCATCTTCGTTTTCCTGTGATATGATAAAAGTTGTATGTTTTACATCAACTTGCAATAAGTAAAATTTTGCAAATTTTTATTTCACATTTGAATAAAGTAAATTAAGACTTATATAAATTTCTCGTTATTTAAATGCTTACATGTATTGTGTTACCAATTAGACACATACAGAGGTACGGACTTATATACATTGTATATTTTAGATATTTTTTTGAGTAATATTTTTTTTTTACTTTAAAATGTTATAAAATGTGGCCGTTTACTTACATAGATAGTTTTTGTTGTCAAATCAAAGTTAAATTTTTATTGAATGATGAACACTACCAGTGAAATATTTGATTTAATTTTTAACGATATCGACAATTAATTGAGGCCAGTCGTGGCGCAGGCTCATAAGCTTGCCACTGTAAACGCGACAGGTTGGGGGTTCGATTGCCACTCGAGGACATGAAATATTAAATATTTTCATTTTATCGCTCTGGTAACGAGAATAAGCTCGGTGTTGATTTCCACAAGTCCTCGGAATGCCTCGTGAATACTGCCAGAAGTGGGAAACGGAAGTATCTAAAAGGCAACGGAGTATCTTTACACTAAGTTACCTATACCTACCCTACAATGTGCGGGATACAGTGTAGTAGCGTGAAGCTAAGAAAAGCAAACCAGCAATAAATTTTAATTAAAACTTAAATAAAAAGTGGATGGCATTGATATTTACACCTAATCTTTATAATATATCTATCTGTTCTCGCACGTATAATTTTTTACACAATTTTTTACATATTGTATTTTATAACGAATATATAATACAAAATTCTAAAATTAATTTATAAAATTTGGAAATTTGCCGTTTTATATAGGTAAGTAATTTTGATAATCCTAATAGGTATTTAACGAGTTCTTAACTAATATAGTGCTAAAGTAATAAGTGAGAGAATCTGTGTTCACCATCTACATCGGCTTCTTATCCACAAGCAAAAACAGTATTGATATAATATACCAACACAAGACGGTTCAACTTTAGAGTACACACATTAGCGTCACGCTGTATCCTGCAGACAGCAGGGTAGACAGAGGGAACCTAGTGTTGAGACACTCCGTTCCCCACTTTCTGCCGATTATGAGAGGTATTACGTGTTGGGTGACAGAACTCGAACGCCGCACAACACGTAATGCCTCTAGAAATATAGATACATCTATAAAAAATACACTTTACCGCATCCAAAAGGCATAAGCCATTCATCTTGTATTAGATTTCCTTCTCTAGTAAGAAATCTCTCTGGTCTAAATGTTGAAGGATCTTTCCAATGTTCTCCATTGTGTAAGTCGTGGATCGCCAACAAAACGACCGTTCCCTGTCAAATACATAACAAAATTTTTATTTTTTTTATTTATCTATCTACTTATTTTTTTAAATTAAAATTATTTCACATTTATCCAGTTTAAAAGTACATATGCCTACAGATTTTAGAAAAATTTGATAGACTCTTCCCAAATTATTGTTCCATAGCCGTTACATTTATAGATTTTATTTACCTTAGGTATTGTATATTTTCCAAGTTTTGTGTCTTCGAGCGCCATGTGAGGGATGCCTACCGCAGCCACACTCGACATTCGTAACGTTTCTAGTAGAACAGCTTCGGTGTACACCATTCTGTCCAAGCAACATTAATTTTAAAGAGTAAGATATATTCTTTGAATTTTAGATAATTAATAAATTCAGAAAGCTTAAAGACCCTAAATACAGATAGATTAATAGATTTAGTGTGTCCTAGTCTGACTTCGCACCTAACCATAAATTAATTGTAGAAAATAAAAATAGAATTTAGGAAATAGAGAATGAGAATTTTATTACGTCTACAGCTTAAACGGTTTTCATAAAATATAATTTTTTAAAAACACAACAAGCGCAAATAATGTTTTCTTGACCTTTACAAGTTGTACAACATTCATACCTTTATTCGAAGTATTATTTTAAACATCGTATCCAGTCAATATATCAGTTCAAAGTCCTCTCTAGTTTCTTAGTCTTTTAGATGTGTTCTTGTTAGCCAAGGATCAATCGAAAGCCAATTTGCATTGCGAAAAATCTAATCAAATCAGCTTCACGCTGTATCCCGTATACAGCAGGGTGGTAGAGAATCCCGCAATAAGACGCTACGTTCCCCACTTTCTGTCGAATTCTGGAGGCATTACGTGTTGAGTGACAGAACTCAATCTCACACACGCTTTGCCTCGACACCAGAGCGAAAAAATGGAAATGTAAACGTAAATAAATATTTTACTTCCTCGAGTGGGGATCGAACCATTAATTTCAGGGTATTTATTTCAGTCATTAATGCTACAATGATAAATTGTATATGGTACCTATATAATATATTATACATTGTCATATTCTTTAAATTAATAAATCTATAACAGACTGAGATCTCAGGTCCCAGATCTACGTCATCTTAGAATGTTTCTACTTTGACGTAGCATGTACCTTAAGTTGGCACTTTCAAGTTAATAAGTACGCATACTATATTCACTACATATTAGAGTAATAATCCTTAAAATTTCAGCTTTGCTAAAACGACGTAGGTCTGGAGGCCCTGGAATCTTGGTCTTTAACGCAAATGTTCTTCCGTAGAAGTAACAGCTTATTGTACCTGGAGCGATCACGAAGAGTAGGTTCACGTAAAGATCCTATTTCCATATCAATTTCCTTCTGTAATTTTTTCTGTATCTCTTCATTTCTTACTAAGTAAAGTAGCATAAATACTGCTGTATTGCTTACTGTTTCTATGCCCGCTTCCAGAAGATCTAGACATATTACTTGTAGCTCTTCATATGAAACTATAAAAATTACGTCCTTTACTACGTCGTCGAGGGAACCTAGGACACGTCTGTTGAGCATATTCCGCCGATTTCTGGAGACATTACGTTTGAGTGGCGGAACTCACAGCGCGCTTTGTCTCGACACCAGAGCGAAGAAATGAAAATATTAAATATTTCATTTCCTCGAGTTGGAAATTGGAATCAAACTCACAACTTGACACTTTTACAGCCCCGCACGACTTACCTCTCGTAGATTAATTTTTTTTTCAGCTTTACGCTGTATCCCGCGCACAGAACGGTAGGCAGGGGGAACCTAGTGTTAAGACACTCCGTTCCCCACTATCTGCCGAATTCTGGAGGCATTGAGATAAGATTAATTTAATTTCAAATCTAACAAAATATACTCACAAGATTCCTTTTGTTGATCTATTAATAGCATATCAATTACATCTCTTGGATTCTTAACATCTATTGTAACTTGGTGTTCCTTTATTATACTCTGAAATATTATTGTATATAACTTTGAATGTAACTATTTTTGTGTGATAGTACACAAACATGTATGAGTGAATGTGATTTGCGCAAAAAAATAACATGGAACAAACATATACAGTACGGTCAACGAGTCGTGGCCGCGTGGACGTTAGGTTTTCTGAACCTTTGTGCATTGTTCACTCGGTCAGAAAATAATCTGAAGTGAACATATTTTTTTATTTATTTAATAACTTACATTTAAAAAATCATAAATTTCTTTGTGGATAACCTCCAATTCGGTATACCCAATAATATTTGGCATAACGTGACGCAGCAATGGTAGAAAGTTTAAAATACCGCCGCTCATATCCGCTAATTTGAAGGTTCTCTTAATAAGATCACACAGCTCTCGTAATTGTTTGTCTTTCAAGTCGTATCTAAAATAAAACAAATAAAAATTAAAAAAATATTATATACATTATTCAAATATGTATTTTGGATATTATTAGTTAATTTTATATATTATTAATAAAATAATACGTCACCTTTTTCCGGCAACTAATTTCCACAGAATATTAATAACTGGAACGTCAAACATATGATTTATAAGTACAGGTTCTGCCCCGTCCGTCGTACGTAGATCTACGAGGGCTCTGCATTCTGTATTTATTGAATTTTCTATCGTTCGTGAGCTGAAGCCAAAATTCTTTAGACATTTTAATACCATACGTCTCGTCTTGGTCCACGTCGGTCCATCGGCAAATACTAATCCTAATTATTATTAGAAAATAATTAAAAATAATTACAACAAGAAATACGATTACAACAAGAAATAAATATAATGAATAAATTCATTTAATGAAGAGATAATTTTATGTCACGGTTTTTAATAAGTGACATATTAAGCGAGTTTTACAAGTAAATGATTCAAGGATATAAAATATAAGACCTTTAAAATTAATTAGTCGCAAATGCTAAACAAAAAAAGTAACAACCGTATAATTTGATAATATTACATAAAAAAAGTATCAAAACAAAAGCAATTTCGAGAGTCAACAAACAAAATGAAAGGCAATTGACACACAATCACATTTATTGTTTACAGATTCGTTACAATAACCTAATGGCTAGGAAGGACGTTTCCATTTAACATTCAATAAATATTTACTAAACATAAAATTATTACTTATCTTAAGGATAAAAAGATATAAAAATACATATAATTAAATACAATAAAAATACATACTTACCAAGTTTCTTTCCGAATGATCTCATTAAATAAAATAATCCATTTGGTCTACCATTGAAAACTTCTCTGCAAGACACTTCTCTTATTAAATCTTTACCGAAGACTATGACCACATTAATACATCCTAAGCGTAGTCCAAGTATATTTCCATACTTTTGAGACCAATTCTGCCATAAGCTATGATGATATCTCAAAGTTTTCAAATTTAACCAAACTGATAACATATTACCGATGATTGGAATCGTCGGCGGCCCTACAATAATGGTGCAATAAGAGAAAAAATCCAGAAAGCAAATACAATACAAGTACATATATTTCAGTAGAAAAACTATTATAAATTAAAATTGAAATTGATACGGAACCCTCGGTATGCTAGTACAACTCGCATTTGTTCAGTTATTTAATTTAGTAACACTAACAATACTTTGATATAACTTTTATTATTTATGAACCGTCATAAATGAAACAAATATTAAAGGAAACTTAAGGAACGTTAGCTTAAATACAATAGTGAAAGAAATACAAACGAAATAAGCCAATTCTGCGATTAGCGTGAAGAAACGGACAGACAAACATCTCATATATCTTTCGTGTTGTTTCATGTATAGACAGAAATCAGTTAGAATTTTAGTGTTAGTCTAGAGTATAGATATTATATGATAATTTCATAATTTACCTGGAGGATATGAAGGCGGTTTTTGCGTGAGTTCCTTGAAAACTATTAAAAATAACATAAATAAGACTAAGACCCACATCGTTTCTATTGCAATCTTAAAGTGCTACTAACTTGAAATGAATTGATCCTTTCTTATTTTTTCAGGCTTGTAACGATAACATCATTTTTTGAATAAAGCTCCTTATAAACGGTGAAATATATTCATTATTCAAATTATATTTAATATTTAAATAGACACACATTTGGGGAAGAGACAAATGAATTCCAGTTTTGATGCTAGAGATTTTAAAATCTGTACAAAATTAAACATTTTGACTAAGGTTTGTGAAGTAAGGGCTTGTACATGGAGTTAGGGCATGTAGTGTTAGAAATTTGGTTTTACATGAGATCTGGTACACCTGGTGGGTTTTGGACAGTGCACAGCCCTCGTCTTGGCAACATTTTACATGAAATGATAACTTAAGTTTTAAAATAATATTTTAATTTTGTCCTTTAATTTGCTGTTTACCATAACGAATAAACATTTAGATTTTTAGTTAATCTACCACTTTCAAATATTAAAGAAAAAAATCTTTACATATTTTTTTTACTCAGGCTTTGCTTAGGGAATATTGTACACATGCTTAATACGTGTATAAGTTTCTTTATTTAACCATAGGTGTAAGTTATTCAAATGCATATTTTTATTCTTGTAACGAGCAAAGAAATATATTTTGAGACGGAAACTTATCAGATAAATATTTAGTTTTTGCATAACAATGGTGAACAGACGCGTAACGTTAAATGAAACGTATTTTTATAATGTTTTTTTTTTATAATTAAGTCACATTTTATTTACCCATAATCTATAGAATACTTCCCATGGCATAAAGTAAGGACTTACAACTTAGGTATGAAAAAAAGAGCCGTGAAGTGAAAAAAACTTGTATATTGTATTATGCCTACACACGCAAACTTAAGTTTCTCAACTTAATAAAAAATATAATATCTTGTCCGTTAATTTTAGAAAGAGATCTTTTGAACGTGTCGACACTCGTCTGAATTTTTTTTTAATTATTTTCCTTTCGTCGGTATATCTCGAGTTTTCTGCATTCGAATCTATAACTACAGCCGTATGACTCCCAAGTAGGTGTGCAGCTATAACAACATAAATATTTATTTATTATACATAAATTATACAATCTTGGATGAGATGTGAACAAATGTTACACGATAATGACAATTGTTGTGAAATATCAAATTATTAAATTATTTTTCCATCACACACACGAAAAAACAAACAAATTATTTATATAAAATTATAAATACTTAAAATAACTTATATATATATACACAGTAATATTACAAAATTATTATGTATTTATTACATAAATATAAATTATCATATAGTTCATAACATCAATAAAATATTTTGACGACAGTCAAAGCATTGAAATCGGTCTATTGAATTGGCTCATTTGTTTTTGGTAAATAGATTGTATACGCATCACACCATAGTGTCTGCTCGGCGGTGATAACAAAAAATTATATAAAGAAGTGATTTGGACAAGAATACGTTGTTATTACTCGCAGTACCGTCCACTATACTATAACGCTGACCGAGAGTTCATTTTGTCGCATTTCACGTCGTGCCTTTGACGACTGAGGTCTTATTCGATATTTTATATCTTTTTACACTTGTTAAACCGAACTGTGCTGTCATGTCTCCAATAAACGCTGATGTATTAAGTGACAAACAGACTTCACCAGTTAAAAAGGTGCTCCCAGAAGTAGAAACTGATAATGGAAATGGAAGCAGGTAAACTTTGAAAAATTATAATATGTAATTCTTTTTATTAAAAATATTTACAAAGTTACAAGCTAAGTATAATTAAATACAGATGCATGGTATTATAACGTTGATACAAGAAGTAGGTTATTGTGAACATTCCTCAAATCCTGACCTGAACGACAGCTGATGATGAAAGGAAACATCTTATTCATTAATATTATTTTACTTCCTTATATTTAATGTAATTTAAATACTTTAAATTGGAGAAACATGATGTAATTATTGAAAAAAATAAACATAATATAGCAATACTAGTTAACAATCGTGCTAGTAAAATGGCATAGGTATATTATAAATATTTTAATGTTATAAATTACATTGGATGGCCGTTATGGGACAGGGGCACAAGCGTATCACTGTTAAACCGACGGTTGTGAGTTCGATTTTCACTCAGAAGAAAAAAATTCTATATTTTGATATCGTCTTCTCTGGTAAGCACCACTCAACACTCACTGTCTCAAGAATTCGAGATAAAGCGGTGAAGGAAATTGTATTAATGGAAACGGAATATCTTAACACTAAGTTTCCAGTTACCCTCTGCATATCATGCCGTGTCCTAGCACAGCGTGAGGGTACAAAAAAAAAATTAGATTCTCATATTTCCTATGACAGAAATGAACACCTGCCCGTTACAGTCTCTTTACCTCAATTTCATTTAAATATCAAATTCTATGTTATTTCACAAGTTAAAATTTAGAAGTTAAAAAAGTGAGCTAGATTTTTCTAAAAATTATATTATAAAAAGGCAATTAACAAGGGCGACAAGCCGTTTTTTTTTAAGATAGCAAACGACATTACCCCCACGAAGTGTATCATTAATATTATCATTATATATTGTGAAGGTTTTATAACGATCAAACCTGTTATCATACAAGAACCTAGAGATAAAGTGGATATCGAATGAGTCAACTTATGTGATCGACATCGGTCAGTAACACATGCTACGTCCACTTGATACATGCTCGTATTATTACAGGTAAATAAATACCTGCATCTGTATATTTTCTTTGTTGTTTTTATTTGGTTTTACGCTGTTAAACATAAAAAGTTTTTAATTAACATTTTGCCTTATAATGTTATAAGGAAAAACTAAAAATTACCTACAATACGTTATTTTTAGTAAGGAAATCATTAAATAATTAGAATACAATTTCAATTTATATTTATAATAAAATGTATTATGATTTGATAGTAGTGCACTTTATTGGTGTTGCGTTGAAAAAACATAATTGGTGCTATGTAATTATTTTCTGCTTAAAAATCGAATTAAAAAAATCATGAAACACGTGTTCAATGAAATGTATATAAGGGTCAAATTCAAATTTTATAAAAATCTTTCCTTCACCCCTTCAGGGTACTTTTCAAAATCCCTTGTGGGTTATGAAAATAAACATATGTCCAAATTTGACGATTTGAAAAAAAAATCCATACAACTTTTCAACCCCTATTTCATTCCTTTAGGGTTAAAATTTTTCAAAATCCCTTTTTCCCCTAAAAAGTCCAGATTACGTAAATAAATATCTGTCCAAATTTCACGTTTCTACGCACAGCGGTTACGGCTCTGCGTGCGTTGTACCTCAGTCAGTGAGAAGATGTATATATATATATTTATTTATTTATTTGCGTTGATAAAACATAATTGGTTTTTAACAATCATTTTTTCCTTCAACATCTTATGGACAGGTTATGAGTTTGATTCCCACTCGTGGGCAATGAAATGTTTAATATTTTAATTTGTTCGCTCTCTCTACCCGACAGTATGCGGAAATATTTCATTAATATTATTTACATACGGACAAAGTGATATCTAGCTATATATAAATGAGGCTGGACGTTTTTATGCAGTTTTAAAGTAATGTTTTACTTGATTGAAGCACGCACAGGTCATGATCTTAATGAAAATGACGCGTCACATACGTTAGTAGTAAATTATCTTTAACATACATTTAATTTAATCAGAACCGTATTTCTTCTTAACGTATTTTAAGTAAATATATATAATATATATGTGTATACATTTACAGTGGGCCCTACGTATGCACTCATATGTATAAATTTACGTTTCACAAGATAAACCTTAAACACAATAAAACCTTTATTATTTTTAAAAAATTAAAATAAAATAAAGTGTACAAGTATATATTTGTAATCTTATTTTTTTTTTATAGAAATATTAATATTTAGTCCGCTCTAGATCTCTAGATATGTCGCTCTGTTTCATGTGATGATATTAAAAACTCTAGATAGGTATTGCTTTGCTTTATTTAATGATTATATAGCTTAATTTCCATACTATATAGGACAAATACATACTATATGTATTCAATTGCTTTATATATATATAATATTTTATTTAATTTCTTATAGGTATTCATATGAAACGCTCCTTGAAACTGCGAACTTCCTCCTGGCGAGGACTTCCGTGAGACCTATAATTGGCGTGATATGCGGTTCCGGGCTGGGTTCGTATTGGAACGAGGGTATTTATTGCTTAGATGTACCAACATTTTCATAGATCAAATGTAAAAATCCGACAATATAAGATGAAAATACTCATATTTTAATCACTTAAAATAAATTGCTGCATTATTGATTCGGTTGTGGGTACTAAGGTCTTAAAGGTTTATAGCTGCATAATAAGGATTCTAATTCTAGATGCTTAATGTATTCTTCATAAGAATTATTTCCTTACAGGTTCCTTAGCAGAGAGCATAACAGAATCTGATGGTATACCATACGAAGAGATACCAAATTTTCCAGTCAGTACGGTGGAAGGTCATCAAGGAAAATTGGTGTTCGGTCGTCTTGGAGACATTCCGGTCGTGGCTATGCAGGGACGTTTCCATTACTATGAAGGTTATCCTCTTTGGAAGGTAATTATTAAGTAATATATGTAATAAGCACTAATATAAATTTATGTGGCCACTCGAGGAAATTAAGTAGGGCAGGTTCACTCTGCCTACCCTGCTATGTACGGCATACAAGCTTGTGCCCCTATTATATATATATATATAATTAAATTTTTAATGAATGTAGTGTCTATAAGCTTAAATTTTTGTTAATAAATATTAAATTCCAATGTGCTACGCAACGTGACTAGTGTGTGTGTGTGTGTGTTACTGCGAATATGATGATTACGACGAAACGACACAAAGAGTCTTTGAACATTTATTTCGTAACATAAAAAAATAAAAACTCTACAGAATATTTTGTCGACAAATGTTATTTAATTCAAGTACTGAATTATATTACACAGAACAAAAAATCACAGACACTTTAAAGTTTTTTCGTCATATAATTTTGCATAAAATATAGTAATTTCCTAGCTAGTGATACTGACAAGACACTGTGATTTAAATAATAAATGAAAATAAATTAAATAATAAAAATTAATTAGAGTTATAAAAAATAATGGCCTCGTAAGGCAAAAACGCGTACTTTGACATTATAAAGAGAATGAAAATTAATAGGGTACTTCCGGTTAACCTAGACTAATGAAATTTGTCAGCTAGCATCTTCAGGTGGTTCTAGTTTATGAAAAAAATCTGAGAACTACAAATTTGTGGATAAATCATTAATTAGGGAGAAAATTTGTCATTGAAGCCGCTATTTCAAGTGATTGTATCAGATATCAGATTATCATTGGTATGACACTAATTAAAGTAAGAGGCTGAAAGTGCGAGATACAGTATTGAATAAAAATATTTATACTTACATTAAGATATGTTGCCTGTGGGAATGACCTTCATTGATTCTGTTATCTAGAATATTATGTAAAAATATTTTTACATTTACACAAGTTTGGGACATTTAATAATAATTACTTATGAATAGCTAGCTTATATAGATAATATTTTAGTTTTTTATAGATATATAAAAAAGTGGTGTTCGTGTTTCAAAGAAACGCGTTCATACTTATTAATCGAGCTGATCTAAATATTTTTGTGTAAGCGAATTCTATAGAAATATCTGGATAGAATGATGCAATGGTCATTGTTGCTGACGATCCCTGGTCGTGAGGTTATCAGTAACCTCCTAGTGGGTAGAGTGAAAACAGTTTAAGATAACACTTGATTGTGCACACGCAATAATTATAATATCATATTAAATAAACTATATTATATATTTATGTACTTTGCATAAAATTAATTAATTAATCAATTGCTAGTTTTATAAAATTTTTCCATGATTTTCTATTTCAATTTAATCAAAGATTAATTGAGGCTGTCGTGGCGGAGTGGTACAAGCGTATGACTGTAAACGCGTCGTGAGTTCGATGGACTATTTATTTAATCTTTTTATTTCTTCACCCTGGTAAAAGGGCAAAGCACGGCGTTGAACTTCTCCATTCAACAAGTAATTCCTTAAAAAAATTGGCGGAATGTGAGAAACGTAGTGTCGGAACGTGCTATACTTATGTTTAATACAGCGTTATCTAATCATAATATATGTATTATTTATAAAAGGAAATTATGTATATATATATATCTACCTAATAAAAAGGATTTACACTATCAAAAACAATAAATAAGGTGATATAAGGGTTTATACATAGTTAAATAATTAATATTTAATGAAGCCTAAAATTTAACTTATGTACAAGCACAACATGAAGTTATAAAATAAATGTCGTGCTGCAGGGGCACACGTGTGTGACTATAAACGCGACTGGTTGTGGGTTCGATACCCACTCAAATACGGAAATGAAATATTTAGTTAAATTTAACTAATTCAATCTCAGAATTCGGCGGGAGATAGGGAATGAAGTGACTTAACACTAGCCTTTCTTTAGTATACACAGCTGTATGATGGATACAGGGTAATGCTGATTTTTTTTTATTAACCCAATCTTAGTACAAATATTGAGTTTCATAGTAGGTACACGTATGACGTATGTTTATTTTATTTTATATAAAAAAATATATTTGCAGTGCTGTCTGCCGGTGAGAGTGATGAAACTTCTTGGAGTAAAAACCTTGCTCGCCACAAACGCGGCAGGTGGTCTCAATCCCGCTTACAAAATAGGTGATATTATGATTGTAAAGGATCATATAAACATGATGGGCTTCGCTGGCAACAATCCCCTTCATGGACCCAACGATGAAAGATTCGGGCCACGTTTCCCACCTATGAACAAAGCATATAATTATAACTACAGAAAGATTGCTAAAGAGGTAAATATAGTCAATAATAACCAATAAATTTGAATCCACAGATATACAGATAGACACGTCAAATTTCCAATTGCTTTCACCGGAGATTAAAAATTACTGAATATTAAATATATAATACATACAGAGTATTTTATCCTTATTTTAAACAAAGTATTTTATAATAAAAAAAAAAACTTATATCTCATTGTTAATAACAAAGAAGTGTTATTTAATATTTCCAATAAAATTTTATTATTTTTAATTAAACAAAACAAAAATGCAAATATATCCATACCGACATTTGATATTTTATTTTCAAACTATAGTTACAGAAGTGTAATAGCAATGTTTTTTTTTTATAAAAATCTAATTTTTTGAAGGTTGCCAAAGAATTAAATATTGATAATATTGTAAAAGAGGGAGTCTACACCTGCCTGGGAGGTCCTAACTTTGAAACTGTAGCGGAATTAAGCATGTTGAAAATGGTCGGCGTAGATGCTGTAGGGATGTCCACTGTCCATGAGGTAATTGTTTATGTGGCTTAAATATTCAATTACACAGAATAATATTAAACATTCAAAATGGTTGAGAGAGAAACTGTCGAGATTTTAGAATAACAAATCAGTTCGTTCCCTCGAATGGGATTCGAGCCCACAAGCGTCGCTTTCACAGTCGCACGCCATGCCGCTGCGCCACGATGGCCTTATTATACAGTTATGATATTTTCAGGTGATCACTGCCAGACACTGTGACATGAATGTTTTCGCCTTGTCTCTGGTAACGAACGAATGCGTTACAAGCTACGAGCACGACGCTGAAGCCAACCACGAAGAGGTGCTGGATGTGGGACGCATGAGACAAGATATTCTTCGAAAATTCGTAACAAAACTGGTAGACAAATTCGCAGAACACTTAAAATCTGAAAATGCGTGAACTTAATTTAGAAATTTCTCCGAGCCACTCACAAGTTCTTTATGAATGTGTCCGTTTACAAAATGAATTTTTATCGAAGAATTAATTTATTATTATATGATAAGAGATGAATCTATCTAATGAAAAGAAAATATAGTGCCATAATTTTTATAATAGGTTATATAAAAATCATTAGATCTTTAATTTAGATCTGCTTGTTTTTACATTACATTTAATATGTATTGAAATTAAGCAAATACATATGTTTTTAGTAATAATAAAATATTCAATAATAAATATATTTTAAGTTTTTCATGGTGTTTAAAATTGTCACTCCCTTATTTCTTCACAGCGTAGAGTATCTCTGTCAATAAAATTTAAACTATAACTAACTAACGTTATTTTTGAATCAGCTTCACGTTGTATCCCATACATAGCAGAGTAGACACAGGGAATCTACTGCTTAGACACTACGTTAGCCACTTTATGCCGATTTTTTGGAGGCATTGCGTATTGATTGGCGGAACTCAACGCCGATAATAAATAATAATACATTCCAAACAGTTTATAATATATTTATTAATTTTAAATAAAGTAACTACAAAACAAAAAAAGTACCTACTTACGTTCTACATCCCTCTGCTACGTTGCTAAACGGATGTTGTAACATGAATCCAAGTCATAATTACAAGAAATATAAAAAAAAAGTTATATATTTTCCTATTTGAGTTCATATTTTATGATTTATAATTATATTATATGATTTTATATTATTTTTTATGTGATAATCTATATGCAGTTTCGGTTTTTGAGACTAGTTTTTTTTATCTTAGATTAATACTAAACTTACTACATCTACAAATACTAACAATTCTTATTTCGTTTCTTTTCATAATTCTGTTTTTTTTTCAATTAAATACAGTGTCTTTTCTTCATTCCTTAACTTTTATTTTTTATGTAACAATGTTGTGATGATGTTGTTTTTTCAGTTGATATATAATATAATAATTAGAATTGCACACGTCACTTGACCTTCATATAAAGCAAATTCAACAACGCCTTTTAACAGAGAAAAACTAGTGTCTTGATATTAGTTTTCCTGTGCCTGCAACGGGACTGGACTGAAATTAATTTAAATATAAGATATATCCGTTTCCCACTTTCTGGAGAATTATTGAGGTGTTGCGTATCAAGTGACGGAATACAATAAGAAAATGAAAATTTTAAATATATTTCATTCCAGGAGCGGAATGTCTTAACACTAGGTTTCTAGGTTCCCCCTGTCTCCTCTGCTATGTGAGGGATACTGAGCGAAGCTAAGTTCTTTCTAAATCATCAAAACTTTGATAGGGGATAAAACTACAACCAAAACGTTAACACTCAGATGCTGTCCCACCGCGCTACGACGGCGATATATATAGAAATTTTACATTAACTAATATAAAGAGATCTTTTCTTATAATTAATCTAATTATTTTTCTGTTTATATTTTTTTTGTTTATTCTTCAAATCTAAATTATTTATTCGGAAACAAATGAGCGCATTCAGCACAGGCCGCGTCTATATTTGGGTATTTATACTCAAATCCATATTCTAAAGTTCTCTTCGGTGTAACATGTTGCCCTTTGGTTAACATCATTGCTCTATCTTCATTTAGAAGAAAATTTAGTACAAATTCAGGAACCGGAAAAACTGCTGGTCTTGATAGAGCCTTAGCAAATGCCTAAAACATAATTATATAAAATAAATTATATCTACAGCCTAACGACCCATTGCAGGGTCCTCTGGTACAGAGAAATAAAATCATATAGATATAGTTCTATTTTTTAGTTTTAGTTGTAAGACAGATCGTGCCTCATGGCGGCATTCTAATAGCATATTTTAAAGTAAGAAAATTGAGTAGTAGAGAAATGTAACTTATTATTAAAAATAGTTTAACTTATTCACTTATTATCTAACAATTTCAAAAATATGTTCATTAATAAAATACCTTTGTAAAATCTGCATTTGTGATAATTTGTGGTGCAACACCATTCAATATTCCATTTACTTTCTGATTTTCAATAGCAAAATGAATTAACCTAGTGAGATCATCAATATGTATCCATGGCAAGAATTGTTTTCCTGAAGAAATAGGTCCACCAAGACCAAAATAATAAGGTAATATCATGTTTTTGATCATACCACCTTCTCGGCCCAGCACAACACCTGATCTGATAATGACCTTAAATGGTAAAATAACTTGTTAACATATTAGAAGTTAGATATTACAATTGTATACATATCTAAAACATTTAACAAAACTATTTGGATTATATGGCATTTGATTCAATACACCATGCAGTGTCTTAACACAAGGTCATCTTTGAATGAAAACTATATTCCCCTAGATGGAAATTAAACTCTAAACCATCATATTTACATTCAGATGCTGATTAAAGTTAGAAATATTTTATCTAGCTTCACTTATATTGTATGCACTCACAAGCCTCACAGGTGGATCAACTTTAGCTGCCTTCTCCCACTCAAGAAGTAGTCTTGAGAAAAAATCATTTCCAGTAGTAGGACTTGACTCATCATACTTATTACATTCAGATGGCTCATACGCACCAACACCAGTGATAAGGACAAATACTTGTGGTTTATCTTGACTCTTATTTATAGCTCCAGCTAATGCTTTTGTTGTATATACGCGAGAGTTTCTAACGTTTTGTTTGAATCTGAAATATTAGAAGCTACATACTTATTATTTTGACATATTCTTGCCTTGTGTGCACATTTTTGTGCAGTTAAGCCAGTGATAAATAGCTACAGTCAATAGTTGCATACAATTTATATAAAAATATTAATAATACTCTATATATTGTTTTTAAATTATTGTTAAAATATAGATATGCTATTGTCATACATTTACAAGTTTTGGAATTTCAAGTTACATTTTAAAGTATGCTTTCAAGTATTTTGTTTTCTACTGACCCTGGAGTCCAAGATTTTGTAAAATCCATGAACTGTTGTCCAGCAAGATTTACAACAGCAGTTGTATTTGGAGGTACGCCAGAACTTTCTATTGTGGTCCATGATATGTTATTTGCAGCTGGCATTCGGGAGACATTTATTATATTATAATTACTGGATCTTAGAAGCTTACTTAAACGTGAGCCAACAAAACCGGTTCCGCCACCTATTTAAACGTAAAGCAGAATAAAAAAAGTAATATTTGTATTATACAAATGAGAAAATATATATTATTTATTATACACGCAAACTTACCAATTAAAACTTTTTTAGATGCCATTATTTTAAAAGTTATGTAACAGTATGTTTCTTTTAAAGTTACGTTAGTTAGTTAGTTTTTAAATTATGTAACTAAATTGCATGGTAATCTATAGATATCTATTTGACTTTTCAATGTTGACGAAGGTTGCAATTTCTTATATGTAAGTATAGTAAATAAGTTTCATTTATTGTTTACAATACAACAGCTGACTTTTGACAATAGTCAATGCCATAGCATATGTGCACAATCGCGAAAGCACGCCACCGGCGCTGGAAGTCTGTAACTCTACTCTATAGTCTGTAGGGTCTGTAGTGTGTAGTATGAACGCTGTACAAGCATACTATTAAAAATAATCAAAATATCGAATCTTTAGAATTGATAGTACACTTGAAAACAAAACGACGTGATAAAGTCTTTAAATTTTATTATTAATTTCTTAACATATTTTTTTTCAGAGTACCAAATAAATAAGATTTTTTTAAGCTTCCATTACTGTCCGTATATTATTATCGTACATTAATATAAAAAAAACAGAATATACTGTTTAAAAAATTTTATAATTACAATTCATGATTGTCAGTGTTGTTTATTGAACACTGATGCTTTTATGGTTGATTACTACTCTGTGACCGAAGTAGTGTTGACAAACAAGATAATTATAAAGTTGGAAAATTTAAATTATAAAAGATATTAATTTTCAAAATTCACTTGCCGATTCCAAATCAAATTCTTAGTCTTTGATTTAGTTAAGATTGTAAATGACAATATAAATATAAAGCTGAATCTCATTAATACATTTAAAGATTTTTAGCTGTGATCACTTCATATTGTAAAATGATATATTTATACGTATCTAAGGGAGTTGCGTATGTTTGGAATTCTGAAGGTAACTAATAAACATATAATTAATGTTTGAAACTATTAAATAACTAACGTCATTGTTTATTTCTTTTTTGTAAAAGATTGGCAAACTCTTAGAACACAGCACAGGATATGTGGTTCTCTAATTGGTACCGTACCTGCATTCCCGCGCCAGAATGATTTTCAAGGTACAGTGTTTTATGATTTACTGCACATACATTATTTGAATATCCATTATATACATCATATTATCTAGGTTTACCTATGGCTTTGATGACGGAAGAAGCTGTTTTACTTGTAAAACAAGGAATTTGTGAGTTAATAGAACTACCAAACATTAATAGCAATCTTTCTGAAGAACAAAGACAAGAAATAGAAGATGTTAATAAAAGGCAAGTTT
The DNA here is from genome assembly GCA_037355905.1 of Heliconius aoede. Taxonomy (NCBI): domain Eukaryota; kingdom Metazoa; phylum Arthropoda; class Insecta; order Lepidoptera; family Nymphalidae; genus Heliconius; species Heliconius aoede. Next base: position 134,433 of record JBAIZZ010000105.1, on the reverse strand, counting down.
AATAAAGAGAAAGAGACAGTAATTATAATTTAGTAAAGAGTAATGATTTTATTTTTAATATTTTTTACTTTTCTCTAAATTATTTTTCAGAGTAATAGAAGAACAATCTGAGGCATTGCGGAAGAGAAAGATAGAACAATTATCACAAAAAATAGATATTATTCTTGCAGGAAAAAAACAAAAGTTAATATCCAAAGGAATATTAAGTAAGATTTTATTGTTTATTTTCTTCTTTTTACTTAAAAAAATTAAAAAGAACAATATACACCCAAATAATTTTGATATAACTTTAATGTAGATGTAAATCTCAACAAAGAAACTTTATTACAAGAAGAGATATCCAAAGTACCAAGTTTGGCTCCTAGTCATGTTTTAGTACATCTGCCAACGGAACATTATATTAATACAGGTAAGCTATACTTTAGCATTAAGAAACAAATAAGTAGTATACCCACTCAAGGAAATATATTAATTTAATTTCCTGGCTCTTGTAACAATGCAAAAGTGGTATTAAGTTTTGCCACTCAATGTACAATGTCACAAAAATGATACACAAAATGGAGAATGGAGTGCCTTAGACTTCAGACTACAGCGGGAGGTTAGAAAAATGGAACCCAAATTGTTCATGTTTAATTGATTGGTAAATTATTAATAAAAATCTATAAAGAACTTAAAATTAAAATAGGATGATGACTTAACAAAATAGGTGTATATTAGAAAATTTCTCAGGTAGTCCCAGTTTTGGGATGAAGCTAACAAGCATCATATACAGTTACACACTTCCTGTCACTCCAAAGTTGTACAAACTGATTGATTTAATTTTTTTTCAGAATCTACAAAAGTGTCTCTGGATGTTTTAAATCCTAATGGTTCAGACAAAGAAAGCTCAATTAATTATAATGTTTTTAAAGATTTGTGGCAAAAGGGTCACTATATAACTAGTGGTTCAAAATTTGGAGCGGATTTTCTTGTATATCCAGGTAATTTTATAAACATGTCATTAAATGTTACTAATAAATTTGTATTTTGTCAGATATAGTAGTTATGCTTTTATTCAGAGTGTAATCTTGACAATATTTGATTTTTCAGGTGATCCTGTAAAGTTCCATGCAATGTATATGCTGAAATGTGTAGATCAGGATACTATGTTTCGACCAACAAACCTAGTAGCGTTTGGAAGATTATCTGTGGCTGTAAACAAATTAGCAGTACTTGCTTTTCATAATACTTTTGGAAAAATCGAATATCAAACATTACATTGGCATGAAAGTGTACATAGTTAATACATTATTATTTACTTACGCAATAAAATGCAAATATTTGTAAATATATATAAGTGTTAAAAAATATAAGTGTTATTATTTTTTCATAATTATTGGAATAGTTTAATTTTATGTTTAAATCATATATATTCGTTATTATGTTTTCATACATACTTAATGAAAATTTATTGTGAGACAGTGTTGTTTGGCCCTGGGGCCTGACTAACCAAAAAAAACAACAAATAGTAATAAATGCTGATTGCATTTGCCAGTTTACTTATTATTTAAGAATTTAAATAAAATACTTAAATTATATTATACAATAACTTTAAAATCTTGAAAATAAAATATAGCATCAATGAAGTTTATCTATATTATAAAATACTAAAAAAACAAGTTATTTTCAATGCATTTACTTCTTCGCGAACTAAAATTGCTTGACTTGCACGCCTAAATACCATAAAATAAGAAACAACAGATAAGTTATTTATATGTTTGACTTTGACATTCAACAAACTGCTTATGACAGCATTTTTATTTTATAGTTTAGCAAACATTAGAGTTGTGTTCATTTTAAGTAAATAAATTACAAATAATTCGAAATGGATGATCCTGAACTGGAAAAGATTAGACAGCAACGGCTGGCACAATTACAGGCGCAACATGGGGTAAGACGGTTTATTGAGGTTATATCTAATAATAGGCCATATTCGAAACGCTACATATGATATTTTTATTGCTTTTATTTAAAAATATATAATGTATTTCAATATAAATATTAGTTTTTTTTGTTTCTTTATAGCTAAATTTTATATTAAGAAATAAATATATTGTTACAGGGAGGAGACCCAAATCAAGCTAAAGCACAGGAAGAAAGAATGCAAGCTATGGAAGAAGCTAAACATTCGATTCTATCTCAAGCTCTCAGTCAAGACGCTAGAGCTCGATGTAATTTTGTTTCTTAATATTTCTTATTGTACTATATATTTTACAGGTACCAATTTCACATGCAGCGAAGGCAGTGGAAGAAACACTTTTCTCCACTTTCCGATCAATTTTCGAGAAGTTTGTTAATTGTTGTAAATTGCCCTTTGTCTTTGTTACAGAGCCAGGAATTGAAAATAATTCATTCTCCCAGGCAGGCATTGAACCCGCAATCATCATGCAATGCACATTGCCAATGTGCCACTACAGACTCAATTTATCTGCCTAATTTTAAATTGTTATATTTTAATTATTCCATCTCAATTAAAAGTTGTTTAAATGTTTTATTTTTTCTTGCTTATAGTGAATACTATAAAATTGAGCAAACCAGAAAAAGGTGCAATGGTTGAAAACATGATCTGTAGAATGGCTCAAATGGGACAGTTAAATACAAGAATATCTGAAAAAGATTTGATACAACTTCTTGAATCTGTTAACCAACAAATGCCTAAGTCAACTAGTACTGTTAAATTTGACAGGAGGAGGGCTGCTCTTGATTCCGATGATGATGATTTGTAGTATTTAAATAAATACTTTCCAATATTCCTCATAGACATGAGCAAATTCATTTAATGTATTTAATTTAAGCCATCTTGTCTATTGAAGCATATCTTTATAGTAATATATTGTGGTTCAAATAAAAAGAATAAAGAGATGTGTTCATAAGCAATAATTAAGTCAACTACCTGAATTATGTTACAAAAAATATGTTATTAATGAAGCATTTATAGTTACTTGAAAATAAATAATGGAAATGTCATTTACATTATTTGTACTTGTGGTCAAGTCAATCAGTGCCTTAAATGATTCAATACAATCTCTGTTCTGATTTCCATTGTAATTTATAATTTATTGTCATTTCTATAAAGTCATGTTTCACTAGAAAAACACTGAAAGATATTGTTTTATCTTATTAGCTTAATTTCATTCTGTTATAACTCTGCTGCAACTCTTCATTTTAATATAGCTTAACTTTATTCATTATTTAAACATATTTTTACTCGTCATAGCATTTAATAAACAAATTTGTATTAAAATTGTTTCACTTTTATCAACTCTATTCTAATAAGTTTTATTTTTTTATATATGTAGTCTAATGTGATAAAACAGAAGAGTTTGTTTATCTAAACACTAACATCTTTGGATACACTGGTCCAATTTGCTTTTTTTTTGTTTTGATTAAAATGAAATTTAAATGCAAAGTTTAAAATTTCGATTTGTTCAATCATTAAAATCTTACATGGTCTGAGTTCAAAGCGGTGCGAGCCAGGTTGGCTTCTATCTTTAAAATAAAGAAATATTTTAGTATGAAAGAATCAAATATTTTAAATATCATCAATTGATCAATTCATCCCACTTCATAGGAAGGGGTCAAATCGCATAAGAACAAGCAAGGAAGGACAAAATTGGAAGGACAATTTTTCAAAATAAATTTTTCCTGAAATCCAATTTTGAAAAATCCTGTCCTTCCAAATTTTTCAAAATTGGAAGGACAGGATTTGTAAAGGGAAAAGGCACTCGTGAGCAGCTGCTGAATGTTTGGCAAATTATCGAAAAAAGCCGTGAATTTAGTAATCCAGTAGCTCTCTGCTTTCTTGTCTACATACATATAAGCTATAAGACTATATGTAGTTATTGTTTCTTTCACCATGGAAAGGGGCACAAAGGTGGCACTGAAGCGATTGGTGGTTTGATCGCCACTCGAAAGTTATTTATTAATATTTTCAATTCTATGCTTTGTTAACAATACAAGACCCTGGATTGTAGTTACAATCAACACGCAATGCCTCGATAACGGTAGGAGATTAATTATATCTGGGAAAGCTATAGAACCAGTCACATGAACTGAAGTGAGGTAGCTACTTACGTCATGTGCTTTTTTCTTTATCATTGATAAAAAATATAACATTTGATAATATAGTGTTCAAGAAAAAATCGCATTGTTCAGAGGATAACAAAGGTTTAGGTATTTTATTAAATTATATCTAATTCCTATCGCGTGAGGACAATCCTCACTATCAAAAAATATTGTAATTTTAACTTTTGTATTAAGGCGTTTTGAAATAGGATAAAAACTACATTTTATCGTTTGTGATGTGAAGAGTTTGTACGCAGACACGGAACTCTGAGACTGCTCCTGTGCCACGGCTGGCCTCTGTAGTAGTTTTCATAGTCATAATATTAATTATATTGTTAGGTATATAGGTAACGGAAAAAAAATTGGGTAATGGAAATAAAAAAGACAATCTTTACATAAAGTTGTTTTATTACTTTACGCTTATAGAATACATTTGTTCTTCCAGATACTGCAACTACCTAAATTGCCCGATATTCCGTTTTTCACTATCCGATATAAATCATTCAGTTGAGCAGTGGATTAGAATGGTTCGAAAATTGCCACAGCGAAGAAATATAAATAATAGAAAGAAGAAAATAAGAATATTTTTAAAATAATAATTTTCGTTTAAAAAATCTTGTTGCCGCTTAATAAATTAACTATTGTACATTGGCTTCAAGTTCTTCTACGTATTTAAAAGTCATTAAATATCTTTATTGAACATTATTTTCTTTAACAATGTTACAAAATAAAATATATTAGAGACATCTATATTTTGTATAAAACTGCGTTGCCAAAGAATGTAATGAGTTACCACTTACCATAGATATAGAAATAATTATTGTGAATTGTTGTGTTGTTACAGTTAGTAACAAAATTTTGTAAGAATATTTCAACTATTCTAAGAATGACCAACTTTAAGGCATGATAAATAGAATGGATTCATATTTTGAGAACATGATAGCAAAAAGAAAGAAATATCCTTACATAAGAGATGAAAATTTAAAAAAAAATCAGGGTATGCAGAGGGAACCTAGTCTTAAAACATTACGTTCCTCACTTTCTGCCGATTTCTGGAGGTATTGCGTGTTGAGTGGTAGAACTCAACGCTGCGCTTTACCTCGACACCAGAGCGAAGAAATGGAAATATAAACGTAAATAAATATTTCACTTCCTCGAGTGGGTATCCAACCCACAACCGTCACGTTACAGTCACACCCATGTGCCGCTGCGCCACGACGGCCTCTAAGACATACATGAGAGATAAATATAATATATCGAAGATAATAATTATGTGTGTACATTTATCGGATGTTAGATCAGATATTATATGTGGCGGAGTAGGTATGGAGAATCTGATGCTAAGATACCAAGTCTCTCTTCGTCAATTTTGAATAATAAATAAATTAAATACATATCAACGTGACGAAATAAAAGTTAAGATGGGCGATTAGTTTACCTAATCTGTTTTGGTATTTAAAAAAAAGAAGATAATTACTTATAATGAATTATCAGGCACATGTTGTAAACAACAATTAGTTGATACGATTTTATATTATCATAGATGTTTTATTATAAAATACGTCGCAGGATGTGAAATGATCACATCCGACCAGAAATGTTCGTGGGAATAGTGTTGTTGAACTGCGTCGTCCTGGCGGCAAGTAGGCGCTCTCCTAACGCTGACTACGTCGAAGAGTTGCTCCGGAAAAATGCATTTGGCAGTCGCATTTCCGATAATATAATAGAAGATGCATTATTAGACTTAGTAAGTTTTCTTGTATGTTAATATATTTTACACATTAAAACCTAAATAAGCATGCACTTGTATGTATTTTTTTTTTATTATTCAGCCAGATTTAGTAAGAAAATATAATTATCCATTTGAAGAACATTCAGTGATCACTGAAGATGGCTACATATTGGGAGTGCATAGAATTCCTCACGGTCGTGACTCGTTTAATGTACCCAGGGACAGACCTGTTGTATTTCTTATGCATGGTTTGTTATCTTCTTCATCTGAAAATATCATCCCAGGACCTGGATCTGGATTAGGTAATTTATGATATAGATTAATTTTATATTATGTAGATAAATATTAAAAGAATTTTCAAGGATTAAAGTTGTGAATATGATATTATAATGGTATACTCCGGAACTATGTTCAGAAGAGATGGAAGATATGAGATAGATGTGGAAGGCGTATTGGTTTGGTCGTACACATTGCATTGTTGGTAACGTTGTTATACGGCAGCGAAACGTGATTATTACAGAAGAAGAATGGAAGAAATATGAATGCCTTGGTGATGCGATCTCTTCGGAGGATATGCGGAGTCAGCATAGCTGATTAAATCCGCAATTGAATAGATAACCAGAATGGTAGGTACTTGCGAGAATGTCACGGTGTGACTGAAGAAGAACGTGCTCAGGTGATTTGGGTCGAAAGAATGAGTGATGAAAGAATTGCATAAAAATATTTATGATGGAAACGTGACTGGTAAGAGAGGTAGAGGTAGGTTTAACGGTCTGGGAGGAGTAGTATTATAGCGAAACCTACTTTTGATCAGCATTAAAAAATATAATATAAAAACATCAATATAGTTACAACGTTTGCCACAACCTTGATCTTTTATGTTTTTTTCTTCTTAATTTTTTTTCAGCTTATACTTTGGCAGAAGAAGGGTTCGACGTTTGGCTGGGAAATGCTCGCGGAAATTATTATTCGCGCCGACACACGACCTTAAATCCGGACTCACGATCCGAATTAAAATTTTGGGATTTCTCTTGGGAGGAAATAGGAAAGTTTGATTTACCTGCGATGATAGATTATGTTCTCGGTCAAACTGGGAAATCACGCTTACACTACATAGGGTTGTCACAAGGCACTACAACTTTCTTCGTGATGGGCTCACTTCGACCAGAATACAATAAGAAGATTATTTCAATGCACGCTATGGCACCTGTGGCATATATGGCACATTCTAGAAATCGTCTATTTCTGACTCTTGCACCTCACGCACATAGTATAATGGTAATGATTTTCGATAATTTCTTTTTATATTAGTTTTAATATTATACATATTTTTTTATTGCTTTTAATATTCTTTATTTAACTTGGGAAAAAGCATTGCTTTTTTGTGAAAAAGAAGTAGCCACAATATTTATGTATAAGGTACTATTTATCGTTGCAGGCACTATCCTCGTTAGTCGGGTTTGGTGAACTCATGCCTCGTAGTAATTTTATGACGAAGACGGGTCTGGTGGCTTGCAGAGATGGAAGTATAGTGCAGCCAATTTGTAGCAATGTGCTTTATTATTTTACTGGATTTAATCCAGATCAACATAATGCTGTAAGTTTAATTAGGTGCAATATCTTTTGCGGTTGTGCGATATTTTATGTATGTGGTAATATGTTGACAGTTATTGAATTATACTTATTATACTATATGTAGTTATATTTTGTTGCAATTGAGATGTTTCTTTTAAAACTAACCTTCCCATCCATCAGTAATAATTTTAATTAATTTATTAATAATTATTTTAAATAATTTATTACTAATCTAGATTTTTAAATATATATTCACAGACGATATTACCAATAATAACGGGCCACGCTCCAGCCGGAGCAGCGTTGAAGCAGCTCGCACATTACGGCCAAAGTATCGCGGATAAAGAATTTCGACGATATGATTATGGAGCCCTGCGTAATTTAGGAAAGTATGGCAGTGTCCGACCCCCACGTTATGACCTGTCAAAAATTACAGCCCCCGTGTTCCTTCATTATTCTCAAGGTGACCCGCTGGCGGATGTTATCGACGTTGACAGATTATATAACGAATTAGGAAATCCAGTTGGAAAAATCTTAGTGCAACAAAAGACGTTCAGTCATGTGGATTTTGTTTGGGGAATTGACGCTAAGACCATGGTTCATCAAAAAATTATTCATTTTATGCATCTCTTTGATTTCGCGCATTTGTAAGAAGATATAAATGTAATAAAAGAAAAAAAAATATATATTTATTTATTAAATAAAACTAATTTGAAACATTTCTCTATATTTTTATTATTTCTAAAATTTTGCAATTATGTAATATTTCATTTATAATAAAAAAAAATTACGCCATGTCAATAATTATTTTAATCTATATAAAAAGTCGGCGTTGAGTTCCGCCACTCAACACGTAATGTAGTAGGAAGAGGGAGCCGCCTTCAGAATTCCGCTGAATTCTGAAAGCATTGCGTGTTGAGTGGCGGATCTCAACGTAACCAATTGTCTCGAACAAAAAATGAAAAAAAAAAAAAAATATTTTATTTTATGGCACATGATGCTTAAAATTGTGAATGTATTATTTTTATGAAAAGTTTATTCGAAGTAGCGAGCGGCTACTAGTTTTGGATAAATTAAATTAATTACTTATTAAAAATATTTCTTATCAAAATGAGTGATAAGCCGAAATTGATAGTAGCAGTTTTCAATGTCCACCTCGCAAAGATATGTTAAATTGCATGCGTTGCAAGTGCATACGTGAAGGGCATACAGTATCTTATTGTTATTATACATAAATCAAATCTCGAATAATTATTAATATTTCCGCTGAGGGTATTACGCTAGGGTTTTAACTTGTATAGCGTATTTAATACTTATTCTTCAGCGGCGAGGCAGTCCTCAATAATATACCTTACATATTTATATTTCTTAGAGATTATACAGGCTGTTCCACAACAAATATCCAGATTTTCAAAATAAACTATAGCCTATTTGTTGCCTAAACTTAACAGCTATACAGAAAATAAGTTTAATTCAAATCCGTCCAGTAGGTACGGAGATTAGCGCGTACAAACACATTTTTTTTGTGGATTTGGGCTCCATTAATGTTCTTAAAACTTCCTCAATTTTTATTTTGTAAATATATTTAATGTACAGACGCGTCATTTTACTGTTTAATTATATGTATAGATAGATTTTGTTCGAAATAAATCACTTTTTCTTTTATATATCTTTTTCTTTTATATAGCTTTTATAGAGTAGTTATTACTGTGGTTTCATTTAAAGTAGCGGTGGCAAATACACTCTGTATATACTAAGGTTTGTTTTAAATAACAATAGTATTATACAACAGAAAAACGTGAGAGGCAATTAGTTTGGCAGTAATTTAATCTGTTTTAGAGCGCTTAAGGGATATAATTTCCAGATAAACTTATTAAAATATATTATCAGATATATTTTTGATTTCATGTATTTCTTAACGCTTTGTTATCATGTTAATTCACTATGATAGCAATGATATTATTATAAAATGAATGGTAAGGCATACAAACTTCAGTGTCTAGAAAAATGCTGGCAGTGATATTGCTGGTAAGCAGCTGCTTCGCGTTGGCGGCCAGTGGGCGCTCTCCTCACGCGGACCATGTCGAGAAACTACTCCGGAGGAATGCTTTTGGCAGTCGCGTTTCTAATAATATTATAGAAGACGCATTACTCGATGTGGTAAGTGATTTAATTTGTAAATTTTAAAATATCAATCGTTAATCCATAATGTGTAGATTTTTCTGGTATTAAATTTTTGTTTCAATATTCAGCCAGATTTAGTAAAAAAATACAATTATCCATTTGAAGAACATTCGGTGACTACTGAAGATGGCTACATATTGGGAGTGCACCGAATCCCTCATGGCCGGGACGCGTATAATGTACCTGGTGAAAGACCAGTTGCATTTGTTATGCATGGTTTATTATCGTCTTCCTCGGAAAATATTGTCCCAGGGCCTGGAACTGGCTTAGGTATGTTTGTAGAAATATTTATAAAAATTTTAAAAGTAATTTTAATTTAATTTTTTTTTAAATATTAGAATTTTTACAGCTATCATAAAATAATATTAAATTTTCTAGTGTTACGCATAAGATATTCTAATGAATTTGCACATAATATATTGATTCAACTTGAATCTCTTTATGTTTTTAGCTTATATTTTAGCAGAAGAAGGATTTGACGTTTGGCTGGGAAACGCTCGTGGGAATTATTATTCACGCAAGCATACAACTTTAAATCCAAACTCTAGATCTGATTTTAAATTTTGGGATTTTTCTTGGGATGAAATAGGTAATTTCGATTTACCTGCAATGATAGACTATGTTCTTGAGCGAACTGGAAAATCTCGTTTGCACTACATTGGATTTTCTCAAGGCACAACATCTTTCTTTGTAATGGGTTCCCTTCGACCAGAATACAATAAGAAGATTATTTCAATGCATGCAATGGCGCCTGTGGCATATATGGCACATAATGAAAATCCTTTGCTTTTGGCGATCGCACCTTATGCTCATAATATATTGGTAATTTTTTAATTTTTTGGCTTTACGTTGGGAGGCTAAGGTAACCTGGGAACCTAGTGTTAAGACACTCTATTCCTCATTAAGACGCTTCCGTCAACGACTTTCCGCGGAATTCTGGAGGCATTGTGTGTTGGACGGTGGAACTTAACGCCACGCTTTACCTCGCTACCAGAGCGAGAAAATGAAAATATAAAATATTTCAACCTCGAGGTAGTCCAACAAACTACCTGTCGCTTTTACAATGTCTACACAGTTATCACACACTAAAAGTCATTCTATTCTACATACATACAATTCTAACTTAGGGTGGAGTCCAAACTTAATTAAAATGAAAGAGAAAAGCTTAGATTGCTTAAGAGAAACAGTATGATTTATGAGTAATATACCTGACGTGTGACACCTGCATAAAAAGTATATTTTCTATTTTCAGAGACTATCTTCAATGTTTGGAATTGGAGAGTTTTTACCTCGCAGTGAGCTTGTGACGACGCTAGGTTTGGTGATTTGCCCTGATAGAAGCAGGTTACAGCCTATATGTAGCAATATAATATTTCTTATAGCTGGATTTAATCAAGAGCAACATAATGCAGTGAGTTTTATAGTATTTCTAATATTTTTATTCTAACGTAAATGACAAAAGTGCGTCTTTAATTTATAATATTTCACGAATATAATAGTGCACATTAATTAACGTTTAATAATACAAAAGGCAATTCGAAATAATTATAAATTGTTTATGTTTATAGAGAATAATAAATGTTATATGAGTGGAAGTGTTTATTCCTGAAGATTAACCTACTTTTATTTCGACAGACGATATTACCAATAATTGCAGGCCATTTGCCGGCCGGAGCAGCGGTGAAGCAGTTCGCACATTACGGTCAGGGTATCGTGGACAAAGAATTTCGACGATATGATTATGGTACTCTGGGCAACTTAAGAAAGTATGGCAGAGCCCGACCCCCACGCTATGACCTTTCAAAGATTTCAGCCCCTGTGTTCCTTCATTACTCTCAAAGTGACCCGCTGGCGAACGTTATCGACGTTGACAGATTATTTAAAGAATTAGGAAATCCAGTAGGAAAATTTTTAGTGCAACAAAAGACATTCAGTCATGTTGATTTTGTTTGGGGAATCGACGCTAACAGATTGGTACATAAAAGAATTATCAATTTTATGCATCTGCTTAGTTCTAACGAATTGTGAGATGCTGTATTAAATCATGTGAAGAAAGTATTTGTATGCAGTTCATATAATGTATTTATTTATTATTTAACTTTTTAACATAAAATTATAAAATGTAGATATTAATACTGTAGAGTTTGGAGAAGTGCCTGGGACTGGTGACGACAAGAGTAGGCTTAACTCTCGCCTTCATTGCTCCAGCCCATTATGGCAGATTCCCTCAAAAGAAATATCTACCGCCTCTTATACAATTTAAGTTAAAATAAAGCTGCCTGCCAAAGAACAATGTTGCCATAGCAACAGATAAACAAAATATAGTATATTATCAGCGGCAATTTATATGTATATTGTCATCAACAATTTAATAAGTTTGTATTTATAATAAAATAAATATGTTACAGCATTAATAGTGTGCCCTATGTTTATTTTTTTAATACCATTAAAAAGTACTTTCCTTTTGTAAACATATACCTATATATTCGGGCTACATATACATATATTATATATCGAATTTAAAATATAATATATCCAATTAAAAAATATATCGAATAAATAATTCAGAGATTAAAAACCTTGCAAAAAAGATTTAAGGAGAAAATAAAAAACATCATATCCACATTTATAATACGTACTTTATTGTATATATTCTTTGGCCACCGCAAATAAAATAAAGTTTAATAATATAAAATATTTTTAAAGCTAGGAACATGAAGGTACGTCACGTTTGCAATACACATAGATTTCTTTTAACAAATAATACACACTTCATTGACATTCTACAGCGTGATCTATAAGGACAATTAATAAATTTAATACTAATCTATCTATCTATCTATCTATATATAGATAAATATATATAGATAAATCTATATATATGTAGATAGATGTTACAAATATTTTATCGGATTATATGTCGGACATGCAAAAATGTATGCGTGCGTGCGAGACCTTGTCTGTTTTGTTATATAGTGCATATTTGCACGTAAATATATCTAAATTGTATATTATACAATGCATATAATCCGATAGCAAATCGTAATATATTTATAAAACGCCAATGCTCACATCTCACACTTTTTATACTGTACACACCCACTGGTAAATCGCTAGCTGGAATAGTTTCAAAATGTAGTTATTAAAAAATATTTAAAAATAGCAGTAGATTTTACGTATATTCATGTAAAAGCAGTAAAAAATAAATGGGCAAACCGTTCGAAAATATACATATACATTGAACGCTTGTAAAATATATTATTTGTATAGCCTAATATAAGTAATTGACGTTTTGGAATGGTCTTGTAATTTTGACAGGTTTTAAACGAAAATATACAATTAATTTGCGGAAAATAATTGGATTAAGCTAAATATAAAAAGCCATAATAGTCTACTTTAAGTTTAAATACACACGAGTATCAAAAAGCAAACACCATGAGTTTTTTTTTAGCAATACTAATAAATGTAAAACTCTTGCCACATCTTGGATTTACTCCTGCCCATTGTACAATATATATGTCTTTACTAGGTAAACCGTAACTTATTTTTTAATAATAATTTAAATGTATTTGTCATATATATGAAAAATAAATATTAAGAATAAATAATGTATATTTATTTATTTTTAATATGTATTTATGTATATTTTGAATTCGAATTTGCATATCAATTTGAAAGTATATAGGTAGGTATATTTTTGTAAAGGTATATAAATAATATGATTCTCTTATTTCCCATTAAATAAATCCAAGCCATCTTATATATCTTAAAATACACATTTAAGTATAATATATTTAATATGATATATTTATTTTCTACTTACATGTAAACATCAATCAATACGACTTCATCTATAATAATTTGTATACATAGTGAATGTCGTCACGTACAATTATAAAATGTTAAAATCTCATAATACATATATACATAATAATATTAGTTAAAACTAACGATGAAAATCAGTCGTCACAGAGAAGGTGTAGAATATACATTATACACATGTTAGAAGAAAGCCGCGTCATCTACATATATTCATTTCATGTAAAATAGCAAGAAAAAAATAAAGTTTAATCTTAATTAATTTTAATTGAATTAATGTTTGCCTTTTTTTACCAAATACATGTACATATTATATGTCATGTGTGATGTAATAGTTATAATTTTTATTTAATAACGCGGCTTAATTCTAAGTTTTTAAATGCGATAAAAATATTAGTGAAGGAAAGCTCGTATTAAAGCTGTGATAACGCGGCACGAAGGTAACAGCGCAAAAACTTTTGATAATTTATTATGGAAACATCTGGAACCTGAACACAATTACAAAGTAACTTCAAGATTTCACAGTCTTTAGGATTCGAGAACGTGTTGTAAAGTAAAGGATATTGATTTGATATGTTGGAAACCACTAAGATCAGAGTTTGTAAATCGTACATTATAGGAATTGTATTAAAGCCATAAGCTTAAAGAATTAAGTTTGTCTTCACGTGGTATCTAATTTGATTTACCGCTTTTGATCAACACTTGCTGGGGCAAAATGATTTTGTGTTATAGGCGGAAGCAGTTATTTTTTGTATAAATATAGACAGTAAAACTAGTAAAGCTTATATTCCGTAGGTATAAACTATCAAATGTAGTTTCATTTTTTGACGATTTAAAAAACCCACCAGACTTTTTGGATACGTATATTACGATATGTGTGGAATATAATTTAATATCGAGTGAAAAAAAAAATGTGTTTCTACTGACATAGAAATATTCAAGAAACGGTATATATATAAAAATAATAGTTAACATCAAGTCTTAAAATATTTGGTCAGGAGTTTCTACTAGACTCTAAAAACTAGGGACATAAGCTCCAAGGTGCTGCTATACACATTTACACATACGAATACATTTAAGATAAAGATCCTTTTGAAAGTTTACACAATATTCTCTCATGGATAAAAGATTAACACAGTCTTTGTAGTACAATTATCATTAATACTGATGCGTTCACATCCATTTAAAAATATTAATAGTCAAACACTTGTGTAAAAATTAAATTTAGATTCATATAATATACATACATATATGTATAATATATCGAAAAACTTTTTTTTTTGTTAATATATAAATTTATATTGTCAAGATTAAAATGGACGTGTGCTTAGAAGTAAAAGAATGTCAAAATTAAAAGAAGACGTAAGTAAGTAGTTCACTGCTCTGCAAATCGCAATTTTTGCTTCTTTACAAAATCAATGGCGAGCTTATCCGTTGTTCGAGATTCCAAAATTTGTAAGATAGGATGACCTGGAAAATGATATTTCTATATAATTTATATATAAGAATATAAACTAAGCCAGCACTGAGGACATCTGGGCCGTCAAAATCAGCAGTGTTGAATTCCGCCACTCACTCAACTCAAGAATTTGGCGGCCGATTTTTACTCTTACTTACACAATGTTCCCAGGTATCCCCCCTACCACCCTCCTAACTGAGGATTACAGCTTAACGTTGAAAAAATTAATTGATTTAAATATAATATATAAAGTTTGAGTATGTATTGATATATTAGTAACTGGGCTTATTCTAGTCTAGTATCTATCTACTCTACGGTAAAACTTCTTGTCTTGTCCTACTTTAAGTTTCTAAAAGGTTTCTTAGAGACAGAAAGTTTTAAAGTACGACTAATTCTATAACATCTATATAAACTTCTCAGACTTGTCTTACAATCGGCGTCCTTAAAGTAGTTGCGGTATATTGTTAAAATATTTATACTGTATTGCGGAGTTACTAGTTCATTCAACTTGTTATTGGTGGCCTATTAAAGTTTTCATTCAAAGTTTAAAACGTATAAAAGCAAAAAATATTTAAAAAATCTACGTAATTTTTTGTCATCGAATAAAATATATAAATAAAAATTGAAAGAAATTCCATTTTTTGGATGGTAAGTTTTATATCACTACATTTTAAAGCTACATCAATATTAAATTAGAGGCCATAGTGGCGCAGTAAATGTAACCGCGACCTGTGGCTTCGATTACCACTAGGACGAGTGAATTATTATTAATTAATATCTTCATTTCTTCGCTCGAGGCACCCTCTGCCTCCCTTGCTATACACGTGATAAAGCCTAAAAAAATGAAATATAATATAAATAATATACTTACAACGATCATGCAACTGCATCAGGGGTAGTTCGACCGGACGCAAGGGATCGGGCGGCGCGTTGCTATTGACCCCGGGTATGCGGGACAGGGAGACGAACGCTTCGCCAGCGAAGTCGTCGGCCGTGAGCACGTCCCGGTCCCACACGGACAGCGCCAGTGCTGCTTGTGACGATTTGCACGCTTCTAGGGTTACGCCGAATTCGAAGCACTCGTCCCATATTGGGTTTAGTGTTTTCTGTAAGGCAATTAAAGTTTTATATGTATTACATATTTGAATTAAAATCGATATATTATATATTAAGGCTGTCGGGATGTAGCGATAAAAAGTCTTAATTGCAAGTGTATCAGTTGTGAGTCCGACCTTTACTCTAATAAATGAGTCACGTAGTCACCCTGGCAAGATAAAGAAAAAATACCTCGAGTACGGAAAGCAAAGACACGAGTGTCTTGACACTTAATATCTCTGCTATGAGAATAAAAAACGAGACCGTCGTGGCGTTGCGGCACAAGGGTGTGACTGTAACGCGACGGTAGTGGGTCCGATGCCCACTCGAGGAAGTGAATTATTTATTTACGTTTATATAATATATAAATAATTTTCACCTTAATAAATATAAATAAAAGAAATACCTTTTGAACGTTAGTACTTTGTTCATGTGTTTTGGGGAAGAGTCGTTTGGGCAGCAGTTCCAACACCACAAATGGATCGCTCAAACCGTTCGGGTCCAGCGGGATCACGTCCCGCGCTGAAAGTACTTCCACGCACAGCGAGTCGTGGTTGAAATACACTCTGTGATGAAACATTAAGTGGTCTTAAATTAATTTATGTACACATACGTATATATATATTGAAGTGAGTGACGTAGTAGCACGAGGGTTTGACTGTAAACGCGACAGATTGTGGGTTCGATTAATGAAAATATTAAATATTTCATTTTCTTCCCGTTCTCGGGAACGGGTATTTTCATTTCTTCGTTCTGGTGTTGAGGCAAAGGGCATCTTTGAGTTACTATTACTACTTAACACGCGGAATTTCGCGGAGAGTGGGGAGCGGAGTGTTGTAACACTAGGAAAACCAGCTTCAGCAGGCAGCGTAGGCTGAGGGAATCTAGTGTTAATACACTCTGTTCCCACACTTTTCCATTGATTTTTTCGAGGCGTTCCTTGTTGAGTGGCGGAACTCAATGCCGGCCTTACCACAAGGAAGAAATGAAAATATTAAGAAATAATAATTCATACCCTCGAGTGGGGATTTAATCCACAACAGTGGATTTAATCCACGTTTAATAACGTATAACGCGATTCACAAACATGTGAAACGTGTAACGCGTATGATAAGCGATTAATTTAAAACAAAAGACTTAAAATTTAAAAATATTAGCTTATAAACTCAAATATTATACAATATTTATTCCTTTATTTGTGTTTCTCTCAATTCGAATTTTAATCCCACTTAAAAACAGATCGGCGAAATATTCACTTAAGAAGATGTCGAAAAAGAATATTTCATTTCGCGACGTGAAGTAAATTGAAATTTCATCGTATTTTTACGTATGAGAGCTGTCGTGGCGCATTGGCACAAAGTGTGACAGTAAACGTGACGCAAGAGGCTGTGAGTTCGATTTCCACTCGAGAAAATTAAGCATTTAATATTTCCATTGTCTACGCTGTGGTGTCAAGGCAAGACGCGGCATGGAGTTTCGCCACTCAACACGCAATGCATCTAGAATTCAGCGGAAAATGGAGAACGGAGTGATACGTGTGGCTTACAGCGAGAAGCTAAAATACTTTTAAATTAAATTCTGCCGTTAATTTCAGATAGTAGTAATGATTTCTAAGTCCAGATTTTATATAATTATACAATCATAGCTTTCGAGTTAATTACAGTATCGGTTGAGTGAGCTTATTTAAATCTACAAAGGCGGCTTTGTAGAGAAGTTACAAATTAATTACAGATGCTTTATCTCTTTGATGGCTATAGTTTTATTTATATATACAGAATCACTTATCCAAATCAGTGTTTTATAACAAAGTTTTGAGGTTTTATTGGAAATTAATTTTTTTAATGTCATTTTGTTACGATTTTCTCTCGTCAACTTCTGTTTTTAAGAAATGAAATTGAAATAATGATTTTTAGAGTAGAGTACATTAATGTATAAATTTAGAAACAAGCGACGTATTAAAATTACAGGTTGAAAGTTTTCTATTATTATTTGTAAAATATATGACAAAATACCTGACTAATATCGATCCATACGGCGAGGGTAATGGCGTACGAGACTGTTCCAGCAGTCTGTCCGCAAGCCACAGTTCTAGAAGTTCCTCGGTCGGTGCTTGATGGTACTTCATCCTCTGTTCTACTCGTGTCCATTCTGCACTGTGTACTTCTGCCGTTGGTAGACCTAGTAACATTTTGTCCAACGCTTTTATAAGACGTCATATACGTGAAAAATAGCCTCGATAATACGTTATGGATCACTTTACGATGCTAAAAGGTTAACAATTCATGGCACGTGCAAAGGTCATTGAAGCAAATATTGTGAAAAGAGATTAATTAAAAGTTTTGTTTAAAGGATACATACATTATTTAGCTACGTTGAAGTTAGACGTTCATTTTGTAAAGTTTTTAATGTATTCATATTCGTTTATATTTATATTTTATTAAATATATTGTATGTACATGTCCATATAAACCTAGATATACATATCGAGGTAACGACATCGACAGGTATAGAAATAACCTCGATGGGTAGATAAAATTAAACGTGTCATGTTTTATGCTTAAATTATTTATAAACCAGCTGAAGAAATTATATAAAATTCCAGAAATATATTTAAAATTCCAGTGACGAAACGTAAAAAGAGAAAATGTGCATCTCTTATCGTGTAATCTTATCGTATTTATATATATTAGTTAGGTTCCTTTGTTTATTTTAATTACATTGTATAACATGTAATGGAAATATAGATTACTACATAATACGAGAGTAGGAGCGAATGCAGGGTCAAATTTGATTAATTATCAATTGTAAACTTAATGGCTTTAGTTGTAGAGTTACCTCAAATAAAAATACGCTGCCTATACTGAATTTCGACAAACAGTGTTGGTCGACTATAAAGGATGATAATAGATTCTCTATAAATATATGTAAGTTTATTTAAAATTATCAAATTCCTATATGAAAAATATTTTTTTCGTCATGGTCGGTATGTGAATAGCATAAATTTATTATTCATACCTTTCCCTTCAGCATGGAAGAACTCTGCCAACAAATCCAGAGCTTCCCTCAGTCGGTGATGATATACTCTTGGCTTTTCTGCCCCACCTGCATCTGCTTGTGCGGAAACCTCTTTCAAGACTGCACTCCAACACCCCGCCAGGGCGCGAGTGAACGCCCGCGGTAATAACCAGGTGTTAAGAGAAGATAAGTGCTGGTCTAAGAACTCCAGCAGTGGTGTTATTGCCTAAATTGATATATAAAATAAATAAATATTACAATAGGAAAACTAAGATTATATGACTATATATATTTTTGTACAAATATAAGTTCAAGACAAGTACGTAATTAAATCGACGATTGACCTTCAAATTCATTCTAAAAAAAAACTGTTATTTTTATACATTCCCTGTCTCAAAATATCTATTTATTCTATAAAGTTATTTCGAGACAAAGAGTTAGGTTAAAAACACATCTTTCTATAAAAGTAAATAAAAAAGCTATGAGATTTTCTCTGAGAATAATGTATGATACGTATCACCGTAGAATACCTAGGCGACAAGAGAAACTCAATAAAAGCGCGTAAAAATAGCGTAGAGTGCGCTGAGCCCGCGTTATTAGTTTTATAAAAGTTATAATGGTATGTGGATAAAGGAGTCACTCGTAAACATGGGATGCCTTATTTCTATGGCACATTATAAAATGTCATTTGATATTATTAAAATAAATGTATATAGAACTTTAAGAATGAAATAGTACTGTTACCGATTATTAAACCTCAAATATGATATACTAGCAAATCTGGGCGGCCTTGCTCGCTTAAACTATACGAATAATTATTTGACATATTTATGAAATTATTTTCAGTTTAGGGTATGAATTCTAATAAACCATATAACACGTGTTCAATGAAATATTTTAAAGAGTTTTATATGTTATAATGAATTAATTACTTATAAAATTTTCACTGTTTCTTATAAAATTAATTATAACCGATTTACCGATTTAAAGATATTTCCATACAAATATTCAATTCCTATTTAACCACTTCAGAGCAAAAATTTTTCAAAATCCCTTCTTAGTGGGTGTTCACATTATGAAAATAAACATCTGTCCAAATTTCACCTTGCTACGCACAACGGTTACGGCTGCGCGTGCGTCGTACCTCAGTCAGTGGGAACTTATCTTTTTATACATATAGATTATATACAGGATGCTTTGAATATACAAAAATCCGGACCCCACTGACTGATTCTTTTCCCTTTTAGAATTATAATTGGACCAGGTACGGTGAAGTGTTGAGAAATTATATATATAAAAAAAATTATAATTTATGTTAAATTTGAAATTATATTTAAGTATAAATATTGGTGACGGATGAAAAAATAATATTGTTAGTGAAGTGTGTATTATTTATTACTAATGTCGTATGGACGTTGAAAACTTTATTGAAAATACGCTAACTAAGTTGAATACAGTACTATGTATAAAAACATAGATGGAAGAAATAATTATACGTAAAATCTAATATATGTTATATCTTTTATACAACAAGTAGAAATTAATTAGACAGCAATCGTTCTAGCGTTTGCAGATTCCGTCGTCAATAACACTGACGAGCTCATCAATAATGTATGCTGCTGGAGATGTACCCTCTTCACAGACAATGAAAGCATTCAATGTTTCTAAACAAGTCACATTGAAAATTTTAAATTATTTTAAAGTACAGTTATTTAAAGAATATTTTAAGCATATTGATTTGTAAAATGATATAAATTAATATTCTTATATAGTTTATTTGTTGTTTCTTAATATGGGTATGGATGAAGCCTACATTTTTTAATAAGAATTATTCTAGCTCTACACTTTCTCCTGCTTAAAGCTGAGTAGGCTGAGAGATACTCGTGTTCTTTATCTTAAACACTCCATTCCTCAATTCCATTTATTTTTGACACATTGTTTGAGTGGTAAAACTCTATGCTCCACGCTGTTCCACTGGTTCAGGAGTCCCATCAGGAACCACCAAAACACACATAAGTACGCACACACACACAGAATTTTTTATTTATTGTTCTTTTTAGGGTTCCCTACATTTTAAAGAAAACGGGAATGGAAAAATCCGATCACTTTGTTATCCGTCTTATAATAGTATTAGACCAAGCAAAAAATCTTTCTATCTTATCATCAAAAGTAATATCATACTAGAAGTAAATTTCTTTCTATGGGAGACGGCCTTTAAGGTGGAGATGTTGGGCGCCGGGAAAAATGTTGATATTTCAGCTGAGCAATGTTACCTGTGGTGTGGGTAGCGTGTCAGGTGACCAGGCGAGATGGAACACCGCCTTGCGAAGAGGAGGGCGTGCACGGGCAGCCAGGGGCGCTGCAGCGCGTGTTGAACGAGAGTCCAGAGTACCAAGAGCTCCTCGAACGAGCTGTCGCGCGTTGTCGTCGTTGGCACTAATAATTATTAATTATAATCTTTAAAACATAAAATATATAACAACAAAAAATAATAAGGATTCGGTTACTTTCGTTGATTTATGTTAAAAAGAAAGAGCCACTTTAACCTTTTCATAATGAAATTTGTTAGGATTTTTGAAATGACTTTTCGACACATTGTGGGTTGACCACCTGTGGGTGGTCTTTTGTCTAAGTATTATCGTATTCTTCCTTTAGATTTGTTATAATTACATATATATTTATTAATTGTAATGTTAATATTGTCTTTATCTTTGAACACAGATGTTGTGCTTATTTTAGTCAGTACGTTTACTATTAAGTATATATTAAATAATTTATCTTTGTGTATAACAATGAATTGGTATAATTAACCGGACATAATATATATTTTATATTATTTTATAAGTAAATATTTTTATCTCACGTTTTAAATGTAAATCTTTTAACTTGTGTTTAAGTAGTATATGTATCTATATAAATAACTATACAGTTACAAAAGTAACAAAGCAGCCTTAGTTTGTGAATGTACCACAGTGATATATTGAATAATATATTGAAGAAAGAAAATCCCAAGAGAAGTCTACTTAAGCTTACTCCACTTAGGTGATTAAATATTTCTTGTGGCTAAAGACACATAAATTGCTTATTTAAATAATAAAAAAAAAACAATTTAAAAATATAAACGTTACATTTTATACTTAAAGACAATGTAAATTACGTCATATTTTTTCAGCTTATCGCTGTATCCCACATATAACATAGTAGGCAGAGGGAACTTATTTTTAAGACATTCCGTTCCGTTCTTTCCGCCGAAATTTCGAGTCATTGCGTGTTAAGTGGTGGAACTCAACGCCACAAAGAAATGAAAAAATAATAATTAATTTTCCCGAATATAAATCGAACCCGCAACCTTTGCATTAGTCAAATGCTTGTGTGACGGCCCCACGACGGTGTCGGTCTATATCTAATAATAAATGAATAAAACCTCTTGCTTTTCTTTTGTAATATATACAAAGCGTTCATATCACATCTGAATATATGCTTTGTAATGGCTCTAATGGCTCGAGCGTTCACCCCAAGGTTGTTTCACAAATCGCCCCTCGGGGCTCATGTAACATGCGAAGTTACAACCTTTAACCATGAAAGGTAATAGAAGAATTTATTAGTAGATGTGATTAAAAATATAATATGCACAGATATGTATGAATACATATGTTTATAATAAGGAGGCAATTTTAATCGATTTCAATTCTACATCGATTGTAGAGCAGACTTAGTATTTATTTGTGTCTATTTATTTAATACATAAATAAATAGACAGTTTTCACGCTTCTTCTAAATATATTATACGTTTATAGTATTTACAAGTAATCAGAGGTATTATAAGGCTCTCCGTTCTACGAGTACACTCTCCGCCTTTACACTTCATATACAATGACTCTAACATAATATAATTTTAAATAATATAAAAAATGATATTTTGTGACTCGTGAGTTCTCAATAAGTACATAGAACTTAGCGCAAGAGTAAGTTTAACGGGTGTGACACTTACATGTGCTCGTCGTCGTACTCGCAGAGCGAGCGGCGCACGTACTCCAAGTTGTTCACAATCGTGCATATCTCCTCAGTTGTTTTGTTTTGACCTACGAAGAAAATTTCCTTTTCATCATTCCTTTCTATGTTATATCATCTTAAACATGTAATATAATGGGCAGAGATATTTAGAGTAAAATATACCAATTATGGGAGAGGACAAGGCAAACGAGCGTTCGGGTCACCTGATGGTAAGTGATCACCGCCACCCACGACCCCATGCAACACCAAAGGAGCTACAGGTGCGGTGCCGGCCTTTAAGGTGGAGATTAAGGGTGCCAGCCCAGCATTACCTAATGCGAGACGCAGTGGTAAGAGCCACTACTTCACGCCGGTTTTAAATGTCGGGGGAGGTATTAAATCCGGTCGAGTCTGCCCATGCGTGTTGCCATTACTGGCGACGTGACTCTACCACACGTACTTTAGTCGCCTCTTACGACACCGACAGTACCAGGGTGATCCTATTCTAAGCCGGGACCACACGGCGTAAAAGTTTGTTCATTTTATAAAACAAATGTTAATAATATCTTTCAATTAATTATCACGAGTGTGCTTTTAGTGGCAAGTACGAGTGCCTGCTTACATACTCCTACCTTCTGATGAAACATGTGTCGTTATTCTCAAGTGGACAAAGTGAGCACGCTTGTGGTTTCGGGTGTGATGTTGACAATATATAATGATCTGTTCACACATTATTATACAATACAATTAAAGGTTAATTTTCTACAAGAAATATGAATTCATCTTAGATAAAGATAAAATTTGAAAAAAAAAAAACTATGAATTTTAGCCACATAATAACGCGATGTAATATATACAAGATAAATTCCTGTAAATGATTCGTATTTTATAATCTATATCGACCAAAACTGATGCCAGTTTGATCTTTATGTCATTAAAGAGACCAGAATTGTCAGCCGAGAACGCCTTAAGTGGTTACAAGAACGCTTCACTGGGACACGTGTCACAGTAAGTAAGCACTCAAGAACGACCTTAAAGTATAAAAATGTGTTTCTTTTACCACTCGTTATAACATTTTAAGTCTCCATAATAATGTATACCTACATTTTAAATCGTTATTTTCTCCGCTTAATTTGTACTATATAATACTTAAAAAATCTAATCGAATGGATCTATAGTAAATATATAAAGCAACAAAACCCTATTAACGTAGGAGTAAAGGATCGTCATGGTATATAAACTCACCGTGGTTTTCATAATATCCTTGGTCAGCCAGGGCACCATGCACGAGGTCGGCGTAGTGCAACGCGGTAGCGCATGCTGCTTCCAAGAGCCTTAGCCCTCCACCTACAGTGCCTTCTTCCGCGCTGCCGATTGCTCTCCATACCATGCGCATGTGATATAGACTATATACGTAAATAATTAAAAATAAGTATAGTAATGTAGATAAAAAAAGAGTAAAGTAGATTTTTATTGTATTGTGTATTAAAATTATTGTTATATAAACCGCGCATACTTGGAGCACCCCACTCTAACTATGTAATATAAACTACAAGAATAAAGCAAAGAAAAAATATATTCATGATTGTGTTTCTCTACTATCTATTATTCCCATGTAATTCTATATCTACATAATATAAAACAAGTAGTTTGTTGTCTATCTCAGAAAAGAAATCTCTGCTCACGGTTCCTCTACTAAAAACGTCTATTAAAAATACCAATGTTTACCAATTTCGAATGGTATTTTACTGTTTGAAAGCATTATAAAGGATGTAAAAGGTGTTTTAACGTACTTTTTTTGCTCCTCGAATTTCACATTTCTGTTAACAGAACACCCATTTCCATAACATATTTCGTGAAAATAGAAATAAGAAATAAGGAAACTGGTGATTTACTTTTAGCAATGAAAATAATCATGTGGAGATGGGAGTGTTGTTTATTGATCTCAAAAATTACAGTAAGATACAGCTTTTAGACTGTTTTTTACAAAATTTTCAACTATACTAGCGCCCAATGTTTTCATAAATTAAACCACTTATTGCCATTTTCACTAGCGGCTGATAAAATCCCGTAGATAACTACGAGATAACTTATAATTTTTGGTTTGACACTTGATTCATGAATTTGATTTTTACATACAAAATTTTTAATTTAAAAATGTAACAAATCGTATGAATTGTTACCTTTTATCATGAAATAATATCAAAATCTATTCCTGAAAATATAAGAAACAGTCATTTCGTATTTTTATCTCAGTATTTTTAGTATTTTCATCTGTAAGATAGCATTAATTATTAGATAGTGTCGAATTAAATTTAATATTTTTAGTTGAAACATGAAATTGTATATCATCTAAAATTATTAAGATATTAGTCATCTAAATTATTAGATATTTTCGAATTGAATTTATATATTTTAAAAAAATATAAGCTAGTAATTATATTATAGTAAATTTACATGTGTTGCCTACTTACCAAGCAGCTGTATCAACTGACGATGTGCTGTGCTTCACGATATGCTCTCCATCCACAGCTCGATCTGAATGCAAAGAAAACAATAACAAAACTGCGACTCGTTTATTAAATGCATTTATAAATAGATCATTTTATAATGCAAATCAGTTTATATCATGTTACACAAGATGCGTTAAATACTCTTCAATGTACTGTAGATTCTTTATTCCAGAGTTTGAAACGAGTATTGTTCAATTTGTGTCACTATTTACAAACAGTTCTACGGGCTACAGTTAAGAAATTCTTCATTTTGATGAAATATTCACAGTTTGCCTACGTAGGTATACATTTAATTATAATGACAATGTAAGGTTATCTAATAGATTCCTTGGCCATAATCAATGGGCCTCAAAGTCAAAATAATTTTAAATCTAAATCTAAATTCTATTACTATAACTTGCGAAGAGGTATGCACGTATGTAAAAATACAATTTGAATCAAATTTTGTGATTTAATTGCTACGTGACAAGCGTAGCGTAAATGAAAGTTAGTTTTAGTGTGAGCTTTGTTTACCTCTAACAAACATTTGAAAGCAATCTTTCATTTGTCGAGTCAATAAAAGCATTCGTGTTACGCGATCGTTTAGACGCTGATGCTTATCTAAATGGCGGTCGGGCTCTGGTGTGAACCTTTGCTCGCCCCAGCAATTCGACATGACCTGTCGTTTTAAACACATTTATATTCTGAGTCGGGTAATTGGAGGTTACTGTTAATCCTACTATGATAAATCCGAAAGTTTGTGACGATGAAAGTTTGTTCCACATTCACATGGACGTATTAAAGTAGAACTCTACAGTAATAAAGCTTTTACACCAGAATAACACATTAGCTACAATTTATATAAAGATTTAGTGTACAAAAATAAAAAAATAATTTAATTTTTAATTTTAAATTATAATTTTTTAATTAATTATTAATGTTGATTAAATATAATTCCACGCGTAGCATCCATAGTGTTTTAATATGGATATAAAGAGAGATTACTTAGGCCGGTTATTACTTGATATAATAAAACGTATGATAATAAAACCATGATAATAAAATGTAACGCTCTTGTGTTCTGCCGCTTTAGACATTCTACGAAGTTTATGGTAGATTTATCTTAGATGCCTCCCGGGTGTAAATTTCATATTTTCACATATCTCGGGTTATGTTATAAAATATTTTCAGATATTGTATTTTCTTATTGAATTTACTTCACATGCCACAGAAATATAACTTTAACAGGACTGCTATTGTATCGGTTTTATATCAGGCATTCTAGTGTTAAGACACTCTGTTCCCCATTTGCCGCCGATTTTTTTCGAGGTATTGCGTGTTGAGTAGAACTCAACACTAAACTTTTTGCCTTGATACCAGAGCGCAGAAGTGAAAATATTCATAAATGAGAATTCATTCCCTTGAGTGGGCATAGAACCTACAACCGTCGTGTTACAGTCGCACCCCTGTACCCAGGGACAGACGGCCACCAGTTTATATTCTTAGGTTTCAATCAGAAAGTATTATGTTTAAAAATGACTTGCGCCTGTAGAGATCTGGTATCTCCATAGGATTACCTATGAATATTAATTCACATTGTATAAAACCGAGTTTTGATTGTTTGAATAGAGCTTTAAAGCGTGTGTGTATGTATAATATATGTATGCATGTATACATACCCAGCTCCACCGCCGCCCGCACGCGTTGTAATGCCATGGTTTTAGTAACAGCCAGCCATCGATCGATCAGCGGCTCAAACCATCTGCCGAATTATGTACTTATTTCAATGTGTTGTTTATTGTATGCAAATTGAAATTTATTTATTTACAGTGAGGATTTACAGTTTCTTATTGGATATATTGATTTTTTATAACAATGTTATACGATTCTCGTATATGTATGTCATCTGCAATAGTATACGGTTTGCGCCTATATTGTAAATTGAATAGTTATTATAAAAAACTCCGTGTTATGACACTCTTTCTCCCACTTTCCTCCGAATTCCAGAGGAATTCCATTGCGTGTTGAGTGGCGGAAGTCTCCGCCGCGCTTTGCCTCGACATCAAATCGAAGAAATGAGAATATAAATTTAAATAATTGTTTCATTTCCTCGAGAAGGGCTGGCAACCACAATCAGTTGCCTTATACAGTCACACTTGTGCCCCTGCGCTACGATTGGTTTCAAATGTCTTAATATACATATTATTTTCGGTTTTGCTACAATGTACAAACTCTTGTTAATTATCATAATTTTTTAAAAAAAATATCTTTAACATAGTAGTAGTTTTGTTAAAATTATAATAACTGCCTGAGATACGCCACATGCAGCATACGTCAAGGCAGCTATTATAGGAATGAAGTACAAACGGCCGCCGCAAAACGATTGAGTGACACTGCCATTATAACTGAGCACATCCATCATGTGAACAATCCGACCTTTCATTTTCTTCTGAAATTAGTTGGAATCTTTACAATTTACAAATCACGAGATCGCGAGTGAGAATCGAATCCACAGTCTGTCGCGTTTACAGTCATACGCCTGTGCAAATGCTCTACGATCGGCCTTAAAATGAATAAATAAAGATATTAACTATATTTTGTTATGTTAATTAAAGAAACGAAACCAGTCGTAGCGCACAGTCGCAAAGTGTAACTTTAGGGAACGAAGCGTTTTAACACTAGGTTCCCTCTGCCTCAGCGTAAAGCTGAAAAAATATTAAAGGAAAAATAAAAACTATTTACTACCGTTTAAGTAAGAAATATATAAGAGAATCACAACAGTATAAATGGGTAAATTATGTCATATAGATGAATTAATAAATTAGTCAGAACAATCTCTAACTAACATCACGCCGTCTCTTCTTTGCTTATGCACGAATGATAAACGTCCTTTCAAATGGTAATAGCAAATTCGTTTGTATGTATATAGAACATTCTTGATGCAGACAATACGTGAAATAAATATTTATATCCTATGAGATATCAAAACTTTTGAAAATTTACGGGAGAGTGACATAATTATATAGTGTAAGTTATTATATAATTATAAGGCAAAAGTTGATCTAACTTGGATGACAGAAAAATGCTAATGTAATTGATTTCATTTTGTATTGAACAGACTGAGCTTCTAGACGAGAAAGTTTGGAGAGTGTGTCAATATAGCCAAAAGGTAAACAAACCCGGTTAAAATCGAATTCGATCTCGTCGAGGCTAGGCATACTAAAGTAAATTTATAATTTAAAATGTCAATGGCATCATCAGACCTCTCAGATCTAAACGACTTTTAAATATGAATGAATATATATATTTTACGTTATAAGATCTATTTCTGAAGGAACTGTTGTCATTTCCAAAGGTTAAGCAAATACCTAAAGTATAAAAATGGTGAAAGCTTCTTCCGATCCTCGTAAAGTGGTGCCATATTGAGTTGTAAATTTACTTTATGAAATATGAATGCCTTTTTCTACTTCACTTCTATAATATATAAAAGATTTTCCTTTTCAATATTTTCGAATATTTAAATTCAGTTTTTAATATAAAAAACAAAATGTGTACAAAATATTAGACTTGTAACTATTTATAAATAAAAATATGTAGAATAATATTTATATGTGCAAAATAGCTAACTAATAATGGCGTTTAACATTTTAATTAATTTAAATTAATTTATAATAATTTTGCGTGGAGTTTCGTTAGTACCTACAGAAAATTACTAATTATATTATAATTAAAATAAATTCACATTTTTATAAATAACAACAATTTTTTGACCATTTTGACATTTTGCGCAATTAAAACGTTTGAATTTTATTACTACTTTAGAAAACCGTGCTCAGGTTACAATCTATTTAAAAAGGGTCCCCACTCGCATCTATTGTTGTATGTATTTTTGTATCATAAGGAATCGAGTGGGAATTGGACCCACTACCGTCGCGTTACAGTCACACCCTGGTGCCGCTGCGCCACGACCGCCTCAAATAAGGCAAATTGCCATTGAAAAACGGTGATGTAATTTGTGTTTTTGGCATTTATGGCGCTACTTCCTTATATCATTAGATATTCTAAATTCTACACTACTATGGAAATTATATAATTAATTTATATAATTATTATATAATTATAAAAAGAAAGTTTGAAAAACAATAAAAGTAATCGAAAGAGATAATGAGCAAGAGATGTAGATCTACCCACCGCTCATCGATCATTCGTTATACGTTGAACAATCTAGCAATCTACTCGTAGGTTAGTTGACGTTGCAGCACTTAGCCTTCCCACATACTATATTCTTGACCGTCTTTCATTACAATAGAGGGAGAAAGATGGCGCGTTGTTATATCGTTAGCTTAGAGTGTAAACTTGCGAAAATTCATTTTTCTTTTTTTCCGTTATGTAATGTACATTGTACATGTATTGTTGAAAATTGTAAAAAAATACAATATTGATTGAAGATCTGAAGATGAGAGAATTTTCAGATCTTATGATAATACATATATATATACGCTCCCAGCTTTTAAATAAGTTTTTTGTTTTCCCTGTCAATTTTCTTAATAGGTTATTAGCAGGTATATACTCCAAACCAAAGATGAGAGTAATTTTAGAAGTTACAAAACTTCAAAAATGAAATGGTACATATTTCTAGAAGATTAGTTATACAGCAATAATAAAGTACGAACTTACTGATAGGCATCTAAAAGCAGAGGCGGCGGCTCATGCGCGGCATGAAACGACGGTGTCGGTGAAGCGGCGGCGCACAGCTCTCTTACTGCCGCCAACACTTCAAATGGTAGAGTTTTTGCCGACACTATGCACACTACGACAGAAGTCATTTTGTTGTTAAATTTTTAGTACTTCATTTGTATAAGGCATTTTTTTGATAAAAGGTTAATATATTTTTGCTGAGAACTAATTTTACTTATGGAAGCCTAGAATTTTGTAATTAACTGACATGCCTTCATATAACTTTATTAGTTCTCAAGACTTATAAGAAATGACCAAAGTAAAAATATTAAAATGCACAGGACGCGGGAGAACTAAGTTCGGGCGGTATTAGCATATTTCTTAAAATGAGTTCTGACGCATATTTTAGCTCAGATACTAAATGACATCATAGTGTAAGTTTTCCGGAAGTTTCGCCGGAGCCTCGTTTGTTATTCAAAGCACAGCGCGCCCTGCACGCGAGGCTTATCTTAAAACAATATTTATGTATACATATATCTCAAGACATTTCTGTTAAATAAACATAATTTAACGCTTCTAAAAAAAAACCATGAATGAGTAGGTATTAAAGTAGTTTGTTTGCAAAAAATATGTTAATTAAACAATCGAAAACACAACACGTGATATACTCTTGCATATAAGTAAGAAAAATACTAACAAGATTATTTATGATTTTCATTGCTGTTACTTAAATTTTTATATATATATATATAAACATAAATAAATGCTTTTATCATACAACAACTTTAAAATAGAAGCAAAAAATCCCTAGTAGAGATAAAATGTAAAACGTAAAGGTAAAACGAAAAAGGGCTGACCTTGATTTATTGACCATGACCATGAATATATTGTAATTAAACTTACTTGCGTTTCCGTGTTCATCAAATAATTCCTCTTCAGCGACTCCACACCAGCCCTCGGCCACCCAAAGCTCAACACAGTGCTTAACGTCCTCACATACCTGTTAGAACTTCTATAAATTAATACACTTCATAATTTTGTTCTAAAAATAGTCTACTTTATAAATTATTCCATTTGTAATTCATAAATTTTATGATTTAGATTTAACATTTTCAAATAATATATCTAGAATAACAAATAGATATCAAAAATAAAATGATAACTTGGAGACAAATGTTTACGGTAACAATAAGAAAAAACACACAAAAACAAACTGTCTGTAACATTTCCTATACAAAATCCATTTAAAATTAATAAAAAGCTTAACGCTTGCTACAAACACTTTATTATTAAGTGAAAAAAAATAACCCAATAAGTAGTTTGTAATTAATACTACATTTTATATTGAATTTTTCACACTCCACTATAATTTGTAGCGGTAAATCATTTGATTTCGTGTCGGCGGATTATTAATGTATACATTGTGTGTATAGCAACAGTGAAATACATTAGCAGAGCGGGTTATTATTATTACAATTTGACGGTAAAATAAAACCAAATTTAACTATAAACACATTTCGTTATCGGGTGATAAGTATTTCGGAAATTGCAAATTTTTATGAGTTAATGGAAGTTTTTAATTTTGCGCGACCTTGAAGTCATTGTGTAAAATTTCAACGTGTATTTTTTTTTATATAACTTAATATTTAGGAGAAAAATCAAAAACGCCGTAAAAATTGACTCTTGAGTTTGACGCTTTTCCTTAAATTCAATTAACTTTTAGTAATTTTCATTATTGAAATTATTATAATTGTCATTAGATACAATGTATTGTTCGAGACGGTTCTAGATAGACCATCATAAATATAAATAAGAAAATTCAATACACGCTCCTTTATATATTTTATAACTTCTACGTATAGAAATTTATACAATATCGAGTTTTTATGGTGCTAAATAAAATATCGTGTCCTTTTAGCGAGGTTTAATAGCGCGGTAGGTATTTATGTCAGTTGCGATAGAATCTCTGTAACATAAAACAAGATACACACATACGAGAACGTACGTGCTTTAGAGACAAAAGAGCTTTTAGAAAATGCTAACAATATTTTTTCTAATCTTTGTAGTAAAAGCTTAAAAAAAATTCTTTTACGTAATTTTAATTAACATTAGTTTAGGCTTATACACTATGTACTCACCATTTTGTCAATTTGTGTGAAGACGACGCTGAAGTATGGAACGTTGTTGGTCCTACAAAATAAACCAGAAGTTATGAACGCGAAACTTCATTAGAAGCTTCGGCATTGAGCAGCAATCCATTACATTTTAGTTTTGGAATTACATTATTTTCAGAACTTACAAGCAAAAATTTTTTCATATATTGGCTATATATTACTTATATTTTCATAAAATTTATCCAATAAAATTGATTAAATATTATTTTCTAATATTAATTAAAGGCCACACGCTCAAACTAAAACCAATAAATATAATAATTAATATAACATATGTTTGTATATTTATGTAATGTATTTTCATAGCTTTTTCCCTTTAACTTGACATGAATCTATAGGATCGCGTACACATGATGTGTTAATATGAGTAAGGATCTCTGTATGGTATTCCTGCATATAGAATATCGAATTTCTAAGAAGAAAATTATATTTATATTATTGAATTCAGAATCGCTTGTTGCTTTCTGAACTTGATTAAAACGTCAATTTTATGTTCTTTTATTATAAGATGATAGTAACTTGTCTATAAAAATACAAAATGAAATTAAAAGAAAAGCAGCGATTTTATATTAATTCTACATATAATTTATATCTATAGTATTAACGCCGCGTTAAAAAATTAACTCGGCTAGATAAGGCTTATTAAAAAGAACGGTATTCCACACTAAATAATATGAAAAGAATAAACATTTCAAAAGTTCATTTATCTTCTTTACATTTCTTTCCTTTTTTATCTTTTACATTTCTTTTAATTGCATTTCAATCCCTCTGCTTTATTACCTTGTTGCTAGTTTTGGATAAATTAAAAGGCGCTTCTTCTCGCTACTATTACGAGACGCACGGCGTGGCAATTTACCATAAAATGTCCTCAGCTAAAAGTACTTTACGTGGAGTTGAAGTAAAAAGCTATATGAATGATACACGTAATAGTTTTGACAATATAAAACCTGACTAATTTAGATCTTGCTTCGGCATCACTTACTATATTATCGAATCCACAACCGTCGCGTTACAGTCACATCCTTGTGTCGCTGCGCCACGACCACCTCTTTTATATAAATGTCATTGTGTAAAATCAGAAGGCGAACAAGCGTGCGACTGTAAACGTAAAAGGCTGTGGGTTCGATTTCTATTTGAGGAAATGAAATATTTCATATTTTAATTTCCTCGTTCTGGTACCGAAGCAGAGTGCGGCGTTTAATTCCGTCATTAAACAAAATAAATTAAATTGTATAGCATATTTGCTTGCCTTTTACTCATATATCAAAATGACCACTACTTACATGCATACAAAAATATCATTGTTTCCGACATCATATATAGCGGTTTACCGCAAAATTAATATGGATATATAAAATTAAAGTTCCGTACTGTCTCTATAAAATAATTACAGCGTTGAATACAACAAATATATTTTAATTTCATGATTTGATGATGATGGTGACGATGATTGATGATGATCAATGACTTAGTATCTTTATAATTATGTAAACTTTGAATATATCATCAAAGAGAATGGCACAAGATAAGATAGAATATTTGATAAGGAGTGTAGGTGATATGATACATGAATATTATTTTTTTAATTACATTATTATCTTTATCCATGTCGACGATAACATAATAAAACACTTGAAACTTACGTATCATCATAACGTACAACATAAAATACATGTTTTTGTGTATATATATTTTTTTTGGTAAAGTGAAAGAAACTTTATGTAAGTTCTAATAAAAAGATAAAAGTTTATTTCTTTCCAAAGAGAATGTGATAATTTCAAATTTTTCATTATATCACAGTAATAAACTTATCACTCGCCAAATCCAAAGGTATTAATTATTAAACGTAAACAACTTTAACCAAATAGACCTCTAATTTTTATACATTAAATTAATAAAATTAATATTTTATAGTAATAAAGTTAGTGGTAAAAGAGGTAGGGGGAGACCTTGGTAGACCTTGGACAACACAGTATCAAAGGTAGTAGAGGAAGGTCATGTGAAAAGCATGAGGACCCCCGGAGGGCATGCATGACTCTTTATGCATGCCTCCCTGCATGATGATGACAGTGGACGAGGCGAAAGAGGTACGTAAAGACCGTAGCAGTTCGCTCCGCTAGGGATAAAGCGTGAAATTAATTTAACATTTTATACCGTTTTATGATATAAATTTCACTTACGTGTCAAAAAGAGGATGATAATAAGTGAGCCCCTGCTGCAAATCAATTTGCACAAGTGTGATGAGATTGACGAGGTCCTCCCCGCGCTCCGAATCCGTGTCCTGCGCGCACAGCGCCTCATACCACTCGGCTGTGCCTTTTCGAAGTGCGCCTACTATTTCGCTCCTAAGAAAATATTTTGTTTTATTTCTTTAACGTCATTAGAATATGACGGTGTAAGACAGCATCTGGCTAGTCATGCAATGCGAGCCCAACAAGTACCAATGTGCACTATAATTGTTCACACATAGAGCAGAAGATAGAGTTGTTGTGGTCTCTATGTTGAGCCAAATAGAATTAAATAGAGTTCAAGTTAGTCTTAAGCTAGCTGTCTAATAAAGCAATCGTTTTAAAAAATCAGACTTCTCTTTTTAAGAAACTGCTAGCGCTTCGTCGGTATTTAAGTCGCTACAAACGAACGATGGTTGTAGGTTCGATATCTCACTTAGTACTATTTTTTAAATATTTTCATTTCGCAGGCAAAGCTCAGCGTTGAGTCTATTAAGCACGCAATGTTCTCTTCAATTTGATGGTGAAGAACTGATTCTTTTTAACATTTCATCATCATCGTCATCAATCTGTTCTCCTCCACTGCTGGACATACGCCTCTCTAACTATACTTCAAAGATTTTTTGTCCTTATAAAAAAAATAGCTTATATAGTTATACTAATCTTGGACATATTAAATAGTGAGATGTGTTTATTATAATACATCTCAAATATTTCTATTCAAACCGCTTTTTCTGATTTTAAAACTTTTTAACATACTGTAAAAAAACTTTTGAATTAATAAAATCTTTTGAAAAAATAAATTTTTATATAATCTCCGTTGCCAAAACAGATAAATTCGCATAAACTTTAACCTTTGAATCGAATTAATTACGGTCTTAAGGGCTCGTCTCTATTTCTTAAGTGCAAAGTTCTTGGTTTTGAAATAAAAAGTGTATTGCAAGTAATAATTTCTATTAAAATATATAAAATGTAAAATGAAATAATGCACTAACCTGATTTCGTTGTTAAACGGACAGCAGCGCCAGAACGCTTTCATCTGAGACAGTTGATTAAGACATCGCAAAAGGAATTCAAGTCTGTAATATATTTATATTAATGAATGAATGAATGTACTTCAATATAAATATTTATATTTATGTTCATTATTTTCTCCAAATGTTCGCATAATCATATCTGCTTGCAATAAAGCTTCCACATAAAGTATTTTATGTTCATTCAAAATGAATTATTTCCAACCTTTATTCAATTAATAAATTAATAAAGCTTAATGAATTCGATATTAAAATTAACAAAATATTATTTTAACATAATTCTCTGTCAATATTATTAAAATCTATACATATACACAACGCAATACAACTTGCATATAAATGCACATACTTATTAAGGCTCAAGTGATGCAAGACCGGATACAGATCCCTGTGTAGGCGTAGTTGATGAAGTGCTCGTTCTACGAATTCGCAGAAGCAAACAGCAAGCCATCGCTCCTCGTCGCGTGTGGCGCCCGACCCCGAGTCCCCGCTACCGCTGCCGCTGCCGCTGCCGCCCACGCCCAAGCTCTCGCTGGCGCACCACGCCCTCTCTAACCCTGTCAGTAGCTTGTGCATGTACCTAAATGTGACGTATATGTGGTTATTTAATTATAATTACTTTGTAATAATAAATACATTTATTTTTATGTTACATAAATTATTATTAATTTGAAGCCGTTGTGCCGCAAGGGCACACGGCCGGCGATGATTTCCGCCACTCAACGGCGGAAAATGGGGGAACTTAAAACCAGGTTTCATCTACCTACCCGACTGTATGCGGGATACAGCATGAATTACATTATATCACGTACACTTAAATTATGAAAATTTTAAATTAAAAGGCTTTCAAATTCAACAAGTATATTAATATTATTATATATTAATATAAGAAGAAAATAATTACTTAGGATCCAAAGGAGCTTCGCTGTTTAGCTTGCACGAAGCCGCGAAGCGTGCGATCGCAGCTTGCAGCGGGCTTAAGTCTCCTTGCACCGCATGCTGGTGTAGTAAAGTTTGCGCTGCGTTGCACAACTCTCCTTCCCACTCTCCACTCTCCTCCGCTCCGATTGCAGGCGCGTTTGCTGTTTCAACCTCGTGCGCCAGCAACACGGCGAATAAGCGTTCATGTTGTCGCACCTTTATATTTGTTAAAGTGTATTGTGTGCTTTAATTATAAATATAAATTACTTATATAGAATTATTTTTATTACTATTATTTGCCAAATTCAACAAGTGCGTGGTGCGTGGTGAGCGCCGGAATTCAACACCGCGACTTGCTTAGTTGCTAGAGCAAAAAAATGAGAATATTAAATATATCGATCGAGTGGAAATCGAACCCACACTTGCAGTCACACGCTAGTGCCCTTGCGCTACGAAACAAACGAAATAGAAATATCCTTTAATATAACGTATAAAATTAATGGATAATGATGTAAAATTACTAACATAATATCGAGACACTCCGTTGTCTATTTTTATTTCTTTGATTATAACTTTTTTTGATATTATATTCTCTCTACTTACCTTATATTGCTATATGACTATTTTAAACCGGACAGGGGAAACGCCTACATAAATAAAAACCAAACAAGCACGAGTCAGGCTCACCCACCGAGGGTACCGTACATAAATTGAAAGTCTCGAGCTTTTTCTGAAATTGGATTTAATTTAAACACAAATGTATAGTTTGCAGATTTTTCTGAATAATTACTACCTGTAGGTGCTAGCTGCCAAATTTCATAATTCTACTCAACTGAAAATATCCTATTAATTTTAATTCCCCTTATAGTATCGAAACACGCGTTTTTTGCTATATAAACGGCCAATTCTGTTTTTTTAAATAAATGAATAAACACGATTTTAACAGGGACCGTAGATGACAGGGACTGAGATAAACAGGTACGTATGGACTTGACAGAAAGACAGATGGATAACAGAGTGCTCTTATAAGGGTTCCATTTTTCTTTAAAAGCTACGCAACCCTAAAAATGAAGAAAACAAAATAATAAACAATCTCCGAGCGAGGTGAGGATATTAAAATGATTCATTACTTTACAATTTTTATTATTTTATTAAGTCACGTGTCACCTCGTAAACAGTATGTAACTGTGTTTATATCCTTAATATTCAACTTAAGTCAAGTTCAAGTTAAGTGTTTTTTTCACGACAAATGGATAAATAATAGATAACACAGAGAAAAGGAAATTTCAATACATGTTAAATGTGTATTGACCACTTATGTATAGACTTGTTTCCACGATATTTGCGCTTCACTTCAAGACAACTCATGAGTGATCGCTCTTCGGCTAAATGAAATTCCCAGAATATCCCTTCTAATAAAATGCCGGTATACCGTATAAGGTAAATTATTCATACGTGAATACGTTATTGAATATTTAATAGGCCTGAAAACCAGTCAAAATCACTAACATTATGTAATTAATTAATTAAACCCTCATTATAGGTTAGAAAATACGCATTCATTTTATTATTTGATAAGATAGTATTAATAATGGAGGTAGGGTAGGATTAATATTTTTTTTATAAAAATGTACCTACAAAATACAGCAAGCCGTCATGACACGTTGAACACCAATCAGTTTTTTACGTCACACCCTGGTAAACAAGTGAGTTGACATTTTGTGGTGTATACAATGGTATTGACAGCTTACTCAGGCTTCACGTCACAGGCGACGACCATGACACTGACAAGTTTTGGCATTGTTAAATTTTAAAAAATTTTTTTGGAATTGTT
This sequence comes from Heliconius aoede, assembly GCA_037355905.1. Lineage (NCBI taxonomy): Eukaryota > Metazoa > Arthropoda > Insecta > Lepidoptera > Nymphalidae > Heliconius > Heliconius aoede. The sequence continues at coordinate 96,097 of JBAIZZ010000105.1, read as the reverse complement.
AAATTTATAAAGCAATATATGTGATTTTTAATACAACATTTTTATTTTCTGCAGAAATATGATATAAATCTTAATTGTTATATATATATATATTTATGGGAGAGGACAAGGCAAACGAGCGTTCGGGTCACCTGATGGTAAGTGATCACCGCCGCCCACGACCCCATCGCAACGCACGCAACACCAGAGGAGCCACAGGTGCGTTGCCAGTCTTGTAGGTGAAGATGAAGGACCGGGGCCCGGCATTACCTAATGTGAAATGCAGTGGCAAGGGCCACTACTTCACGCCGGTTTTAAATGTCGGGGGTGGTATTAAATCCGGTCGAGTCTGCCCATGCGTGTTGCCATTACTAGCGACGTGACTCTACCACACGTACTTTAGTCGCCTCTTACGACACCGACAGTACCAGGGTGATCCTAATATAATGCTTAATAGAATGTTTTGTATATCTAATAGTGTAGTAGGTAAAAAAAGTAAATTAGTCTTCGATTAATTATGCATTAGATTAAGGATTACAGTCTAAAAAACGGCCTAAGAAATAAGAGCACACATTTTTTTTCTTCAATATTACCAATATTACACGAAATTGCATTTTATTAGGGATCCATATTTTTTTGAATATTCTATTCTAGTCTATTTTGATCAGTGAAGATACAGCTTTCTAAAGATGAAAGAATTTTTGAAAACGGTCCACTAGATGTGAAAACAATGCAAACATACATACAAAAATACAAATGTTTCCTCTTTATAATATTAGTATAGATATCAACGAAGCCCAATGATAGAAATATATGGCGTTGGCACAAAATTCAAGTCTAAAAAGAAATTGAAACGTATAAATCGTGAGTAAAAAAAATTGAAGGTATTAAGTCAAGACGAATAAAGAAAGGACTCTCGAGAATGAATTAGATTTATCATGTAATCGAAATTTTATCTCTTCGCTGATTTACAACTTTTATAACTTCGTAAAAATAAAATAAAATAGTCAAAAAGAGCAAGGTTATGTCTATTCTATTTTAAAATGCTCTTTTCAAATATAATTCTTCAAAAATCTACAATATTTCACGATTTTCATTTCGAGGAAAGGGAAGGCAAAGGGATTAACACTTAGAAAACTTAGAAACACTATATTAAATGACTGGGATTCTATAATTTATCAACGTATTATACTCAGTTGTTTATTTAATAAAAATTAATAGAGCAGTTATTGCCGGTATTATGATCTGTAGGGGAAATGGCTCTTTAAAAAACTCGTAAAACTTTTACGTCCTGACGTTCAACAGATTAGTAGTAACATGTTATTAGTGACATTCTTCACAAGCAGAACTATAATCTCCTTAATGGCTACCAAATATATATTATCTATTTATATCCTTAAAGGATAAATAGGTTTCGTTTTTTGGGTTTAACCGAATAATTGTCATTTTCAAGGTTGTTTTTTTATTATAAGTAGCAATTACGACATAAATGCCACTTACTCTGTGCCATTCACATTTGATATTTAGATAACTTTTAATAAATGTCTGTAAAAAGTGTCGTAGAGCAAAAAAGTTTGACTGGATTGTACTACATTATCATATGCATACTTATATATTTACATATAATATATGTTTGCTGTTCTACAAACAAGTATTAAATTATAATTATTTTTATATATTATGAAATCAAAAACATAAATAAGCTATTCCACATACAGCAGGGTAGGCAGAGTAGGTAAGCTGAATGGCGAAACTTAACGCCGCCTTGGTGCGAGCACAAATAAAAATATTAAGAAATTATAATTCATGACCTCGAGTGGGAATGATTGTATTTACTATTAAAATGTACAAACCTGCTGATGATTATCATCATCATGACGGCCTGCCTCTCTGGCAGACAGCCACAGTCGTAGTCTTATGCGGCCCTGCACAGACGAACGTTGGGAGCGGGCGTCCAACTTGTACCACGCCTCTACCCCCGTCGATGGTATCTCTCGCAGCGGAATATTTACACAGCCTACAATAAATCAATATATGTATAATATATTATTATTTTATTTATTATTATACAATAATATACCTTTCTTTTTTTAAATATATAAATGAGTTTCACGCTGTATCCCGCACACAGCAGGGAGACAGAGGGAACCTTGTCTAAAGACACTCCGGTAATTGCAGGACGCTTAACGCTACGACTGCTTGACTTTTTGATTTGACTCCTTAATTACTGGCTCTTACTAAAAACTTACTAAAACCCTGTTAGCTTTACTCTACGATACATACATTTTTCCATAATAAAAGCTTTGGTCTCATAGGAATTTATGAAAATTGAGTTTGTTACTTCGAAGGCTATTAATTATATCTGCCCAAAAAATATAATAATACATTGTTTCGATACAAATGTAGTTAACTGCTACAATATGTTATCAAAAAATTATATCATTTAATTGACATCTTATGTTTTATCCTATAAAAATATTTATTGATAAATAAGGATTTTTCAAAGTATAATAATAGTTATTGTAATACTTGTCGACCCTACATCCAGTAGGGTTATCGTAGAAACCTCTTACCGGCACTCAAAATCAAATTATTTCCTTTTTTCAAGAACCATTTGGTTACGGCACATTTGGTTCACTAAATAAATATTGGATCCACCATCAATCTTGTTATATTCGTTTTCTTTATTCCGATTCCAGTAGATTTTCAAAAGCTCGGTTTCGTTTTGTGGCGTACAGGTAAATACATATTTGGTGAAATGAATTTGGTAACTCGTAGTATTTTTACAAATAAATATATTTTATGTAAAATTGTCGGATATGATGGAGTGTGTTTTAAGCTGTTTTATAGTGTTGTTCATCGACGATTAAGATTTTTTTTTTATTTTAATTCAAAATACTTTCTATAGATAAGTTGAAAATTTTAAGATATTTAATAGCATATAGCAATAGATAAAATATTCTTCTTAGGCAATTTTTTGGTGGCAGTTTTTTTGGTTGGAGTCAACTAGTGTTAAGATACTCCGTCCTTCAGTTTGCGAGACATTGGTGTGTTAAGTGGATAAACTCAACGTCCCGCATGTATTAAAGCGGGGTATTTAAAACAAAACCCCTCCCCCCAGTGAAAGTTCTCACAATTAAATTATCATTAATTTTAGCTTCAAATTTCTAGTTAACTAATAAAACAATATTAGTGGAAACTATGTAGTTTAAACAAGTAAGTAAGTTACCGCGACACTGCAATACGAACAACGGAACTTGACGTTCAACTGCCCGGCGCGAGTACACACGCAGCTTTCAAACAAAACTTACTTAGCTCTAAATCCAATAACTAAATATTTTATTATTGTTATTCGTAAGTAAATCATTATCATAATCATGAGGCGCGACAGGTTATGGGTTCGATTCCCACTCGATGAAATAATAAAAATATTTTAAATATTATTTTTTTTTCACTTTGGTTTTTGTGGCGTTGAGTTCCGCCGCTCAACACGTAATGCCTTCAGAATTGGGCGGAAAATGAGGAGTGGAAGTGAAGAAAAAGTGAGTGAGTATATTATATGGGTATACATGTCTATGAAATAGTACTGTAAGTGGCACCTAGGATTGTAATATTGACAGGTTGTGCCTCCATAATTTGGCAGGAAGTGGGAAATGGTGTGTCTTAACTCTAGGTTCCCTCTGCCTACCCTGCTGTTCGCGGTATAGGTACTTTTTGTACTATAGGTATATTTTATATAACCTATACAGAATGGAAGTGTAAGCAACACTTTAAATGAAACCACTTTTAACTACTCTATAAAAAGCTTATATAATTGAGAATTTAAAGAAAATGCCATAAACAGAAAAGTTTGAAAAAAAAAAAACAAATAATAAAATTATCATTTTAAAATAAAACACCATTTGTAAAGTATGACATAAATACGCACACTAACACAACTTCCACCCTGTATAATATGATTTATTTCTATAAAGACCAAAGCCACGCTGAAATGTAAATATTTCTTTATGAAAAAAAAAAATTGAACCACCACGACGGCAAATTTTTCACTTTTAGAATGTAAATTAATCTCACTTTTTCACCTTAAGTCTGTTCAACTTGATTATCTATCTCATTTGAATACGAATTACGGGACTTAACTTTGTTTACCACAGGTTTGCATGCGATTGAAATGTAGAATTTATAACTCTTTTATTTGTCGCATTCGCTCTCTTAAAAATTATAAAATAAAAAAATATTCTTAATGTGAGGCAAGTCGTGAAGTTTCCATATTATTTTTGTTCTCTAGATAAACCTCACGAGTACTCACCTTTAGTTGTAAATACGAAAATAAACATTTAATAAGGAATAAGGAAATATGGGTGTATGAGAGACAGTGTAAAATAAATAAACTAATAAAAGTTTAAATTTGCTTATGCATATTATCTACACAAACATGAACAACGTTGATGACTAAAGAAAAAATATATATTTCAAATCACATCACACTCTCATTATTAATTTCTTTAACGTAAGTAAGGTTTATAAAACTATATTATATAGAAAATTTTATAGAAAGTACAGTATAAGATAGAATGTACTTTTCGAAATAGATCTACTTTTATATCGGATATATCTTCAAAAGAGCCTTCTTTTGAGATACGACAAAATCGTTTTCCGTGATCGAATTATGTTTATAATAAAATTGAAGTATCCCTCTGTGATTTCAAAATAACCGTCTTTTTCCGTTATTTATGTGATACTAAAAGATAAACGAACGACTTTTTTGTCTATTTTATTCCGATATTTCCGCAAGATCGGGATTAATGTGGGAAAAACGTGAACGGAGATGCGGGTCAGCCGTTAGTTTTAATAATATGTATAAATAAACATTGTCGGTCCGTACTCACCAAGAAAGTCGTCTTGACTGCCCTGCCTGGCACTCTGGCACACTTGCTTAAAGAACCGCCCCAACCCGCGGACTCCGCGCACTTCATTGAGCCGTGACACAGCATCCAACACTGAACTCTCGTCGTCGTGGTCCCAAATATCCAAATGAAGCACGTCAGATGATATATCATCAATATCACTAAGAAAAAACATACAAACGTATTAATATAATACAACTGTTTTGATTTTTTTAATATATTTTTTATATGAAAAGTTACATCAAAAGGTAATATATACATAGCTTGATGGTCGCAGTTTGAAAATACCATATAAACTATGATCGGAATAGTTTTTAAGCTTTGTCAACTATGAAGAAATTAATTCAAAAACTCAGAGATGCTAGATCCGTACAAGACACACTGTATTCGGTTCAAATTGCAATATTGGAGATGTACGTGAGAGTAACGGCGACAGGAACTTCAATTCGACAAGAATTGCAAATTTCAAGAAGCTCTCTGCAGCGAATACTCAATGTAGATATGCGTCACCAAGTTACAAAATCCAATTAACACAACAACTGAAGCTTAATCGCGTGTTATTTGTTCTCATAGGTACATGTCAACAAGCCTTCAAGTACATTTGCATTAAAGGAGGAGCTTTAAAGCTGCCTCGAAGATATGCAATCACATTTTGCGAGATTCGTTTCTGCATAAAAAGCTGTGGGGGCCGTTTCTCCGATGCTTTGTGACTCAATAAAAAAGTAACAATCAAAAAACTAAAAACTGTGTTTTCTATTACACTAATCTTGTGTTAAATTTGGGCTCCTTTATAAACATAACAAATCTTATAGTTGTAAGAGGTCGTGTAGCAGGGGCACAAGAGTGCCACTGCAAAACGTTAGTGATTGTGGGTTCGATGCCCACTCGAGGAAATGAAATGCCAGAATTCGGAGGATGATGTGGAACGGAGTGTCAACACTAGGTTCCCTCTGCCTACCCTACTACTAGGTTCCCTGCTGTGTGCAGGTTTCAGCACGAAGCTCATTACGTCTGATTAAATCGTTATTAAATCTCGAAACGTAAGAATTTTAAATTAATACCAAATATTCTCACTAAAGTAAATCAAAAAGCCACACGTAAAAATGTAATTATTATAGTTAGATTTTAATAAATTGTCTCTATGTCACACTGCTCTATATCACAGTACCCACACACTCATGCTACATGTTAATATTTTAAGTTTCTATATGAACGAAGATTTCATTTTCAAAACAATTAAAAAATCTTACGAAATTTTAGACGATGTAACCCAAGGAATCAAAATTTTCACGTTAGAATTCATTATAAGTATAGATTTTTTGGTCAACTGCACTAGATATACCCAGACCTCAAACAAACATCTTTGCAGTCACTGCAAACATTTGCCTCGCGAGTCCTGCCTTTAGTGATAGGGAAAATAAATTTTATGAACTTTGTAGAATTCACACTTATGAATATACACTCTATAATATATATGCATAAGATTCATTTTATTCATTTCTCATAAAAAAAATTGCGTAAGAAACTAGCAACGCGTTTAACAACATTATAAGTTTTAATAATTATTAAAATTATAATAATGATTTTAACAAAACAAGTCATTCAATTTTGCTGTCTCCTAATAGGTTAAAGTGCAAAATATTTATTTAGAAACGCGCCTCTTGGAAACCGTCCAAGCACTTTGACCGTTAAGCTCTATATTCTCATCAAGCTACTTTTACAGTAATTCTTACACACTCAATAATTATTTTTATTTTTTAATGATAGAATAACACTTTAAAAATCTAAAAAATAAAAATGGAAATATTGCTGAAAATTTACATCTACCTGTTTCATGTGCAAACAAGGACTTGGACATTAGATCACTTAAATTAAAAAAAAGCATACTTAATAATTATAGTATATTTATTATACTAAATCACGGTAACACAAAGATTAACAAGTGACAAGCCGACCGAACAAACTGGTTACCCGAAGCAGGTACATACGAGTACATTGTCAACAATCTCCAACGCCGTTGTCTTTTTATAATTTACCCTTTAAAGTGCTTCAAGTATATTATATAAATGGCTTAAAAAGATAATGGCTTTATTTTGAACAAATTTAACCGTCGACATTTCAGAAAAGTCACTTTTTTATATTATTTATGTTTTAGTGTTTTTCTAGAATAATAAAATAATACAAATGTCCTGTTTAAAAGAAAAGTAACAGAAAACTGATGCGACGGTTATAGGTTTGATTCCCAAGTTCCCACTCAATGTGGAATGAATTATTTTCATTTCTTTCTTCTAGTATGACGACAAGGCACGATGTTAAGTTAATATTTATTCCTTATATACTTTCAACAGTGTTAATGTAATTAGAAACAAGTCTATTTTGTCACATATTTTTCTGCACTTACAATTTAAATGTCTCGTTCCATTTAGGCGAGAGTGTGTGTGGGCGGACGCCAGTCGCCCTAATGTATCGCGCTGGTAGCCTGCCGAGGCTGTCCCGCTGCTGTCGCCCGTCACGCCGCTTAAAGCTAAGTCTGAAGCCGTGTTTGCGACCTTCATCTTCTGAAGCTCGCGGTGAAGCTGGCAAAGAAGCTGGCTGTATGCCCAGCATGCAGTATGGATCACTAAAACCTATGAAAAAATTATAATTTTGATAATAATATAATATCAAAGAGGGTAAAATAAAAAAAAAACATTAATAATAATGTCTCCGTATGATAATAATAGTTACATTAATAAAGATGTTCTAGGCCAGTCCAATCTAGGCCACAAAGTGGGAATATAAAGTCGACTGGTTGTGGGTTCGATCGAGATGCAATATTTTTTTAAATGTATATTTCCATTTCTTCGCTCTAGTGTCGAGGCAAAACGCGGCGTTGAGTAGCGCCACTCAACACGCACCACCAGAATTTGTTGGAACGGAGTGTCTTAACACTTGGTTCCCTCTGCCTACCCTGCTGTGTGCGGGATACAGCGTGAACCCGATTTAATTTAATTTGATTCTTAATAATATTAAAATAAAATGTTACGCTATAAACGATTAAAAAAATAATAATTTAATGTCTGTTAATATAATTCTTTCAAACTTTAATTAAATAGAGTTAACTCGCAAAACAAGCATGCAACTGTCGAAATAAAGTTTAGCGTTCAGGAAATTCGATTCTAACTTTCCTTTGACGTTTAATCTTTAGTTTACAAAAGCTTCCAGAGTGTACTACAGTAAACTTTTGTTGTTTTTAAATATATATAAATAAAAACCGGACAAGCGCGAGTTGCGCACGCTCACCGAGGGTTCCGTACAACAAATGGAGGTCTCGAGCTTTTCCTGAAAATTAGGCTTGGCATAGCCAGAGCCCTATCATCTGATACCTCAATTGAGATAGCAGATTTAATACCAATATTTTCTCATCTTTTTTGGTTCATTATTTTTTAGAATTTTACCACAAATATAGTGTAGTTTAGTTTTCAGATTTTACCTGAATATATATTATAAAGGGCCATGTCTTTTTTAAATAAATATAGAAATATGTTTTTACTAGAAAAACATGAGGCCGTAAATCTAAGTATATGGTATGAATTTCAACTCCATATCTCTAAGCGTTCCTGAGATAAAGTGTCTTGATAGATAAACAGATAGACGGACAACAGAAACATCTTATAAGGGTTCTTTTTCTCCTTAAAAAGTACGGAACTCTAAAAAAAAACATTTTTGTATTGATATTCTGTATAAAATTTTTTTAAATATTTCTTTTTTGCTAAAATCTATATATATATATAAAATCTTTTATATATATAATATCTATAATAATAACATATATAATATCTTTTATAAAAAGAGATGTTCCCACTGACTGAGGTACAACGCACGCACAGCCTTAACCGCTGATGGTAGAACCGTGAAATTTGAATAGATTTGAACGATTTTTATAAAAAATTAAATTCAGTCTCATAAAAATATTTCATTGAATACATATTTCGTGGTTTTTTAGAATTCAGCCCCTAAATGGAAAATAATTTCACAAAATATAGTTCAAGCGGGCGAAGCCGCCCAGGTCGGCTACTTGTTAATAAAATAGTAAAAGAATATTTAATATTTATCATTTATGTCTATAACTTATAATTTTCATATCGCCTTTTTTATGTTAACGTAGTGCTCATTATATCGACCAACTTTTCATAAAGAAAATGATGTTTCACATCAAGTACTTAGACTTTTAAAGTAATTATAGTTTATATGTAGCCTAGAATAGATAGATAGCAATATAACTAAAAAGGTTAATTAAGATTTGTCTAGTAGTTTATGCGTCAATGTTTTTTTTTGTTGGCTGTATTTATTTTTAGAATAAAGAATTGATATTCAATATATACAGAATTTTTATAATATTTATAGATAAGAAATTTAAATCTATCTATTAATAAGGCTAAGTAATTATAAGTAATCTTGATAATAAAATAATTGGCATGTAATTCATACAGTTGTGACAGATTATAAAGCAAATTTACTATTACTATAATTAATTATAATTAAAATCGGGGCCTTACAATCATTAAATCTTATAATCTAACGACAACGAGAAACTTCTATAGAAATCTAGATCAATGGTAGGGATCAGTAGCGATAGTTAATTGTGACGTTAGTATATTTTCTCATTGTAACAGAACTTCTATATTAATTAAAATTACGGACTCTACCTACAACTTAGCTAAGTCAACAATTTCCAAATACATGTATGTATTCATTATCGTTCCTATTTCATCAATATACAATCACCAAAGAAAAATCTTGTTACTTTCATTTTTTGTTTAAAATAAATAATTTTATAACAAATCCTATACCAAGCTTAAATTCCATAGAAATGCTATATCATAAACAGAGTCAATTTCATCACATGAGCTTTTCAGACGTCCACATGTCGACTCCCGACACCGTTGCGGCCTTGTCGTATAATTCAATACAGGCCCACCTTTACCTTACATTGGTAGACGTTTATTGTTAAGAATATTATAACTGACAGTTTCTTTTATGTTCCCAAAGTTTCATGTTCCACAGTGACAGGCAAGAGACGCCAAGGTTTTATTATAAGGAAAATAATGGTTTAATTTTTCATATTCAATATATATATTTACCCTTAGCTGATATGCTTAAATAATAGAATAATTTCGAATATCCAAAAAAAATTACATAAATATATAATAGGAATCAAGTTCAATATTGAATAATGTATTATTCTCTAGGTCATTGACAACTATACGAGCGCCAAGTTCCCTGTTTACTCAGAATGTAATTAAAATTAAAGTATTATACGTATTATAACTACGTACGTATACAAAATATACACAAGTAAGAGAACCTTGAAAACTCATTAAAATCGTCTTTACTCGTTGAGCAAACATTACAGCTAGACTATTGACTATGTACATGTAAGAAAATCAAAAAGTAGTGGCGATATCTGTTTATTAAAGCTCCGGTAGGTATTGAAAAATGAAACAGTAGAGTTAAGCTATCTGCCATTAAAACCTTTGAACAATAAGCGATTTAGAAGCTTTTGTGAAATAAGTGGAATTGAACGCCAATATTCATCAAAGGCAAATACAAACAAGATACAAATCCGTAAATTTCTTTCTGTATTTTCTTTTTTCAAGTTGCATGAAACAATACCTATTCATATAGTAATGTAAAATAAAAAATCTTTTATCTCTAAATCTATAACCAGTATGAGAATATTTATAGCCGTGACATTTTATGAATATCATGTTCGGTTAATGTTGTTATATTGTACTGGAAAGTTTCCTACCTTGGTAATTAATTTGCATTTAATGTTCGTATCCGTACCATTTTTTTCATAAATTAGAAAAAAAACCCGCTTCATTCTGTATCCCGCACACAGCACGGGAGGGCAGAGGAAACCTAGTGTTAAGACACTTCGTTTCCCACTTTCCAACGATTTTTAGAGGCATTGCGTATTGAGTAGCGAAACTCAACGCCGCTCTTTGCCTTAAGAGCAGAGCGCCAGGATGGCCTCATATATTAGAACCTTATTTTATATAAAAGCACTTTTTTGCTGTTTTACCAAAAACAATCATATTGATGATTTAACTGATAGAGATTCGTATAGAATTATTTTATTATTATAAGGTCTGATGTACTAGGACACGCAAGCGGAGTTAGCTTCGCGACGCAGTCGAGTGCATTCAAGTTCAGAGTGAAAAAGCGATATTTATTTATGAATGTAAATTATGATTAGATGTCATCACTTGTTTTGAGTAGAATAAGCAAAAAATAGCTTAGTGGATATTTAAAAAAAAATAAAAAATCGAGCAGAGTTGTTTACTGGTTAACGTCTCACACACGACTGAGGTAAAAGCACGTGCGACGCCTCTAAGGTAAAGTAGTAAGAAGGCCCCGTGCTAAGAAAACCAAATGTCTCATAGACTTTGCATGGGAAAGTTTTTGTTTATTTATTCGAAAACTACATACAAAATTAATCCGATTTCCAGTCCAGAATAAATTTTCCTAATTCTGTTTATTTGTGCAAAATTTCAAGGATGTAGCTCGCAGATTGAAGGAGGAGTAGAGTAACAAAGATTTTCGATAAGTTTAGCAAAGTAGCATAAGTCAGCGCTTGCGAGAAAAAAACGTTCTATATGTTAAGTCTATGGGACACATTTTATCAATTATCTCAAAAACTACAATCACCATTTGGCTGATTTTCAGTCCAGGATAAATGTACGTCAACGTGTTGATGTGTGCGAAATTTCATAGATGTAGCTCGAAAATAGACGTGAAAGAAGTTGAAAATTTGAGTAATAAAAAGCTTCGCTTCGCTCAGCTCAACAAATAATTAACAACAAATATGTTACACGACATGACTCGCAACTACTGTAACTCAATAGATGCCATTAGAACAAAAATTGTTTATAGGAAACCCCTCGGAAACAGCTGTAGGCGTAATAAAATTATGGACGTCCCACCGCGTATAACATCCTCGAACGAAGCGGATAGCTAGTGGTAAAATATTTAAAGAAAATCAACATTTAAAAAATATCTTATAACGTACATATCACGTACTTGAACGTAGAAGTGAGTGGCATAGAACGTACTTATATAAATATTAATAATATATATATTTTTTAATATCCTTAAAAAATACATGTACATTAAATAATAATTTGTATGAAACTATACCATTAGCATCTTTTGCCTCCAACCCATCAGCTTCTATGACTGCACACCCCAAGACCACGGTAGGTGGCCGTTCACTGCCTGCAGCTATAAGCGCGCGAGCGTGAACATCAGATGACACTTTGAAAGCACGGCGAGCATATTCTATGACTTCTTCTTTATATGATCCAAATTGACCATCAGGTGCAGGTGCCCCCACAGCATTTTCGATACAATATAGGACCTAAAGAAAGTTATTAACTATATAATTATTAAAATTACCCAGCCAACTCGAAACAAAAAAGTAAAAAAATAATAATTTACTTAACCTTTAATTAAACTAAACTAAACTAAGATAAAATGAAAGAAAATTTTTATTGACAGAGAAGTGCCTTTTTATTTTTGTATATTATATATTGAACACATCTTGAATCATGAATCATCATGAAGAAAACACTACCTCAGTATAAAGATGCTCGTGCTCTTTGTGTGAGAGTTGGGCTGACACACTCGGCAGACCCAGACCCTGTGGGGCCGGAGGAGGTCTCTCTGCACGTGCTTCAGCTAGCCGCAGCGCTGCTAATCGCCTGTTCTCTTGACGCCAAGAGAGAGCTGTAAAACTCTCAAAGTACGATCCGTCGGTGTCTTGAACCCTGTGTAATAAAACATATTATAAATATAATACTGGCTACTGTTGAGTTAAAAATTATAAAAAACAAAATTATAAAAAAAATATGTTTTTGAGGCCTGTCGTAGTACAGGGGCACAAGGGTATGTCTATAAAGGCAACAGGTTGGTGGCTCGATGCCCACTCGAGGAAATTAAATATTAAGTTGGTCTCCCATATGTAAGCGGCGAAAAAAACCATAAGAGGTTAATTTTAGTATACGTTTTCACTGTCGTTTCGAGTATTGTCTTTAGTGGAGTTGAAATGTAAATGCTCGCTGTTCCACGCGTACGCACTAACACGTCATTTGTTTTACATATTTTCCACGTCAATAAATTCAGAATAAAAAGGTATACTTTTTTTAGATTGAAGGGCATTAGTATATGAAGCATCATTATTTTTACGCTTGAATATTTTTAAAATTTCACAACATACGAAGGGCTCTTTTTGAACTAAAAATGCTGCCGTTGTAGATTTTTACCAACTACATATTTCTTTTGATAAATATAATTATAATTAGAATACAAGATCGCTCCACCCGATCGTTAAGGGCCCTAAACTTTTTAGTTCTCTCCTCCCCTCTTTCATAACTCTTTGTTGCACAAAGAAAATTAATCCTTCAAGACAACGCAAACAACAAATACGAGCGTTAATGAATCATTTTTGCTGAATTTGTACGACGATTGCCGCATAATCAATGTCTATAATAAAAACGTATATTGGTATTTAAAAAGTAATACAGGATGTGACTGTTTCTCTATATTTTATACAAAGTAAAGTAGGTCATGATACCTGTTACACAGGTCCTAATACTCCTCATTCTACCACCCTTGCTTCCCCCTTACCCCACGGTCCATTACTTCACCATCATTGAGAACCGTCAATACCTCTCTCGTCAAGATGAAGTCCTTGACAGTTTAAAACACTAGCTTTTAGAAGTTAATAATTTATAAGCTGCTATATTTATATCGTATAAATCTCTCGATATTGTAAATGTGAAATGACATTTTAAATTTATGTTCTTGATTAAACTAACTATATATGTTGTTTTATAGCATCTGTAATTAATAAATAAAAATAAATAGTATCATCTTCACGCTGTATCCCGCACACAGCAGGGTAGACAGAGGGAATAAGTGTTAAAACATTCCTTTCCCCACTTTCTGCAAAATTCTTCTGCATTGCGTGTTGAGTGGCAGAATTAAACGCCGCACTTTGCCTCGACACCAGAGCGAAGAAATGGATATATATAAATTTAAAGAAATATTTCATCTCCTCGAGTGAGAATAGAACCCACAACCAGTCGGTTTTACTGTCACACCCCTGCGCCACGACTGGCCTTAAATAACCTGTGACATATTTATTCATTTGTTGTATCACTTTTCAATATAAGTATACAATAAATAATAATAACTTTAATTTTAAGCTGCGAACTTAATGAATAAAAACGTAATATACCTAATAAAGATTTATAGTGCGTAATAGCTTCAAACTTTTCATTAAAAATACGAAGGTACATATATTATATCTGTTTACCATATTAAGCGTAATAAACCTCATAAATTCCAATCTTCTTACAGTTATATACTAAGTCTGGCATTGTTTTCAACCATTTAGAAAACGTCTTGTTAAAGTACAGAATCATGTAAAGTTACCTTAACATATAACACCTTCTCTCTGACATATGAAGCTCATAATATAAAAATAGGTAGAAATATGATACCTGTACAGTATCGACGTCACAAAATATTGTAGGTCGAGTACTGGTACGTAGAAAATTTAGAGAATAATGACATCACTTACACAGTGTAAGTTCATAAGCCTATATAACAATGTCAACGTTGATTCAATACAAGGTAACTTGATTGAAAATGCCACAAACTTCAAACTCGATCACCGTATTAACCCAATAAAGTCCTTAAACTGACAACATTTTGCGTTACCGGCTACCTAAATAAATAAATAAACTATATGTGGGGGGGAGAGGGGGTTAATTGAGTTCCTTGTGACTGGGATATGGGCTCATAGCATCCTTAATTGCTCCCGTTACGGATATGAAGCAATTATAAAGTGTGCTATCGGTGAACGTAACGCATAAATTCTGTTTACCAAATACTAATTCACATTGGATCTGCTAAAAGCTCTCTGAAAGTTTGAGCGCCAGTGGAATTTTAATGATTTTCATTGTCAGTCATGAAATTAAAGTTTTAGTTAATTTAAATGTTCTTTTGTATGTTGTGTGCAAAGTTCGTACATTTTTGAACAGTTTCATAATATATTTATGAATGTATTATTATTATTTTAAAGTAGATATTTCATATTTTTTATATATACATAACAATATATTTGTACTCGTGCAAAATATAATTTTTTTTAATTCCCTCACGTATGTTTAGATATATACATGTGCATTGGCGCATATATTTTTAGTATAAACTATATTGAAGTCTCCTTGATTGTAAAGTATAATAATTTACTTAAAAGGGCAATTAAAGTTATTTTATTTATGCATAAAATAAATACGATCCAATTACGAGAAGACTGAAAGTGTTTGGGTCACTTTTATAGATTAGAGTGTTACCGTAAGGTAAATAAACCTCTTATCTTATTGAACGACGCTTATTCAGTTGATGAACGGCCTAAATGTGTTTTTTCTCCTATTTTAATTTTTTTTTCTTCCTATATTCCTTCTTAATAATTATAAAAGTATTAAAAAATATTATTTGTCTATTAAAGTAATGGAGATATTTAGATTTTTATATGTGTTTTTTTAATATGAACATGATTATATTATACCATTTTCGCTTACTATTTTCATTATAAAGCAAAATTACTATGAAAGCTTGTTCATTTAGTTAAAAATGTTTACCTCAGGAATATAAGTTTGGAATTGAAAAAATATTGTTTGTAGGGCTTTATAAAGGACACGTAGCCTACATTTGATCACGTCTCCACTCCACAACTTCCGTTTCGTGCGCTGCATGAATGGTTAAAGTTGTGCGAAAACCATGTACAAATGTAGGGTTCATTAACGTTATAAATAGTAATATATAATAATATACTAGTAATTATTCAAATTAAAAATCATTTTCAAATAATTATATTCAAAATAAGAAGTTACATGCTTAATTTTTTTAACGTCAAATAATTTACCAACAGTTCATTACAGTTACTGAGGAATTAACTTGAACCTGAGAAGAACCGGTAAATAAAGTCAGTAGGATTTTTTTTTTAAATTAATTTTATACAAATATATACTTAATGGATGGATTTATAACGCAAAACGTAAGAAACGGGCTTAGATTAAACTATACAGTGATATACCTTATACCAGATAATAACACATATGCTATATAATTTATGTATAGTTTTTGTTTTAGAATTTGACTACAATATAACAATAAAATATAAACAAGTGAAGCCGTTTTTAGGTCACGTACAAGGCTAACTTAGTATATTTTTATTTTAGAAAAAGTTGTAGGGTTTCGTAAAAAGTTATTTTACCGTGTTCCAACAGTGGGAATTTTTTTATTTTTTTCAGCTTCACACTGTATGCCGCACATAGCAGAGTAGACAGAGGGAACCTAAAAATCGGAGAAGTTCGTATATATTAAGATAATCGGTCCGTCCGTCCGACTTCAGACCCCCACGGCTGCCTCATTGATGTCAAAGATGAGTAAAACGTATCAACGTAACCTACTGCAACGGCACAGTTACCTTGGGTACATTACGGTCGACGTGTCGTGGCCGCCTATAACATATTCTGAGCTTTTGCGCTTTTTTTACTTGGGAAGATGGGTTATATAATAATAAATAATAATAAAATGCAGCCATCTATAGCTAGCTTCAGGGCGGCCACGACCCGTCGAACCCCGTGTGTATATAATATACAATTCTTAGTTATTTGACAACGTAAAATCTGATATAAAATTACCCTGAGTTAACTGAATTATCAACTTCAGGCCAGGAAAGGCGTCTCTTGCAAAATGCCATCGTCGGTTTTTCTACAGGTGGCTGTTGCCTTGGCACACGTAGGGAGCCACCGCGACGAGGTGTAGCTGAAGGAGCCAGGCAATCCAGGGTACGGCGACGTGCACTCAAAGCAGACGCACCTTCAGTAGGTAACACACGTGGAAATCCTATAACAATATAAATAGTTGTAGTTCTCAAAGATAGTATTTCTAAATTACAATAAAATAATGTAAGAAGAAATTTCAGGAATTGTAATGGTGAACATAAATTATAAATAATAATTATTATTTTTATTATTTTTATTATAAACCTATATTATATACCTCACATATAGAAACTATAGTCTTAAGACAGTCCGCCGAATTTTCGAGGCAATGCGTGTGGAGTGGCAGAACAGAAATGAAAATATCAATTAATTTATTCCACTGAATGGATTCGAACCCATAATAATCGCGATAACAGCCACCTAATGTAACAAGTAAAATACTAAATACAGCGAAAAAAATTACTAAAATATATGTTGGCGCCGAGGCATCGCATCGTATCTTCAATTTATTAAATTTTAGAATTTTTCGTTGACCTATAATCCTGGAATTAGTAGTAATTCCAGGATTGTAGGTTAGTAGTAGTATTAATTATATAACGAACGATCGAATATATGTTTATTGTAAAACAATTAGTGAATTTTAAATGTATTATTAGTTCTGTTAGTATTTTTAAAATTAATTTTCTATATGGTTTAATTGCAAGAAACAATTTAACAGTATTGTTGTAATACTTTAAAATTTGATTCTCATAATTATTCTTCAGTTACATTTGACGTTTTAGTTCACATTAGATTACGAGGATCTTGGTGGCCTTGTAAAGCTTAAAAATATTTTTCCTGTATAGCCTCTCTATACCAGTTCGTATGAAATGCCCTTAGCTTTCTCAGTAGTTGCATATATATATGAAGGCATTATTTGTTCTGACATCAGTCGTTCTTCAACCTGACAACTGAGCAATTCAAATCAATATGTTCAAATTGGTAGCTTTGTGTTGTTTCCTTGCTGCGGTCTCGGCTACACCTGGTGTTGTCGTACCTCTGGCTTATTCCTCGAATGTACTAGCACCGGCACCAGCTGTCGTGTCCAGCTACCCCAGCAGTCTGGCATACTCATCTCCTGTCTTCTCTTCCGCGCCGTTGGCCTACTCCGGACCATGGGACTACCAACACCTCATTAAGAAACGTTCTTTGGCCGTAAGCAGCTACATCGCGCCGTCATCTTACTTCGCACCTGCTGCTTACACTTACCCCGCTGCTCCTTTAGTCAGCTCTTACTCTGCAGTTGGGCCTCTGGCAAGCTACTCGGGACCCGTTTACACCGGTGCTGCACATCTCATCAAGAAGAGAAGCGCTGTACTTGTACCTAAGACATACGTGGCACCTGCCGGATACATTGCACCTGCACCTTTTGTAGCGTCAACTTACGCGGCTGCTTCTCCTATTGCACCTGTTTGGTCTAGCTCATTGTATCCTGCTGCTCAGTATGCTCACTTCATCAAAAAATGATCTGCTCCTTTGACGGTAGCTACATACGCAGGCCCATCTTCTATCTCTCATACATTAAGATTTGATTCCCAAGTTGTAAATATCTCCCGCCGTTGGCTACACTTCCTTTATAGGAGCTTCACCAATTATCTACAGTGCACCTACTTATTCTCATCTGATCTAAATGATGCCGTACTTGTAGAGTCAAAAATAATATATATATTTTTTCAAATATACGCTGTAACGCAAATATATTTACTTTTATTTTTAACCGACTTCTGTAATCAAAGGATTGGAATCGATAACCTATCAGTTCGACTGTATTTTTTCATGTTTGTTACATCAGAACTTTTGACGAGGTGAACTGATTTTGAAGATATTTTTTATTTGAAAGCTAGTGCTTCGCATGTGGTACAATGGTATCTATGAGAAAATGACATAAGTCTTCAATTTGCATTAGGTATGTGAGTGTATTTTTATTTGAAAAGTTCCGATTATAGGATCCGGTCGAAATTGAGAAAGTTAGTATTTTTTTTGGTAAATATTTAATTATACAGTTATATTTAAAAGGAAAAACATTATTAAAGTTGATATCAGAAGTGAAAATCCCCAACGTTGCATTTCTTTTCAACAATTTCTTTTAAAATAAAACTTCTCTGAAAATAGGTAGAAAGCCGAATCTTAACCCTCTCTAAGCTGCTTAGAAAATTGAACTTAAAGCAAGATTTTAGTTAGTCAGTTGTTAAAGGTATTCTATAAGAAAGAAATAAGCTTATGTAACGAAAATTTGAGACATTATTGATGATTCAAAAAAGTTACTTATATTTGCCGATGTTTGGAGTATACTCGTATATGTATCGAAAGTCGCTACGCTAAATAACTAATTAATGAAAGTTTAAAATATATTCGTTATTAGTTACCGCAAAAAAGACGAATTAAAAGAAATATATTAATTATTATTTAAATATACTAATTATTAAAATTTTACTTTAATAAGAAATAAATGATCTTTACATCTGTGCATATACTCATGTAAACTTCAAGTGCCTGTCTGTGATATCAAAATAACTGTGTTTTTTCTGAGTTCTGATACACGATACTAAAACAAAAATATTTTCTAACTTTTACTTTTTGTTAGTCCACGCTAATCTCCGGAACAGTTGAATCGTTTTTTATGTGACTTGACAACAAGATAGAGGAGGTTTCAAAGCAACATATAAGATACTTTTTATTCAGGAATTCCCGCTTCATCGAGATTTACGCCAGATAAACCGCGTTTACTGCTAGGGAATACCTACCACGCAGATATATATGAAATAACCTAACTTTTTTGTATTAAATTCCAGAATCTTTGAATCAAAAATTCCAAAGATGTATAAGGGCTAAATGTGGGTGTAAGCGTGACTGGTTATGGGTTTGATCTCCACTAAAAGAAATTAAATATTTATATAAATTTATATTTTCATTTCTTTGCTCTGGTGTCGAGGCAAAGCGCAGCGTTGAATTCCGCCATTCAAAACACAATGCCGCCAGAATTTGGAGATCCGAGTGTCTTTACACTACCTGTACCATCTGTCTACCCTGCTGTGTATGCAATAGAGCGTAAAGTTGACTTAAATGTATATTATTATATATACCAAACAATTTCCAACATATACTCTTAAATGATTTTTTTTTCTGCTTAACGCTGTATCCCGCACACAGCAGGGTAGGTAGAGGGAACCTCGGTGTTAAGACACTTCGTTGCCCACTTTCTGCCGAATTCTGGAGGCATTGCGTGTTGAGTGGCAGAACTCAACGCCGCGCTTTGCCTCGGTACCAGAGCGAAGAAAAATGGAAATATAAACGTAAAGAAATATTTCACTTCCTCGAGTGGTAATCGAACCCACAACCGTCGTGTTTGCGGGCGGCACCCTTGTGCCATTGCGCCACGACGGCCTCAATTCGGACGGATTCTTAAATGATCTTTATTCTATATATGAATATGTACAACATTTAAGGATCTCTCTATGATTTAAAAATAACTATGATGAGTAGTGCATATATAGTTATTTGAAGGATATTAAAACAAAAACGATTTTACAAAATCTCCAGAACGGATATTTATAAGACTTTCACTGGAAGATAGAGGGAGTTATGGAACAGCATATTTTCTTCTTGGCTACTTCTTATCCCGAAACTTCGGCAGGATCGGTTTCTACGCAGCATAGCATACTGCGAGTATCATTCAGGTAGATTTGAAATAACCAAATATTATTTTATTACTGCTATTATATGCATATTTTTTTTCAAAATACAAGTAATTTCCCTAATTAAATAAAATCCGAAATAAAGTTTATATTGTGTTATACTATATTACTGTATAAGTAACCAAACAAAAGTAAACAAAAAGATTTTCCTAAATAATTTAATAATTTGAGTTTTGTCAAAATATATATTTAACACTATTAATATAAAATAGTTTTATCCATATTCATATATCCATAATCGCTTTAAAAAAATCAAAAGATCTTTGCGGAAAACAAGGCTATTTTACAAACGATTAGGTATATTTAATTAGGCATCCAAAGAATATGTAATTGGTTGAAGAATAATATAATACATACATATATATACATAAGTTTGTAAATACTTTGTAGGCTTTCAATATAATTAATAAAACAAAATACATAATATTTGATGTCCAATTTATTCCCAACAATACAATGACTATAATTACATTCAGAGCTTATGGGTAAATGTAGGTGTTGCATACGCGCTTAAATTTAATGGTAAGAACACCTCCTAGGACGATGGCACAAGTTTACGCAGAGAGATAATCAAGTCAATGATTAGGGAATGGAAGTTACGCATTTTGAGGTACGAGAATTGGTAGAACGGAATGTGGATTTAAAAGAGCAGCTTACTTCTTGATGAAGTGAGCATACTGGGCAGCGGGATACAATGAGCTAGACCAAACGGGTGCAATGGGTGAGGCAGCCGCGTAAGTCGATGCTACGATAGGTGCGGGTGCAGAGTACGCGGCGTGTGCTACGTAGTTGTTAGGTAATAGTACAGCGCTCCTCTTCTTGATGAGATGTATAGCACCGGTGTAACCGGGCCCGGGGTAGCTGGCCAGAGGTGCAACTGCAGAGTAAGAGCTGACTAAAGGTGCAGCGGGGTAAGTGTAGGCAGATGGTGCGATGTAAGAAGACGGCGCGATGTAGGAAGACGGCGCGATGTAGCTGCTGACGGCCAAAGAACGTTTCTTAATGAGATGTTGGTAGTCCCATGGTCCGGAGTAGGCCAAGGGCGCGGAAGAGTAGACAGGAGAAGAGTATGCCAGACCGCTGGGGTAGCTGGACACGACTGCTGGTGCTGGCGCTAGCACATTCGAAGAATATGCCAGAGGTACGACCACACCAGGCGTGGCCGAGGCGGCGGCAAGGAAGCAACACAGAGCTACTAATTTGAACATCTTAGTGCTTGTTATTCGGACGAAGAACAACTGATGACATATTTGCTTAACGTGTGTATTTATACTAAACAGCACGCAGGGTAATGTTCTATAGACGGAGCTTGAAAGTAAAGTGATATTTAATTTTCGAGGTCGAATGAAAACAGGTAATACGTATCTGCCTTTTTTTTCATCTGAGATCTTAATTATTATCTTAACTTTTCAGGTTGTTAATAGTGTACTTGCTTATAAACAAGTTGTAGATCATATTTTATATCAGCGTTGCAAGACGCCCGCCCCGATTTCGGCTGTTTCCATAATGTAGATAGAACTCATAACCAACGTGCTTAGAGTAAGAGGATGGTTTCTCATCACATGTTCGAGGATGCGCGTGCGCACTTCACTCTGTTGATGTGATAAAACACAAGTAATTCCCTAAAATGTTTAATGCACGAACACAATTTTTCTATTGATTTATTATAGAATAATTTTCTCATGTAAATATAATGTGTCAGTTTTTTCATCTTTTTTTTTTTCTACGAGTTGTTAGGTAAAAAAATTTAAGCTTACAAGCACAACCACGCTTAATTTGTTTTTATAAAAATATATGATAGAACAAAGTGATCCGAATTGTGCTCGGTTACCGGTTTCTGGTAATGCCAAAAATAGTTATGCATAATTATTTCCTACATTTCGAAATGGTAATAGCTCAGTTATGGCAAAAAATAAAGAATAATATATAATAATACGTAACAATATAAATTGTTTATCGTTTGATAATATATGTTTTAATTATATTATTATCAGAAAACGAAACTAATGTAGATTATTAAAATAATAATTATGTAGTATAAGGAGGCGCAGCAGCGGGCCGGTCTCTAGTATCTAATAAAAAAATATTTGCTTCGCAAGTAAAAAATCCGATTAATAATATTAACATATATTAAAATGTATTTAAAAAGCATTGTATAGGGTATCTCTTAACCATTCAAACTACATATATACCTCTCATAGTGGCTGTCGAGGGTTGTGGCTGTTGCTGTGACTCCTCAGCAGAACGATGTCGAGATGGAGGCGCCCGCCGTGGTGACAGAGCGAGTCCAGCTACGCTGTCTGCCACGCCAGCTACGTACTGGCCCAATGACGACAAGAAACTCATCTTTGTATTTAAAATATATTATTGTAACTTCATTAGACCATTCTTAGGTTAACTCTGCACATAAGCGTCACGAATACAACCTGAAACAATAAAATACTAAGTAATTGTCTTACATTACAATAGCATACATATATTACAATATTTTAAGTAAAGACCACACACGTACACATACAGGAATTTTTATATATTGCTATTATATATTAGACTTGATTTAAAAATTAAAAATAAATTTACATTTGGACAGAAATATATATATATATTTCTTCTTATAATTTATCTAACATAAAGAATATATTATTGTATATTATTTTTTCAAGTTTATATTGTACACTGTAATCTATATATATATATAGTAAAATCGTAACGGATTGGGGTGTGTACATGAAAGAAAAATCATAAAACCGATTACCAGGGACATTTATAAGTATGATAGAACACAAAATAATGACTTAAAATTCGTACGTTGAGTATAATAACTCGTAGCAACACCGCGTGCACCTATAAACATAGGTATTTTACAAACGCATCTATCTCATGTACATATAAATAAAATTGAAGTTTCTATTTAACCATATTTTTCCAAATTTATACTTATTTACACATTACTAACATTGAAAAATAGAGGGGTTTGGAGCAATATATGAGACATTTTTTATCCCGGAATTCTCGCGAGATTGGAATTTCCGCGGGAATAAGATATAAAATAACATAATATTTTTCTATTCAATATGAGAATTTTTGCGAACAAATTCAAATAAATTCTATAAAGAATGTATTATGATTTTTACGTGCATAACAGTACTTATACAAGTATAACTATACTTAAAAAGTTCATCTTATTTTCTTATATACACTTAATAGATATTCGTATGAGAAAGCAAACAAGCGGACGAAGTCGCACGAAGACGGCTAGTATAAAATAGAATTACATATCACGTTGATTTTAAATTATTTTATTGCATTTTTCAGTAGGAATAGTTGTTAAGACACGTTCAAATAAAGTTATTAATTTAAAACTTAGCATTACTAGCGACTTAGCGGACACTATATCTTATCTTTTTGCAAAAGTTGATCCAGGGCAATATATCTATAATCGACGCCTACGTTAAATGACTTTAAGAAAATATTGTAGCATAGTTTCATTAAAAATAGCTATAATAACAAGAAAATTTAAATCTCCAGTTATAGACATTGAGGCCCCAGTGAGCAACATCGACAGATAGTACACACCTAATTATCGATTGAGATAGAATATATGGGCGCGGACTACAAATTATCTTGTAATAAATAAAGTACACATTCTAGTGTATTTATTGATGATTAAGAACAAATAGAAATAATAACTTTTTAAAAGTTGTATTAAAAGTCCTTATGCGGTTATTAAGCTTGCCATTTTTTAGAGGATCGTTATTTTCTTTAAAATGAGCAAAACTAAAAAGTAATGAGAAAAAAAACCATATTTTTATATTAGATTAACATCTGTCGATATATGAAATAATGGAGAAACTGGTGTCACTTACGTTTATTATTTCGATACAAATAATTTATATACTTCATAACAAAGATAGTTGATAAATATTTTAAGATTTATCTAATTAGTTAAAATTTATCTGAATCGGCATCTGTAAGCAAAGTGCCAAAAAAACATCGTATTATACTGAATGTCAATAAGTGACAATTGATAATAATTAGTAATTGGTAATATTGAGGCTAGTCGTGGCGCAGTGGTACAAATTGTGCTGCACAATCGACTGGTTGCGGGTTCGATTCCCACTCGAGGAAAGAAAATATTTATTTATGTTTTCATTTCTTCGCTCTGGTGAAATCAGCCGTGTGGTCCCGGCTTAGAATAGGATCACTCTGGTACTGTCGGTGTCGTAAGAGGCGACTAAAGTACGTGTGGTAGAGTCACGTCGCCAGTAATGGCAACACGCATGGGCAGACTCGACCGGATTTAATACCACCCCCGACATTTAAAACCGGCGTGAAATAGTGGCCCTTGCCACTGCGTTTCGCATTAGGTAATGCCGGGCCCCGGTGCCCTTCATCTCCACCTCTCCCATAAAAAAAAAAAAAAAAAAAGAAGTTGACAATTCAGGAACTTCATTCAATCAGTTCATAAATAAAAAATATACCTATAATATATAAATTTCAAATATTTAGCTCGAAAAAATTGCTAAAATAGACTGTATCATGGAACTACCTAAAATTATAGTTTTCATATTTAAATGTTGCCTTTAAAATGATAATGTTATTAAGCGAAAAAATGTATGAAGCCACAAGCACGTTGCGAGTTTTTAACGATTTTTAACGATAGATTTTTGTTCCCGGAAATACTAGTTGTATGTTTATTTAATATAAAATTTATAATTAATTCAAAATCTCTATTAATTTACTTTACTTTTGATGTTTTTTGTCATAAATTTTAGAATATTAATAAGTATTTCAATAGTATGTTTATTTTTTAAATTAATAAATTCATTTCATATATAAACGAGAATAGATTTAAAATTTAATGTATGTATTTTGCAAAATACTTACAAAAACCTAATGTTTAATAATAATATAAAAAGTAAAAATGACGAATTCAAAGGTTTCAAAGAATTTATTATTTACAATATGGTATAATTTTCATTGATTTACGATTATTGTTGGCTGTTTCAGGTAGAAAAATGGCTTAAATCAGGCGAGAATAAACTGGTGCATCATATACGAGTTGTGCAGGTCCCGTAAAGGATGTATAGCTCACAGCAGGAGATACAGCCTCGAAATCAAATCTTGATGTTTGAGAAAAAGAAGATGGGGCTGAGTATGTGGCCACTGCCAAAGGAGCAGATCGCTTTTTGATGAAATGAGCATACTGAGCAGCAGGATACAAAGAGCTAGACCAAAAAGGTGCAATTGGAGAAGCAGCCGCGTAAGTTGACGCTACAAAAGGTGCAGGTGCAATGTATCCGGCAGGTGCCACGTATGTCTTAGGTACAAGTACAGCGCTTCTCTTCTTGATGAGATGTGCAGCACCGGTGTAAACGTGTCCCGAGTAGCTGGCTACAGGCGTAATTGCAGAGTAAGAGCTGATTAAAGGAGCACCGGCATGATAAGTGTAGGCAGCAGGTGCGATGTATGAAGATGGCGCAATATAGCTGCTTACAGCCAATGAACGTTTCTTAATGAGATGTGGGTAGTTGAATAATCCGGAGTAAGTCAATGGTACTGAAGAGATGACAGGAGACGAGTACCCTAGGCTGCCAGGGTAGCTTGACACGACGGCTGGTGCTGCTGCCAGTACATTTGAGGAATATGACAAAGGGGCTGTGACACCACAAGGTGTAGCCGAAGTGGCGGCAAGGAAACAACACAAAACTATTAATTTAAACATTTTAGCGCGTGTTAACGAATCAGAGGAACAAGTGATAACAATTAATTAATAGGCCTATATTTATACTGTATTGTAGGTATTCTGATCTTGTCATACCAACAACTGGGACGTGAAAGTCACTTGCCGTAAACTGGATATCTTACAAAAGTAAAAAAATTCTTTGAATTTTACAAAAGTCATTCCTATGATATTTCAATATAAACTCGGTTAACTTTGTTTTATTAAATAATTATGAATATTTAGTCGTCGTATATCTCCTCGACGAAAAATATAACTTAAAAGCTTATTTATAAAGTGTACATTTATAAAGTGAACGATCGATACTTGAGTAGGTACTTGTTGTTATACATTTTACTCTCTGATGAACTGCTTTTATGAAGGTTATAATGTAAGCACACTTTGTGACAAAAACAAAATGTCAATTAAACCAGTCCATTGTTTGGAGGTAATATATATGTAGTTACAGATACATACTAATATTATAATTACTTCTGTGTATTTGTTTTTCGTTATTATATTAATAAAAATGTAAATGTCTATTTAAGAATGTAAATTTTTATATAATAAAATATTCTCTGTAAAGATAATTAATTGACTTTCCCGAAAAAAAAAATATTCCCATATAATAAATATGAAGTAGAAGCATTTAGGTAGTGATAGATGGGACAGGTAGTTAAAGCCGTCTTAGCGCTGGAAGCTTCTAAAGAAATTCCAGGGCGAAAATCATGATGGATTGCTCCATAAGTTGGACATACAGTTATTTGATAAGTCCTTTTTCATGTAACTTTATTTTACCCCTTTCGCCGTGGTGTCGAAGTGGAAAGCTCAAGTCAAACATAATTTATCATTATGTATGTAATCTAACACTATCTAGGACATAATTATTATATTATATATATATATTATGATTACTTGATTAAATTTGACAATTACTTCCAACTCGAATCTAGTTTGTTTTTTTTTCTGTGCACGGGACTATAATATTTTATTAATACAATATAAGCCTACAATCCTGAAATTGGTACGGAAGCCTCGATGAGCGAGCAGTTCATAAACAAAAATTTTCCAAATTACTATAATAATAGGCGTTTTGCCAGACATTATAGTTAGCAATTTAATTCTATTGAATATATGTAAATCGAAGCTGAGGTGCCTTTTGTTCTTTATAATTCAACGGGATTTCCAGTAACATAATGTATATAGATAATCGACACCATCGTTAAAAGGAGGTTCCCAATTTGCGGAAGGCACCGGAGTAAATCCATTAAGCCCTAAGGTTGTGTTCTCGTTTAATCTTGGCTCCTCACGCTTACAATATTGGAGGACAGACGTCAACGGTCAGCGTAGTTTGATTAACCAGGCCTTTGTTCACCTACTCTTGCCCAACGTCGACGTCGTTATTGAATCTTCCTAAATTATTATATTCAAGAGGTAAACCGTATTTTCTGAATCTGGTTTACCTCTTGAATATATATATTAATAAAATATATGTTTTTTCTTAAAGCTACACTTTGTTGAAAGGTTAAATGTAAATATAAATAAAAACGATATGTATACTATAATTATTTATTAATTATAATATTACACAGACCGACAGACAAAAATAGTTAGATCAAAATGTAATTTTTGGCTTCTCTTCACTAATCAAAAGTAAGGAATATTAATAGTTTTACTGTACTTGTAGAGATATATGTATTGGTAATATAAACATTTAAATACGTTTTAATCATCTACGTACATTACATATATAATACACATAATAATTTACCTAGAGAAATATCACATAAAAGTAACACCTAATATACTATTAACATAGCAGCTGTATCCCAATATAAAAACTTATCCTTAATATTTATTGATGCTATAAACAGCACATTCACTCAGTTAAGATGGAAAATTACAAGACATACATACGCTTAACAGCCATATTGTTTCATGTTTGACCCCGCCCGCCTAATTGACGAGACTCGGTCAGTAATTGTCCGTCTGTCGCCATATGTCGTAAATGCTAAACATTTGTCAGGAAAATAGAGACTGTAAAATCTAGACTAATATCTTTTATTGTTGTCGGTTAGTGTCATTATTATTGCTATTTCAATCAAAAAAGTTTAAAATAAAGTTTAAAAAGCTTAAGTTAAAAATGAAATAATATAGCAGCGCATAATGTAAAATCAAAGTAAATATTTTCATTTAAATAAATTTGTGAATATTATATTACATATTCTATTAGCGTAGTATTAGAAATTAACAGATATGTTTGTTGTAAGTAAACTATTGCAATTACAAAACACTACATTGACAAAAATATTGCCTTTGAATTATAAAAAGGCGCTTTATTATTATTTTTTTAATATACGGTAATTGAATTGAAGTTTTGTTTTTAGTTTTTGTTCAGAATTGTATTATACCGTATCCTACATAAGTAAATATATAACTACGAGTATATATAAATGCTATAATTAGCTTCACGCTGTATCCCGCACACAGCAGGGTAGGCAGATGGAGTGTTAAGACACTCCATTCCTCACTTTTTGCCGATTTCTGGAGGTATTGCGTGTTGAGTGTCAGTAAATATTTTATATAACGAAAAACAATAAAAAGAAAAGGTTACGGATGGAATGTTGGTAGCATTTATATTAGAGTTTAATAAAAAAAATCGAACAAGCGCGAGTCAGGCTCGCCCACAGAGCGAAAGCTTTTTTTTTGAAAGTTAAGCTTATGCAGAGCCCTTTCATTTGATGCCACACTTGAACTAGTGGCTTAATACTAAATTTGACCTCCTTTTAATGTAAATATTTTTTAAATTTATCCACAATTGTATAAAGCTTTCAAATTTTTTTCCGAAAAAAATCTACAATATTTACAGTGTCGAAATACGCATTTTTCACTGTGTAAATGACCACATGTTTTCTTAAGCAAATGTAAAAATAAGATTTTTTTCAGGAGATCAAGGGACCGTAGAATCATATTTTATGAAATAATATACTCGGGAATATGGCACGAATTTCAACTCGATATCTCCAAGACTACCTTAGGTAAAGGCTCATTACAGACAGAAGGACAGACGGACGCATAACAAACCATAACCCTAGAAGTAAGAAATCATAAAAATCTAGATTATTCTCAAAGTCAAGATTGGTAGGTATTAAAATATTTTTGTAATTAGAAACTCAATTAAGTTTATAAATCATTAAGGTTATAAACCTTAATCGACTACCGTTATAATAATCAGTTTTTGTAAGTCAGAGAAATACAACTTTTATTATCAAGAAAATGAAAGCTTAATTATATTAAAAAAATTAAATTATCTTTACGGCGTATCCCTTATACAGCAGAGTAACTAGAGGGAACCTAGTGTAAGACAATATGTTCCTCACTTTCCGTTGAATTTATTGGGACATTGCGAGCTAAGTGGTGGAACTCAACGCCGGGCATTAGTGTCAGAGTGAAGAAATGAAAATATTAATAAATAATATATTATTCCCTCGAGTAGGAATCGAACACAGTCACACCCTTGTGCCCCCGACAGCCTTTAAAGAAAGCGGAAATTGGAGCTTGTAGCATATAGAATTTTAAGTTTATATCCGAAACTTTATGAAACGTGGTGAACACACAATTAGAAATTTTAGTAATAAGAAAATTTTGAAATTTAACGTAACGGACCGTTGAGGCCGTCGTGGCACAGCGGCACAAGGGTGTGTTTGTGACGGTTGTGGGTTCGACCCCCAATTAAGGAATGGAAATATTTATTTACTTTTATATGTCCATTTCTTCGCTCTGGTTGCGCAACATCAGGCTAAGCACGGCATTGAGTTCTGCCACTCAACACGCAATGCCTCCAAAATTCGGCAGAAAGTGGGAAACGGAATATCTTAGCACTAGATTCCCTCTGCCTACCCTGCTGTGTGAAAAACAAATAAAACAGGGCAAGTCGGACTGGCGCGTGATGTTTTCCCTACCATTATTGATTAAATCGGCAAAAAAATACGTTTGTTGTATAGGCACCCATTTAAATATTAAGCTTATTCTGTTTTGTAGTATTTGTTGTTATAGCGGCAACAGAAGTCTGTGAAGATTTTAACTATTTAACGATCAGTCTTCATGAGATAGACGCTTGGTGACAGACGGACAGACTCTAAAAATGTTCTTTATACCACGATAGTGTGTTGAACTTATAACAAAGTATCTGCGTATTTTATGCATCGATGTTTGTTAAGATCCGATTGTGTTCAGGAAAGAGAACCTTTGACTCAAAGTATATTAGTCGTAGTCACAATAATTGTTACCTAAAATTCCTCGAGTACAAGCATACATTACTTCAAATATCTCTAGTATAAGGATATTTCTTATTTTTATAAGAAATATCCTTATACTAGAGAAAGAGAAAATATAACATTTTTGTTATATTTCTGAAATAAATGCTTCAATAAATATTTATTTTTCGATAAAGGAAGACGAAGGTACCGATGATATCATAAAACTTCTATAATAATCGTTCTCTTTCTCAATCGTAATATTCTATGGGCAGGACACATTTATATATATATGTATATCATTGTTCGAAGCTACTGGCAATGTTATACTAATATAATTATTTATTTATATCTCGAAAGTAGCTGGAAAGACGCACCTTTAATATAGTGAAATCGAATCGAAATAATAATAATCGAAAATATAAATATCTTACAAGATATTAATTAATCAAGTTATAAAAAGTCATGACGGCACAAATGTCTAACAAAATATGTTCTAATAAGAAAAAGTTTTACAATTTATTAATACTTTACATACAATACGTTTATTTAAAACCAACCAAGTGGTAGCAACTTATCAAACTTAACTAATTCTGTAAATCGTATTAATAAAATAAAAACAAAAAATGCATAAATTGTTCAAATATTAGAATAGAGAAGAAACAAGTACAAAATCCAACTCAAAATGTCTGTTATGAATCAATCAACTGACATCAGAGAAGCTTTAAATTTTCTGAAACTTACCTCGCCCTTGGCAACAAACTGTCAAGTTAAAGCTTGAAGCTTTCGATTTTTAATCCACCTCTCACATCAAACAAACAAATGTTTGTTGCCCAATCGGGAATCAATAAAGAAATGATAAGAGTGAGTTATCAGCGCGGTAGTCGCGTTACGTGTGACGCAGGGCGCGAGGCGATGCCGCTTGGGCGGTTGGGCGGCGACTGGCCTCCCCGCAGGCTGCGTGCTCCTTCCAACCTCGCCCGGATATCTTCCTGTTGATCGTGCAAGCGACAGGTGATCCCGACACGCTTTTAATCAAGATCCACTGTTTAAACCTATCAATTATAACACAAGTGAAATTTCATCATCTCATATACTACGGAATAATTGTTGTTTTACACATGTGTTTTATACGTAATACATACATACAGTACAAAAATATCTTTTTATACATATTAATGGCATTTTCTCCTTACTCTATATTTATATAATGTCGAGTTTAATATTCGAGACTACAAATATTACAAGTAATCAAAAACCCAGTTTATACATTACCACAAGCATTTGATGGTTATTTCTAAGTTACCAATTTTTGTTGCCAAATATTATAATTCTAGGCGAAATTCCGAACCGGTAGTAGCTTTTGATAGCTTTTGTTTATATGTTTACTAGACGATTTAAAGTGCTTACACTTGTCTATTTGAATAAAGAATATTTAGAGTTTTGTAAAAATAGATACATAAAAAGTAGCTATAATAATTCAAATCAACTTTTCAGAAATATATTATTTTTAGTATTGCCTCCTTTTACTATATACAATATAAAGTATAAAGCACTTGCGCATAATTATTTTTATTCATAGAGCTAAAACTTTTAAATGCAATGAGTGCAAGGTGTGTAGAGAGGTGCAGTGAAACTACTTGTATATTTATGAATCTTTAGATGTAGGTGATTGGGGGAAGGTTTGGTGATTTCTGGAGAGTATGGGCATTGGACGACAAGCAAGATGTGAACTCCAATATTAATATTGATAGTCTTAATAGTCATTTCGCCTCTGCAGTTGTAATTATCCAGAATTAAATCAAATACGCTTTACCATTTAAAATTACAATCGAAATCGAAGCAATTTTTGACTGTTTTTGTCTTTGATGAGATCTCAATTGATGATAAAACAAAGAACATAAAAAACCCAGGTATCATTATGGATAACACCTTATATTAATGATACCTAGGTTTTAGGCTTCTCAAATCTCACATGTTACTCGTAAAATATTTGCGAGGGTGGGGTCTCTTAAGAAATGGAACAAAAATATTTTTAACCACTACCCTCCTTGTATCTCACATACAGCAGGGTAGACTGAGAGAACATATTAAGATACTCCATTCCCCACTTTCTGTCGAATTTTCCGAGGCACAGCATGTTGAATGGCGGCACTCAACGCCGGACTTTTGCCTTGGAGCCAGAGCAAAAGAATGAAGATATTAAGAAATAATAATTCAACTCACGAGTGGCGATTGAACCTACGCGTCACCGTCACACCCTTTTGCCTCTGCACCAAGACAGCCTCTACAAGATATAAAATATACATATACGACTATATTAGGTGACACGAATCTGAACTAGGAACGAAATGACAACATGTAGGTTACATGTACAGGTATCTTTAATTAATGTATGTATTATGATTAATATAAACATTACAAAAAAAAAGTATAAATATTAGTATAAAATATTTTCTCTTATTTTCCACATTTTGAAGTACGTCACAGAAACTGTCATAAGCAAACTTTGTTGCAAATTAAATTTTCTTTTGGACAGATGATTCTCAAATATCTCTAAAGGAAAATGGTTACGTCCCCATTTCTCGTAGAAGTGCCGACTAATAATTTATTTCTTAATGAATGGCCACTTGACGAGTGATTAACAAAGTTTGCTAGAGTCCTTCTTCAAATATTATATTTTAATTCATTAAAGTATTTCTTAACATGGGCACACCTGAGGTGTGCCTTAAAATCCAAATAAAATTTAAGTATTTGTTTATGCAAATTGACTCTAGAACTAATCATAATATTTTAATCTAGGAAACATTCATAACATTACTACAAAGTAAAGAAAAATTTGATAAAATATAACTCAATTCACTGATATTATTATGTCATGAATTCATGATATGGCCACGACACATACAAAGCCGATAACATTTCAAAACGTTATAATAAATAAGCACTTAATTTCGTCTAACAGATTGCAGGTAATTAGTTATTAAATTATTTATTTCCTTATTTCATGTTTATTATATAAATGATGTGACGTCAATATGTTTCTTTAAATATCTAATATTAAATATTAAATTCATTATTCATAGGTCATCATTCTTAAGTTGTGGGTAAGGGGCACATTTTACGAATATGGAAAATTAAATCTTTCTGAAACTGCGAAACTTTCAGTCAAATACAATTTTCACATAATTGTGCGATAAAAACAAAAAAAACTTATTTGGAAAACCGTGTAAAAATGAAAACGTGTAGAAAAAGTACGGTGTAAATCGGGGGATAGGTATGTATATATAAACTTTATATATATATATACCTCAACTAAAACTCGTTAAGCTTTATTACAAAACAACGATAAAGCCAAATATTGAATATTAACGTTTACCTCGTTAAACGATAACGACAATACGTAAACATATTTTGCTCATTTAGTGGAGGAGAGCAGAATATTCATGTGAACTGCGTGTCAACTTGAATGAATGAATATCTTTAAAATAATTCCTCTAACAGTTTGTCTTTTCACCTAAACATTATATATAAGATGAGAAATTAGATACTATTAGGAACTAATATTCAAAATCCGGTAAAGAATTGTCAAAGGTCATCGTCTTCACACGCCCTCTCTGGAGTTCAGTTTGAATTTTGTCAATATCAGAGATATCAGTACTAGCATCCGTCTGATGCGGACTAAAATCTTCGCCAATATTGTGGCAATGTGGCAAACTTTGATCTGGAATCTATAAGCGAGAGCCAGCTTCAGAAACAATCAGTCGCTCACTATTTGGATTCAATGTAAGTCTTGGTGTAAATCTATCTTACAACTATTTTGTTTACTATCGCTAGTCCCTGGTCTATCCATAGTTTATAATATATGTGTAAATAATAGTTTTTATTTAAGTAGTTACAATATATAAGCATAAAACAAAAAGCTAGCGTAAGTACCGACATTAGGGCTTGAGATATCGCATTGGACTTATGGGGAAAGGGGTAAACTAAAAAGTGAAGTACCTGCCGGGGCCTGTCATACCATATGTCAGTACGTTTTCAACACAAGAGCGAAAGTATAAAAATATTAATAGAAATTATAATATTAAACAAATGATTATAATTTCTATCAATTTGTATAATTATTTGTTAAATTATATTGTCTGATAATATTACCTTGAATGAATATTATTATTTAAAAAGAAATTAATAATCAAAGTGCCTTTTCATACAGAAGACCGCCGTCAGATCAGCTATGGAATGCTATCGACTCCAGTCCGGAAATTAATGTGTCAAGTGACGGCCAGTGTCCTTTCACTACAAAGATTTAAAGTTAGAACGCTTCTCTTTCTCTAATAACTTTAAGAAAAATTATTATATTAATGCAGTCATACACATTTATAAATACATATTTTGAAAACGAAGAGATTTTTGCAAATTTCCGCTAACAACATAAATAAGTTGTAACCAATTTATAAGATTTTCGACGTAATTTCGCTTGGTGATTCAATATTTATGAAAAGATTGTTTAATCCTTTACTTTATTATTTTTAATTATAATTATATGAAGTATTAATTGCAAATCCAAGATTGTATAATGTGAGCATGATAACAGTTTTCCATATCGAGAACGAACTGTAACCCGCACTACAGTCTGGATCATCCTTATATGTAGGAAAGAGCAATCATCTGTCCCACAACTCTACGAGAAGTACTCTACTCTTTATGAATCTTTATGAAAATAAATACCTAAGTATATATCAATCATATGTAGACAGGGCCTGTGTAGAGCTTGACTAAATATAGTCAATTTTTCCTACATACATGTAACAATATAAAAATTAAATGCACTCATGGTTTTTTTTTTAAATAAATCGTAAAAAAATATGTTAATTAATATTAATAAATAATAGATGCAACAGGTTCATCTACACCACGAGTATGTTGCTGTCTCCCGCACATTGATAAATGGCTGACTTCATTTCACTGGTGCATGTCGACCTTCGTTTGTAGTAGAACGATCAATACATTTAAAATATAGGTCAAGCTCACTTTACTGGTGAATCGCACCAGGTAACTCGTCACACAATAAACTGTTTAATTCATCGTAGTCCATCACGTTCTTGTTTTTCACTGCATGACGTGTCTTGCTGATAGTACATTGGATGACTGTTACTGTTACGACGGAAAAATGTGTTTAATTCCAAAAATTCTTTTTAATTATAATATCTTGGCAGTATGTACTTTCATACTTTGCCTGGATGCCCCGGGTGTCGTCTGGGGCGTCCAATCATAGCATTAAATAATATGAATGTTATTGCCCATTACCTATGTATAATAATTATTGAATAATATTCCAAGGGATTGTATAAAATACAATCCCTTAGAATATTAGTGTAGTCCATATTCGCATAAAATCGTCTTCATAAAAAAAATATAGATATTTTTTAAAATAATAATATTATTAGAACACGAAAGTAGCTTAGTAAACAAATAATTGTGTTGTTTGAGCGGGGCGAGCCGCCAGCGGTCACGAGTGTCCATACAATATGAATATTATTTGACTACTACTATGATACAGACACTAAAGATATGGGATTCCCAATCGCTCTTAATACAGTCCTTGAGATCCCGCTTCAATAGTAAAAAACGAAAAGAACATGTATACAGACTGGAAAACCACATTCTCTGAACAAAATATGCTCTACGAAAAATCAATGTACTAAAGTAGAAGTCCAAATCTTTGTCACATTTATCGTGGGTTTCCAACGTAAGGTAATGACGTTTTACGACCGCAAGTAATAATAATAGGAATCGAATGAATAATACTCTTTAAGTATTAATTTCCTGTTTTAATCCTTTATGTTAATACTACGAGTCAGTCTGTCGGTCGACAACGTTTCAATGTGCGCTGTCAGGTGAAACTAATACAAAAAAAAATACAAAAACAAAGAGTTGCCTAATGTGAACGACATGGAGAGTGTTACAAATAATATTTTTATGGACACGATCACCACGGATTTAGTTACAACTGAAGGATTTATATACAATAGATCAGACGATCCAAGTTATAATATATCTGTTAACGTGTCAAATCAAGATGAAGAACAATTTTATTTTTGTGTTTTTGAAACTTTTATTATTATCGAAATAATAATGACCGCAATAGAGTTAGTGTTGGCAACTACGGCTGCTATCAAAATATCTCGATGGAGAAGAAACTTCAGAAATCAAATGATAATGCAACTAAGCATCGCCCGTTTCACCAAAAGAATTATCTTTCTCATCCAATTCCTGGGAGAGAAGTATGGAATCGATTCATCAACATTATTTAGAACATCGTTGACTGCTTGCCAAGTGTATATAGATTTTGTGATAATTATTCTAGTCTGTTTTTTTATCAAACATATGTATGATAGTATTATTACGGTCATAGTTAAGATAAGTATAAATAATTTATATATAGTGTTGTGTTACTCGTGGTTAATACCATTACCTATAACTATAGTTAATATGGTCGTTGTATCTACAAAGCTAGTTGAAGAATGGACTTCCTATTTTCTTATTTGCATCATATTTAGGTGGCCGCTAATAATTATAGGCACGACGCTTTATTTAACCATTCTATATAGAGTGTTAACAGATAAGATACGTAAGTTTGCAAGAAGTCTCACAATTGTTACGTTTTTCCTTTGCTTAGTTATAAATTTCTATTTATTATCTAAAGATATAATAAAATTATGGTGTTTTCAATCTTTTTCCACAATTCTTGTAAGTTACGTGTTGGGTTTTATTCTCAATTTCCTTATTTTAAGTTTATATGTCATACTAATATTTCTTAATTTTAAAACATCTAAGTTAAAATCTTGTAATTCTTTGCCCGATTTCAGCACTGCGAACACAATGCGCGGTCCAAATATATATACATAAGGTAAAACACGAAACAACTGATTTATCTATCTGTATCTATATCTTAAGAAAAATATTTTTACTATAGTGTCTCTGTAGAAATATGAAATATTATATTATGAATCTTCAATAAAATGTACTTTAAATTAAATATCTAAAATAGTTTTATCCTAATTTTAGTTTAAAGCATTCCAAAATTATAGAATATGCGCATTTCTCTGTATTTATATTACACGTAGTGAACATGTCAAAAACATACTTTAGCGAAGCTTACTTTAAGTTCTGAACATATTCCTATTCATTTAATTTAATTTAAAATTATTATTTTGTAATATTATTATTATATTATTTTGAAAATGTTTGAAGAATGTCTTAGGTATATAAAATATACACATATAAGGATAAAGATATATTTGTTTAAATAAATGTGGTCGCTAAACGTCGTACATTACACGTCGATGTGTGTGCAGCTGACAATTTGTCTTTAGGTGAATCAAATTCCAAGTTTTTAAGCATCACGCTGTTTCGCATAGCAGGGTAGACTTTTCGTTTCCCAATTCTTTACTAGAAAGAGGGAATGAAAATATTTATTTATAATTCATTGCCCCCAAATGGGAATCGAATGGACGGCGTAAATAGTTATACCTATAAGTCTAGCTATTAGCTAATGCAAGGCAAACTCAATAATCAATTAAATACAGAAATAATGCAAATTAATAATGACTTTTATTTAAATATTTTTTTATATCTGTCGGTCTGTTTGTTACTCGTTCATTACACGTATGTATTCGTGAAAATATTTATTGACTCAGTCCTACGTTTTTCGATTATTAAGTCAATTCATTTATGTATGGATGAATAATATATGAATCGGCAAAATGTTTTCCTCAATTACTTATAAAAAAATCAGCTTCATGACGAATCCCGCGTACAGCAGAGTAAGCAGAGGGAACTAAGTGTTAAGACACTCCATTCCACACTTTCCGCCGAATTCGGTAGGCATTCCACGTTTAATGGCGGAGCTCAACGCCGCTTTTTGCCTCGATACAAGAGCGAATAATTGAAAATATAAATCTAAATAAATATTTCTTTTCCTCGAGTGCCTCTTGTGCCGCTGAGCCACGACGGCCTCAATTATTTATGCCTATTAATAAGTAAACTGTAGGTATGATTAATAAATAAAGGTAGAAATAAAAACTAGTACACAGTTAAAACTAATTAAAATTTAATTTAGCATCACAAAAAATAGGTAAAGTTTATTACAATGATAGGTTACGACCATAACACCCGATGGATTTTTAATGTTACAGATACAGTACGGTCCATTAATACAAACTCCAACGAAACTCTTGTCACAGATAAAATATAACAAATGCTTAAAAAATAATATCTACGTCGCTCGCAACTTTATTATGATTATGAGCGAATGAACAAACAGATTAAATAAAAAATACAGATTAAATTAACATTATAATATAAAACATGATACAAAATAAAGAGCACATAATAATGATTGAATTGCTTTATTTACACGAAACCGAAACCGTACTATAGGCAATGAATGAATGGATGGACGGAATGCAGCGAGAGGCACTCGCCGCGTCTAGGCGCAACTGCATGCGCAGCGCTTCACACGCTTTTCAGGCAGCAGTGAGTCTACACTGCGCACTGAACGTGGTTGCATATCTGAAACGAAAAAAATATTCATTTATATTATGTTAATTGAACAAGTAAATAATATAAATTTATCAGAATAATATTTTATCTATACCCTATTCACGAAGGCATAAGATAAAAGGAAAAAAA
The DNA here is from genome assembly GCA_037355905.1 of Heliconius aoede. Classification (NCBI taxonomy): domain Eukaryota; kingdom Metazoa; phylum Arthropoda; class Insecta; order Lepidoptera; family Nymphalidae; genus Heliconius; species Heliconius aoede. The sequence continues at coordinate 56,962 of JBAIZZ010000105.1, read as the reverse complement.
ATCAAAAAGGTTATTTTATACGTCACGATATATTATGTAAAAAATATAATATATATCTATAGATTTATGAATTTAAGTAATACTATTGAATAATGTCTATAAAATTTATTGATTAATAATAATTATAATAGGAATTTATCGAATTAAACGATAATGAAATTATTTTTATATTAATATTTTCTCATTTTATAAAATTGTACATATACAATGTGTAATTTTATACAATTTGACGTGAAAAGAATCGAATATAATAATCAAGAGTAAATATAGTTATATTTAAAGCTAGAAACATTGCAATAATCAAATTTCAACTTCACCCGATTATACGGTATCATAAATACCGTACATTATTTTGTTAATTTTCAAAATAATGAAAAAAAACATATTTGACATGTAAAAAGGCCCAAAAACCAACTTGTTCTCAAACTAGAGATGCATTTTAATATTATAAAAATAAATTTCTATAATAAATTATAGAGCGCAGGTACTGCGGACATTTTACATTTTGTCATCGGTCAGATTATATCCGCCATTTTTAACTATCGATCCACCTGTTCTTACTTTGTTTTTATTAAGTTTCTTGTTTTGTTAATTATTATATATATCATTTTGTTTTTGTTATATTGAAAACATGAGTATACCTGGATCCAAATAAGCAGAAATTAAAAAGTATATATTTTTTAAAGTTTTAAATACATTATTTATTTCCTTATATTTTGTATTTAATAATTATTTATGTTGTTAGTCAGTCATCTCTGTAGGGAAAAATTTATTGATACAAAAAGCCAACCAACTTAGAGGTAGTTCTTGAAACCTGTGGAAGTTTTCATGAAGTATCTCCAAGTTGGTCGGTTGGTACGGAGTTGAATCCGCATAAAACTGAACAAACTTTGTAATCCGAGACGGAAGTCAATTACGAAAATAACTTTCTGTGCCACTCAGCTGTTTTACGACAACACTCCTAATAGAAATCTTTAAATGATAGAAGTAAATGTCAAATAGTTTTCTATTTGTTCATCTACCGTTTTATATAATTCTCTAATTAAAAACTATGAAAATTAACATAAGGACATTATATATAATTTTATAACTTCCAAGAGGAACGGTTTCGAGTCCTGTTACGTCAATTTTTTTATTAGTTTTTTAAAAAATAATATGTTTTAAAACTTATCAAAATTATTTAAAAGTATATGTTGATACTTACAATGCGGGCGCTGATCAACAGGCATATCCTGCGGCAATAGGAGAGTACGAGGCGCGCGCGGCGCCTGGGGCTCTGCTTGCTCTACCTCGGCCTCTGCAGCTGCAAGGCTGTTCACTATTGTCTTCACCTATAAAAATACATATTATAATGCACTCGTCTATCACCGGAAGCCGAACGAACGAATGGTTCGAGGTGAGCCACTAAAATGTGAACAACTTGACAGACAGGCAAGCACGGTACGGTACAAATAATAATAAAGTAATGATTGATTGCAAATGATATTTTATATATTATACTCATATATTTGACTCAAATTTTTAACTCAGATGTTCAATTTATCTAAAATAAGGCTTGTGTCGTCACCTACTTACTACGTAGTGTATACACTACGCAGGCAGAAGGAACCTAATGTTTAAAACACCATACTCACACTAAATAATTTTTAATTTTTTTAAGGTTTTAATTTATAAACCTTTGTACTGAGAACAACAACACATTACATCTTAAAAGCCTAAAGTAATTTGGTTTTTGTTTTTATTTATATGTATGTATCTTATCACCAAATACAGTTATCAATTGTAAATTGATAAATATGATAATCTTACTATCGACTTAATACAAACAGACAAACTTACGTTAATTAGATTTAAACCTCATCCATCATGTCTTTAACATTTAATTAACTCTTGTATGTTAATGTACTTTACATTATGTTCTGAACATTCCGATTCATGGTATTTCATGGCAAATTAATACGAGTATGTTCAATAACGCACGACCACACAATTTAAGTGTAATATATTTTATATAATTATTTCTATATATAAACAACACTAATGGCCTACGCGCGGCTCCGCCCGCTTCGACTTACAGTTAATTATAAAAATATATACAAAATGCACAGACGAATTGTAGTGTGTGTTATTCAGATGTACGTATTAATTATATATATTACTGCAAAGATTCATTTAAATCTGTTCTGTAGGTTAAAATAAAAGTAAATAAAAGTAGAAAGAACATCTAGTCTCACAAGCTTTCACATTTATAATTTAGTAGGATGAGACAGCTTAATTTTATGATAAGTGCAATCATACATGAAATATATGACAGATATGTATGGTACAGCTCAAACTTTTTAATTGCATATTTATATGTAAAAATGTATTAATGTTTCTATTTCTAAAATAATATAAACACAGTCCCATTGCAAATGGTAATAATATTATAGACTAATTACGCAATCGCGCTTCCTTAAACCTTGTGAAGTTTAAATGAATTTCAAATGAAATATATAACGGAACTTCCGCATCTATCGTTTTTCACGTATATGATCCCGCACACAGCAGGGTAGGCAGAGAGGTTGATTGGCGGAACTCAACGCCGCGCTTTGCCTCGACACCGAAATGAAAATAGCGAAGAAATGAAAATAAAAATATAATAAATATTTCCTCGAGTGGGGTTCGAACCCACAACAGTCACGTTACAGTCATAACCTTGTGCCACTGTACCACGACGGACTCTACATATTTTCGTAATCAATTTATAATATTATATATTTGTATATTATACATTTGTTACCAAAATATTTATAAATGTTCTACAATAACCCGCCTTCTCTTCAACTAAAAAAGCATTCGTCAATATTGTCTTTTTTTTCTTAAAATTTTTATTTTGCTATTATTTTGTTACGACTGTCAATTAAAAACACAAAAGATAGTAAGAAAACGCACCTCTTGCATGTCGTTATCGATCTGTTGCTCGCGACGTTGGTTAGCAACCGCCTCCTGCGCGGTGCGGTGGATCATGTGCAGATCCTCTGGAGTCAGGTCCCATGGCAAGTTCATCTGAACTGGACTACCGTCTATTTGCATCTTTTGTACCTGAAAACAATTTCATTTTTCATCAGCTTCACGCGGTATCCCAAATATAGCAGGATAGGCCTTAGTGTACATAGAGTAAGCTTCTCATTTTCTGCCGAATTCTAGAGGCATTGCGTATTGAGTCTCATACGCCACTCTTTCGCCCTGTCACCAGAGCGAAGAAATGAAAATATTAAATTAATTTAATACAAATTATAGAAACATCTTATCAAAATTTTAATTAAGTATTTTAATAAGTTAATATAGTTATTATTACAATTAGTTTGATATTAACTCTATTTATACTAATGATTTACATTCACCTCGGGTTGTTCTACTTCTTGTGTGGGGGCAGACTGAGGTACAAACTGGTGAAGCACGGCGGGTTGCTAAAGAAATAAATGTATTATTAATAAGTTTAATCACATTCAAGCGGTTTTGCAATATCGGGACGAATGATCTGCGTACATCACGCAAAATAAATATATATACAACAACTAAAGCCTAGAATATCAACTAAAAATACATGTTTTTAATTTTTTACAATATGCACCAATTATTACTAGTAATAATCTTAAAAAACTTTATATTGAAACTAGCTAGATGCATTTTACTCTGAAATTACGTAAGATATATAATATATCATAATTAAAATATAAACAGAGCATTAAAGGTAATAAAAAACTATTGACCTCATTCGTATGCTAATAAACACAGTTCTTTAACCTCTAACGAGAAAACGCTTCGGTGATTCCAGCACAGGTGTTGTTACATATTCCATTACTACTTAAATCAAGAGAATTAACAGACAATGAAGCGATTACTTGTACAGCCCGTCTTCTTTATATTGTTTTTATATACAGCTTTTTTTATATGAATTACAAGTTATAACTTAACTTCACGCTTTATCCCTAGCGTCGTAGGCAGAGAGAATAGAGCGTTAAACGCTACGGTCTCTACATACCACTCCGTCGACTGTCACTAACCTCTTCATACATGCCCTCCGGAGGGTCCTCAAGCTTTTTACGTGACCTTCCTCCAGTATCTTCGAAAGGTCAACCGAGACCGACTCTACCTCTCTTACCACTCACTTTTCCATCATAAATATTTTTTGCCATTTCTCTTCACGTTCTTCTTCATTCTCACTGTCATTTTGCGGTTACACAATATAGATATAGAATATGTATACGCATTAAGTAGAAGGATATTAATCGAAATTTCAATGTACACGAGATATTTCAGACAGTGCATAAGACATGTGAGGCCGTTGGGGCCCGTGGGTGTGACTGTAACACAACGATTGAGTTCCACCTCTCAACACGCAATGCCTCCAGAATTGAACGGAGTGTCTTAACATTAGATTCCCTCTGCCTACCCTGCTGTGTGCGAAATACAGCGTGAAGTTGATTTAATTAGATTTTAATGTATAAGACATGTTGGCTATATTGTATAACTATTACACAAAAATAAGTTACGAAAATAAAAATGGAAATATACAATATACAAAAGATTAAATTTTACCATTATTTCGAGAATGACTTCTTTGATAATTCGATATATGTATAGCAGCAACGAAAGGTGCGGAAATAACGGAATACTTATTTTTTCACCGAGCAAAGTTTTTTGACTTCATGCAAAGGCTATTATTGACAGGTGAATTAAACTCTTACGGTACTCGCAGATCCTGTTTCACGGAGTAAGTGCGAAAATGAGCACAGATTGGAACTTTTTACATATATATTATGTATCATATCGACAGAACATAAACGACTTTTTTATTATATATTTTATAAGATTTAACGTATTATTTTTTTTTGCTTAATGCATGATAGAAGGTGGAATAGACAAAGTCAAGCAGACGACGACGATGACGACGTATTACATCTAAACGTTGTAATAACTTTAATTTTTCTGCGTATCCACTCCATGTTTCTTTTAAAAGTATAGACAAAATTGGGCCGTATTGTTTCCAGTTAAAACGAAATTATAACAGCATACTGTGGATTATATTTGACATGAATTTAAATGTACCTCATTTTGCGCTTGAGCCTGAGGAGGCGGTGGGGGCTGGAAGGGTCCCATATTTTCTGGTGGGGGTGGCATGTTGTGTGGAGCAGGAATTGCAATCACTCGCATCTGTCTTGGCGCCATCATTTCCTCTTGTTCACGTTGCTTTATTTTTTTTATAAAACAACAAATGTAATTTCAATAATGTTATTTTTCCAAAAATTAGACAAAAGCTAACTAATATTATAAAATAAAATAGTTGTAATAAAAAAATCCTATAAATATAATAATTTATTATTTTAACATTTTCCTTTTTGCTGTTTCACTAAATAAAATTATCCAAAAACAATTATAATATATTAATTATTATTATTAATTATTATTATTGTATTTCTATATTAACGTCTACATTTGTCTTTATTTTTTATGTATACGTACCTCGTTACGTTCTTGGGGTGGTGGTGGCGGTGGTGCAAACTGTCCCATATTGTCTAGAGGAGGAGGCATGTTGTGAGGCGCGGGGATGCCGAAGATACGTTGAACGTGAATGCGCATGCGCGGAGGAGTCATTTGTTGTTCTTCCGAAGATTCCCATGGCCTTTGCTTAAGTAACAAGCATAAAAAAATTAAGAAATATATAACCTCGCTTAATAAATACGAATTGTATTGTTAAAGAACAAAATGAAAACAAATAAAATGCCTTCTGATTATTTTATTATTTTACATATTGATTAACTCTTACTTGATAAACAATCATATTATTTTAGTATTGAATATCTGTATGAAATATATTCATATAACAGTACGTAGGTACATACCACATATGGTAAGTTATTTTTTTATGAATAATGCAATCAGCGTTGCGAAAACGCAACGCGTGATCACTCACAGATTAAAGATGAAAAACGATCGAAAAGCAATGATCTGGCTAGTACTCGAGGAGCAAAGACACAATATATGCATATATATGAAGCTCTCGAATTGTAAATATTTATATACTTTTTTATATATTTTAAAAACTTAAAAAAATAAGATATATGTAAGTTTTATATCGATAATTTTGCATATTAACGTATGGACGGACAAATATACCTATCATTGACTCACGATTTCACCCGATATTGAAATAAACAAACAACGACTATACAGTTATATTCTAACCATTTGCGGATTGAGCAAAAAATACTTTAGAGTCTAAAAAAAACATTACTGCACGTTTTATTATTATGATTATTACCTAAATACATAATGTGCCTAGCCTTGATACCTTCTAATTTTTAAATATTTAACCAGTTGCCTGAGTAAGTTATAAGTTATACTCACGAGTGAGCTTAATTCGTTAAATAAATATAACATATTGTCAACTTATCTATTAATATTCTAGGTGCGCTACATTGATTAATGCAGAATGATATAAAATCACGGAAGAGACGCCGCTCTTCACATTGTCCTCAACATCTGTCCTTCTATATTATAATAATGTTAGGACGCATTGTCTATACTTTATTAGAATATAAAATCTCTTGTAACAATACAAGCTACGTATAAGGTCCAAGAAATACATTAGCTTCATCACATTATATCAGGCACATAACAACGTAGTCAGAAGGAACCAAACTTTCCACATTCCGTTCCTCACTTTCTACCGACATTTTCTAGATAGCGGATTGAGTGGCAAAAATTAAGATTAAAGAAATAAAACTATTCACAAATAATAATTCATATCTTCTACTGAGGATCGAACCCACAACCGTCACGTTCCACCACAGTCACATAATTATACCACTGCACCTCGAAGGCTTATAAAAATTAGAATGATATATTATTAAACTATATGCAATACTAAAAATGAAAAAAGCCTTAACCAATTTATAACTAAACAGTACTAGTTAGTTGATTTAAATTTGAATTTTGTAAGACTCGATCGACAACCACTCTATAGATCCAACTTCCAAGTCTTTGTCAGATAATTACGATCTCTTAATCTCATGATCGGAACCGGTTCCAGGTGGATTTTGCTGTGCTTAATTGAAATAAATGACTTGAGGTGCTCGTCTTATGTTTAGGAAAAAAACTAATTTATAAAACTAATGTTACGTGCAAGGCTAAAATACATGTAGTGTTTATTATATGTATTTTGAAGTACTTCATCTGGTACTTAATACTATATTTAAAACATAATTACATAATATATCTGTAGTCGTTAATAGATAATAAAAGATTTAAATAATAATGATGTGGCACACGACAAACAAAAAATTGTATTGGTTATATTCACTATATGCGAGTCTTTTACTTAACTATTAACGCGACATAAAACTGCATAGTTACCTTGATTGTAAAGTAGCCTGTTTCTAATATATATAATTCATGTGCCGATTTTGAACGCATTTAATAATGAACTTCCGTTGGTATTAACACATTTCCGTTATAAAAATGCATACGAAACTTAATCGTGTACATTTTATAATAAATCGAATATTTGTGAGATTTTTTTTTAATACTACTATTTATTATAGTTCTTGAACATATTCTGAATTTAACGGAACTAGTCTTAGAATCTCATCAACATATTATACTCAAAAATCCACTTTCTCAAATATAAATGCATATTTGGTGATCATTTATATTCAGAAATTCATTTTTATATCAAAAAGGAAGAGTTAGAAAGTGAACATAAAAAGTCTGGTGGCTTATATACCAAACACCGACATCACTCGATGCCACCATTCAACTAAAGAGATAGATATGGTGATTACATACAAGATATATTTTGGAAGGTCAGCCTCGACAGCTCCATCAGCTTCCTATATTCTGATTTTCGATGTACATTTTGAAGATGACCTCGGTATTTCAGTTCCGTATAATGTCAGTCGGTTTCAGACTTACGCACCATGAATTTTAACAATGTGTACAAAACTAAATATTGAAAAATGACTTGACCAGAAAATAATCAACCAATTCTGATTCATACAAACAAAATAATCACGTGGCTCAATATGTAGTAATAACCTTATTTGTAACATAAAATCCTTCGACTGAAGAAGCTCTTACTTCAATAAATTCAATTTAATCCGCTTCTAAATAGCTATATTTGTATCGGAATCCTTGAATCATCAAGTACAGTTCCGTAAAGGGGTGATTGTGGTGATCACGCAGCAAGTCCTTCACCTTGTTTACTTAATGTTGTATGTTTTTTTTGTTTTAGCAGTTTCTTTATTTTTTTTAAATATAATACAAATATTAAATATTAAATTGGTTACTTCACTTTACTAAGAAAATCAAATCAAATCAGATTAACGCTGTAGCCCACACACAGTAGGGTAGGCAGATGGATCCCAGTGTTAAGACACTCCGTTCCCCACATTCCGCCGAATTCTAGAGGCATCGCATGTTGAGTGGTGGAACTCAACGCCGCGCTTTTACTTCGACACCAGAGTGAAGAAATGAAATACAAATTTAAATAAATATTTCACCTCCTAGAGTGGGAATCGAACCCACAACCAGTCGGTTTTAAAAGTCACACTTTGTGCCCCTGCGCTACGACTGACCTTATAAGTAATCTAATTAAAAAAACGTTTCATAATAAACATTACAGTTTATATGAATCCTGATGTTATCTTAATTGTTCTAAAACGTAAAATACTAATATTCTTCTTTAACGGTTGTTTTTTATCTATTATAACCTTCACGCTGTACCCTATAGCGGGGTTGGCAGAGGTAACCTAGTGTTAAGACACTCGTTCTCCTCTTTTCGCTGAATCTTCGAGGCATTATATGTTGAGTGGCGATACTCACCGCCGCGTATTACTCTTTATTTTGATTCTTATATTTAACAATTTAGTGTAGTTTCTATTGTATCTCTATAATCTTTTCAGTATATATTTTTGTATATTTCTCAATCTTTTACAAAATGCTTAAATATATTATACTTTTATATGTTACGACAGTATAAACCTCTTTGTTTGTTGTATGGTATTCATAATATTAATTTGTTTAATAATATAAATCTTGATCGAATAATAGGCAGTCGCATGATTACGCATATCTAAGATCAGTAATTTGACCAAACTGAACTGATAAATCATTGTACTAAAATCATCATTTAATAGTTCAGATTTGACTATTTAATACCCTTTTAAAAAACACAGAATTCCGTGAAATATTTGGTTATTTTTAACAGAAACAATGGAAACACGCCATTAGGTAACCTCAAGTAATCGCCATTCCTAATGTATTAAGGTAATAATTATCATAACTCATGACTGACTGCAAATGCTTCAACTCCACATTAGTGGCGAGGGGTGATGGCCGTCCTGTGCAGAAGGCAAAGTGGAACAAGGTGTAACGAAAGGTATTAACAAAATCTTATTTTCAGCTTCATGCTATATCCCGCAGAGGGAACCTAGTGTTAAGACTGCCCGTTCACCACTCACACCCGAAATTCAAATTCAAAGAAATTAATATATTAAATACTTGATTTCCTCGAGTGGGAATCAAACCGACAACCAGTCACGTTCACAATCACACCTTACATAATAACTAAACATTTATTAACTTTAATTATGTTTAAAAAAAATAACAAAAGGGCGAATAAAAGAGTCATGCCACTCGGCGGCCCCGCGGGTGCACTCAGATCAGTTACCCTGCCAAGTTCAAGAACGCCTCGCCTACAAAGAATACAAAAAATGTACTCAAATTAGGAACGAATCGACCGATCGCTCGCATACTTATATAAAATGTGTTGCGGGCGCGCGCGGCTCAAACACTCGACTCACACCGCATCATGTACGCGTACCTCGCGCTCGCTTCGCTTGCAGCGTCCGTGCTCGCCGCACCAGCCCCTCTTCCGCGCGACCGCCTCGGCTTCGAAAGAGAAATAGACACAAGATACAACCAAGTCCCTAAACTCCTAGACTATGTTCTCAGTGAGGAATACCTCAGTTCACAGAAGAATAGAGCAAAGCTCGTCACGAAACTGCGGCCGGAGGAAGCTGTGGTCGCTGACAACGTTATTTTGGAGTCTAATATAGTAAAGATTGTAAAACCGCTTAAGAAAATAGATAATGGTGAACTAGTGAGACACCGAAGAGGTTACAACCTTGAAAACGTGATAGTGCCCGCAAGATACCCCTACCTTCCCGTGGTGCGTTATAACCGTTTCCGCCGCTGGGGCTAGTGGCCGCCGTGTGCCCTGATGCGACGGCAAATGTCAAGGTTGCATTCAAGCTAATGTGCGGCAAGAGTCATGTGCTCCAGCATCTCTGACGCGTCTTCATATAGCTGGACTTTATGTTTACATTGTTTATATCAGTGTTTGTATAAGTGGCTGTGATCAAATTCTCAGTTTATTGCTTTTTTTGTTTAATATGCATAAACTTGATTGACACAGAGTATATGAGACTATTGTTAGTTTTAAATAGTAAAATTTTAAGTGAATTAAGATGTTTAACTATTAAAAATATATGAATATCGTTAGTGTTTCTGTATCTTTTGTTCTCTACTAAAATAAAAAATCAGCTGTATCACGCACACAGCAGGGTGGGCAGAGGAAACCTAGTGTTATGACACTCCGTTCCCCACGTTGCTCCGAATTCTGGGTGCATTGCGTGTTGAGTGGCGGTACTCAACACCGCTCTTTGCCTCGACACCAGAGCAAAGAAATGAAAACATAAAAGTATTAAATGTATATTTCGTTTTCTCGAGTGGGGATAGAACTTACAACCGTCGCGACACAGTCACACCCTTGGGCCGCTTAGAAATTAAATAAGCAATTATTTTTTTATTCAAAAATGACAGAGGCAATTTCAGGATTATATTAGCTAATTTGCTTTTTTTGTGAACTATTCTAACATATAAAATTTTTTACCAAGAGCTTCTATATTAATTTTTAAGTTAAAAAATGTAAAGTTATTTTATATAATAATATAATAAATGTAAAGTTATTTTAAGTAACCATGAAAAATTATGAATCAAACATGCCAAGTATTTATGAAGTAATTATATTCAAAACAATCGTACGCATCGCGTGCATAGAGTCGTACCTATAGATTATAACAGCAATTAAGTCGAGTGATGTCGAAATGGGAACAGCCGCTAACAATGTCAGCTTGCAAGCTTGAGTGGTCAAGTCCTCCATACAGTTGCAACTACAATTACTAATTGTGAATCAATAATCAATGTTCACTTTTAGTTTTCTATATACAAGTAGTTTGTAAGCACAAAAAAAAACCAGATAAGCGCGAGTCAGGCACGCCCATTGAAGGTTCCGGTCAAAAATTGTAGGTCTCGAGCTTTTTTCTGAAATTCAGACTTACCTCAGCCATTTGATACCTCACTTTAACGGCTTTAATACCAAAATCTTGCTCCCCTTTTTAAGGCTATTATTTTGTAGGACTTAACTACAATATGATTTGAATTTCAACTCGACATCTCCAAGCATTACTGAGATAAAGGCTCTTGACAAACAGACAGACAGACAAGCGGACGGACCACAAAGTGATCTTATAAGGGTTCCTTTTTTTCCTTAAAATGTATGGAACTCTGAAAACGATGCACTATACATAACAATGTTTTTATATAAAATCTTAATCAGCAGTGTCCGAATGTATATTAATATGGAGATAAATGTAATATCGGACTTTTATTTGTACGCGAGAACAAAATAAATGTCATAAAATAACCTAAAATTAAATAATTTCAAAGAAAACATAGGTAAAACATTACGGTGACAGCACAGCATTACTCATAAGAAAATATTAAAAAATATACAAAAAATACAAACATAAATACAGCTTCACGCATTTATTATAACTGCATGTATACATTTAGCATATTTATGTATTTATCCTATATGAACTGATTCCTATGTTAGTAAACATGTCATTAATATTTAAACCACTTTCAAAAGATTTCCATCTACACTTTATGTTAAATATTATTTATAAGCTATTACTATTCTCATATAGACACAATATAAAGATATTTCTACAACACAAGCGACAAGGAAGATATTATCTTTTTTATATATAATTTTTTTTTTCTAAATTTTATTTTTTAGATTCATACGTCGAAATAATAATAAGGAAAAGAACGAAGAAATATACACATTCATATAAATTTGTATCTAATACCCATTATCTACGGGTATAGATATATACATAGAAAACATGACTCTACTTAAAAGTGTAATACGAGATTATAGTACCAATTAGTTTGAATAATTCCGTGCCTCTTACTGTTAACTTTAATTAAGACATCGATTGCGGCGTCTGTCACGTTAACAATAGCTTTCATTTATTTCAG
>JBAIZZ010000105.1:0-44577 GCA_037355905.1 Heliconius aoede | reverse complement strand
ATTGCATGTTGAATGGCGAAACTCAACGCCGCGCCTTGCCTCGAAACCAGAGCGAAGTAATAAAAATATGTTGATTGTAGATCACTAAAACACGCAAACTGTAGCTATCGTAACTGTATGAGCTATTCGTGTGGACCGCAATCAGCCGTAACAACTAATAGCGTGCCACAATGGGTCGCATTTGGAGATAATGCAGATGTTTTATGTCGCGATGTAAGTTTTATATAGACTATTACTATAATTTGTTAGGTACATATTTTCATTATATTTAATTATTTACTTTCTTCTTTCAAATAAATCATATATATAATTTTGTAGAAAATATTACACAATACATTGCATTAGTACAACAAAAAACAGAAAAAGTCGAAAATTGTTGAGACGAGAAAATATTGACATGTAATTAAAAATATTCGATATAAATCCCGTATAATATCTCGTTCTGTGCTGTTTGTTGGCCACAATACACTCGGACATCCTGCCCAAGACAATGCGCCTGCGCACTATTGTTCTTTAGTCCGTTTGTAAATATTACGATCAATAGAATAGATAAATTATTATTTAATGGTATCAATATTGAGCTAAATATCTACGATATGCTTAAAGACACTTTACACAGATAAGATAATGCAAAAAAATTTGATTATAAGCTACAAATAAAAACAATATTTTTATTATATTAATATATAAAATATATACCTAAACATATCCCAGAGTGACGTGCCTTTAGACAGCGGTAAAAACTTTCAGGATTGAATTTGCCCCAGATAATTTAGGAAGGAACTTTTGATTTACGACATTTGGAATTTCGATAAAGTAATTTCCTATGAACGATACGAATTGCGCTCAAACGTGACTTTGTTTTTATTTACTACTTGACTGGTTTTTTTAAAAAAAATAATAAATTTAAAAAAGAACACGCTGTGTTAAAATTTAAGATAATTTTGCCATACTTCCTTTTCCCGCAGAAAGCAGGGCGTTACATTCATATCCAGTAAGGTATTTAGAATTTCGAATTTAACTACAGCTTGTCGAGTTGAGTTGTCGAGGACTAACAGTTATATAAGCAAAAAAAGTTTTTAAGGTGAAAGTGAACAACAGACGGGCAGACAAAAGTAAAAATATATATTTTTGGCTTCTAATTTATAAAGCATTTTTCTCTTTAATATACATTATTAATATATATTCAATGTACAGAAATGACAGTAGTATTATAAAATTTATTATTTAATTGATAGATATGTCACGAACAGGTAGGTAGGTATGAACACGACCTTTCATTTAATATTTGTAGTTACTTAAGCGATGTGAAAGATGAAGCCTAAGCAATATCCGCTTTCACAATCGGTGCAACGGTCGAAGAGCGGGGACCTCATGCACTGGCAGAGGCTCTCAAATACGAGTGAAAGCCGATGACGTCACTCCCTGCATAGATACAGTCCATTGCATTTGCATATTTGCATTCCTGGATTGACATTATTATTGCTATGAATTTACGTAACGTATTATGTAAAGCTTTCTTTGTATTTACTTTCCATCCAAGAGTGCATGTCTTATGTGTTTTAGCGACTAGAAGGTATATTATATAATTTGATAATTATTATTACTAAAAACGGGACATCGGGACACATAAGTGAAAAATGAGACGGTCCCGTTCAAAATGTAACGAGGAACGTCTAGTCCCATTAGGTACATATCAACGTGCATATGAAAGTAATGAATAAGAACATTATAAAGTAGTTACAGCGTGTAAGTTAAACTCTAGCAGAGTGCGCATTCAAGCAGAAATACACTTTAATGACACTTTCTCGCAAACTAAATGACTGTAATGAGAGAACGTAACTATTTAAATATGAATTATATACCCTAGAAGTTATGTATATGTATAAAATTTACAATATACTTGTTACATTTGAACGTTACTGTTGTGGTACTTTTCCAGTATGTAAAATAAAAGAATAACAACGTTACGACAATTTCCTTAAGTGTTTTCCTTGTATTATTTTTAACCTCCTCAGCAGATGTTACATAACGTGTATTTACATTTTTATGTTTAGATAGATCCTCATAGATATTTGTTAGTTATGGAGCTAGTCACCTTAACCCTCTTTTACAACATAATTATTTATTTTTTCATCTTAATTAATATACTTACGTGATCTAATAACACTATCATCTTATAGACAATGTCCATTTTAGCGAAAAATAAATATTAAATGTTAATTGAAGGCAGCCAGAACCTAAACCGTGTCTGACATTACTCTAACAAACGCATAGACAACTAGACAATAATTTTGAAAATCTATTACATTAAAGATTTTTTTTTTCTCATAAACCCCCAATAACATTTTTTCTAATAATTCTTCCATGTACAAAAACCGTTATAATTAAAGTCAACCTTGTCGATGTAGTAATTAGTGCCTACCTGTAATTTGTCTTCATCAACTTTTGATTCAGCGTGGCTTAAGGGGTCCTCCTTTAAGAGGCTGTCGGGAGACGGCACTGACTTTAATTTCGCTGGTGGTGACGACGTTTCGGCGACAAGTGAAGGCGACCCATGGAGTGCATGAGCATTTGCTATCGGCAATGGTTCATCCTTAAAACAAAAATAAATTTTCATATGATTATATTAATAAATACATAGAATTGAGGCAAAGCGCGACGTTGAGTTCCCCCATTCAACACGCAATGCTTCCAGAATTCGGTGGAAAGTGCGGAACAGAGAGTCTTAACACTAGGTTCCCTTTGGCTACCCTGCTGTGTGTAGAATACAACGTGAAGCTAATTTCATTTTATATGAATTAAAAATTATACACATATATGTATATACTAAAAGTGACATCAACACGATAAACTGCAGAGAATTGACGGAAATACTTGATAACCAATTATTAGACTGTGCTCTGCGTATCACTGTTGTAATGGCAGGTAACTATTATATAACGTGATTCAAAACACAGCGGCCATAAAGAATTATAAAAACTTTAATATACCATTTCATTATTCCTTTTTTAAAATTAATTTTTTCTTTTAAATTTTTGTATAAGATTAAAACAAAACATTTGAAATTAATTTTATTATTACTATTATTTTATTTATACATTTTTATTTAATTTCTATATAATTCAAGGCAAAAGTGCAGTATTTACAAAGCACGACTTGCAAAAACTTAGGCCAAGCCTAGCGGAACCGCTCACTTTCAGAAAAACCGTCAGCGCTCATCTAAGATGGCGGCGCTTGGTACACAAGTCCACAATTCCTTACGTAACGCTCTCTTTAATTATGCAAATATTTTACGTCTCTGAAATTTTATGTTTGTTTTAATAACTTATTTAGTTTATTATGTAAATATATTTTTGTAGTTACGACACAAATAGTTAATAAAGAAAAATGTAAAATTTATTGATTATTTATATAAAATATACATATTTCAAAATAAAAAAAATTATTTCCAATCTATCAAATGATATTTTTGCTAGTTAGGTATCTACGTCAGCAAGACCCACACATATAGTTACATTGTTAAACTCAATTAACTGCGGAGTTCACACAAGACATACCTAATAAGTAGGTAGAAGATTACAGCTTAAGAACATTCATTGAAAAACCAAGGCTACATGTATCCAAAGTATACAAATAATTTCATGTTTACAAATAGTATGCACAAAATATTTAACGAAACGGAAATTATTTTAAAAAAATATGTATAGAGACAATTCTGTATAAAATATTAAGGAAATACAAATAAAATATTTCAGATAAGAAAATCTACATATGTTATGAAAAAAGTAAAAAGATTTTCTATGACATCTGTTTATTTTGACAAAGATTTTATGTTTCTTTACAAAATTCTCACTATAGAGTCCACTGTATTCAATACGCTCGCGCGACTCTTTATTTCTTATAAAGAGAAATAAACCTTTATAAAGATACATTGCTTAAAATACACAGAATTTTATTTATAATTTATTTTATACATACATAACATTATTCAAAATGAAAATATAAAAGTTTGGTACAAGCATTCAAATTACAAATGATACTCATTATCATTTTACTATCACACTACCAACATTACCAAATTATATAAATTTAGTTTTGCATAAAAGACAATTGGCACGTACGTGGAAGACAATACGTGCCTTATTATTTTCACATTTTCCGCCAACGAACGACTTAAAGAGGATTTTAAACTTCTGTATCCCGCGCACAGATAGGCAAGCAGAATAAACTTAGTGTTAAGACACTACATTCCCTATTTTCGCCAATTTCTGAAAGCATTGTGGATTGCGCCGGTCGTGGCGCAGTGGTACAAATTGTGCTGCACAATCGACTGGTTGCGGGTTCGATTCCCACTCGAGGAAAGAAAATATTTATTTATGTTTTCATTTCTTCGCTCTGGTGAAGTCAGCCGTGTGGTCCCGGCTTAGAATAGGATCACCCTGGTACTGTCGGTGTCGTAAGAGGCGACTAAAGTACGTGTGGTAGAGTCACGTCGCCAGTAATGGCAACACGCATGGGCAGACTCGACCGGATTTAATACCACCCCCGGCATTTTAAAACCGGCGTGAAGTAGTGGCCCTTGCCACTGCGTTTCGCATTAGGTAATGCCGGGCCCCGGTGCCCTTCATCTCCACCTTAAAGGCTGGCAACGCACCTGTGGCTCCTCTGGTGTTGCATGGGGTCGTGGGCGGCGGTGATCACTTACCATCACGTGACCCGAACGCTCGTTTGCCTTGTCCTCTCCCATAAAAAAAAAAAAAAAAAAAAAAAAGAGTGTTAAAACTCAACGCCAGGCTTTATCTCGACACCAGAGCGGAGAAATGAAAATATATTTACATTTTTGAGCCCATGCGCCACGACTGGCCTCAAACTTCACATAATAGTTTTAAAAAACATATTAAGTGTGAAAAATTTCGAATATTCGAAGTAGTGTCAACAAGTAAGCAACCAAGCGCGAAGTGTTCGCGACCGCAACCGATAGAAAACGACGATTACGCTGACAATTGTCGCATTGTACCGACGCCCACAACACTTTTACTGCTTTACGAAACATTGTAAACGGTAAAATAGTGCTTGAATTACGTGATCGCGGCGAGATCAAAATATTATGGTAAAATAAATTGGCTATCAAATGAGTAACAGGTTCAAATTTGCATACGCTTAAACGAAATGATGATGTCGAATAACAAAGAAATACTATATTAGTTAACGCAATTTGACTATAGTAAAGTGAATACTAAAGCAAATAAAGTAAATTAACTGTAATTAGTTCGAAAGTTCACCAAAAGTTTTCAAATTGAAAGCCCCTTTTAATAACAGAGATAGAAAGTGGGTGCAGTCTTATTAAATTACTTCATAAAATAAAGCAAGAAGATAAAATACACAGTAGTTAATCTGCAATGTTATAAATTTTTAAAATAATATATATTAAAATATTAAACGTTTAATATAATATAGAGCTCACGTAACATTCGTCATATATTTTAGTTAATGTCGAAAGAAATTTTTTCAGAGATGATATCAAAGAATATGGTATAAAGTAAAACTGCTCTTATGTATATGTTTATGTTTATGTATATGTACATTATACCTAACTATTTATACAATGTTAGTTACACACATAACAACTACAATTGTCCTTTAATTCAATAAGGTTTTCTCATTTTTTTTAAGCGTCGCTTACACAGCAAGATAGGCAGAGGGAACCTAGTATTTATATTATTACATACATATGTTTCCTATATATACAACATCTCCTTAAGAGATCCGAACATAGTGTTAAGACACTCTGTTCTTTTCGACACTCATATAATTCTTATTCCTATTTTGGTGGTAACCGTGACACTTGTGACGTGACAAACAAGGTCAATAGTAATTATCTGATCACGCCGGAGATTGTGGGGGTTGACGGATGTTATGCACGAGCCGTAAATCGCGCATATCCGTTGGTCAACGATAATTACGTTAGACACATATTTAAAAATCCCATAATACAGTTTTTTTTTTCAGTTTCACGTTGTATCCCACATTTACTAGGGCAAGCAAAGGGACCCCACATTTTCCCCCAAAATTTGAAAAATTGGCCTAACTCAACGTTATGCTTTGCCTCGATACCAGAACGAAGAAATGAAAAAAAAATCATTTCCTCGAGTGTGAACCAAATCTATAACCTGCCATGTTTACAGCCACACTTTTGTATTCCTGCGCTATGGCCTGGCCTCCATAAATAAAAAAATAACGTTTGTAAGTTAATACACGAGAATATTTCAACACAAATCAAAGAAACAAACGGAACAGCACATAATTTACTATGCAGTAAGTGAAAGTCTTCAACAGATAAGTCTATATTACCCAACTGCATATGAAACATAAAAGGTAAAGGAAAGTTTTAACACCTCACGCAAAATGAATAAAGCATTACTGCTAAGTGCTGTATATTATGCAAACCTTCAATATATTTTCCTTGCCGTACGCACTGTTATTGTTTTTATAGGCAGTGGGAACCTGAGAATTTGGTGTTAAGACACTTCGTTCCCATAAAGACACTTTAGTTTCCGACTTTCCGCCAAACATGGGCGCATTGCGTGTTTAGTAGCTAGCTTAATGCCGCGATTTTGTCTCGTTACCGTAGCAAGGAAATGAAAACATTAAATATTTCATTTCCTCGAGTGGGTATCGAACCCAAAACCCGTCGTGTTTACAGTCGTGCAAGCTTATACCGTTACGCCACGAATCTCAATTTTAGTAGTTTTTTTTTCGAATAGACTTTATTGCTGTTGACCTGGACTGGTCTTGACAGCGTCACCGGACGAGTCAATTTTAGTTGTTATTCAGTTTTATTATATTTGTTTAAGTTTGTGCTGTATGTCACGTCCAAGTATTAAATTTTATTTTCTTTTAATTTTCATCCTTGCTTTATTCTACTATCAAAAAGAAAATAATATATTGCTAATACTTTTTTGTAGGTAACTCTATCAACTAAACTAAAAAAAGACAATATATTGTTGTTATTATATAACAAGTAAATCTTATTGTATTCAAATTTTTAACATTTTTTTTATTAGTATATACGAAGTTCAAATGTTTAATTAATTGAAAATAATATAAACTGTTCAGAATAATATATTATTTATTAATAAAGATTACATATTTTATAATAGGTCTATATGTTTTAACATATAGACGTATTAATTTATGGGGTCTGTATAACAGAGATGCACCCATGAACGCGAAGTCAATGACCGTAGTAAGTACAACTTTCACTAAATGTTGCAAAATAGAAGAATATTATTTATGTTCGCGTATTATGAAATAACGGAGTTATTTATTTTAATATAAATGCAAATAAAACGTATTTAAAACGCATTGAATATAAATAATTTTTTTTATGACACAAACATTATATAAAAAAAATATTAATTATATACATGTACACATATTTCTTTTTCTATTTAATTATTTATTGACCTAGTATATGTATATTGTGTAATCTATGTGACCTCCACCACGCTTGGCAGAAGTTTACATTTGCTTTACAATTAAATAAGCTATGTTTACCTAGTATAATCTAGTGTTACGACACTCCGTACCTTTTGGAGGCATTATGTGTAGAGTGACAGAGCTCAACGTCGCACGTTGCCTCAACACTAGCGCGAAGAAAATGAAATATAAATTTAAATAAATAAAATATAAGTCGAGGCTTCAAAATAGAGTTCTCCCAAATTTATGCATTTTATTACTACTACTAGTAATCTGAGCTTCCAACACTACTGTGAAAGTTATTATTTAAAAATATAAAATATAAATTTTTCAAATTGCTTTTTTTCAACCACAATTAATAATAAATGTTTTCAGAGAAAGATCATGTAAAGACGTTAAGAACTTTTACTATAAATCTACATCCATACATATTATCTGTCAAACATGGAATGAAATGACAGTTGAATTTTGTAACAAAATAAACCATTCAATTTCCCAAGTGTAGTTTTTGTTGGGGTTCATTAAGAGAGCTGTTAGAAGCACAGTTTTGCGTAATGTGAAGATTCAAGGTGATCCGGTGCGGCGGCATCGCGTCGTGGCACCGACGACTTGCGCTGAGACGCTACCATAAACATACGTCGACGCACCACTTACATATATATATATATATATGACGATAATATCAGCGTTAGAATTAGATTCTGGCTTAGATTTTTTATAAATGAGATTGCTAATTTCATGAAAGACAAAGAAAATATTGAATTTAGAACCCCATAAGTTATAATAAGATGTACAAGAGATTTACCTTTTAACTTACCTACCTATTATCTTTTAACAGTGGGTAAGCAGTATTTGTATTTTAACAAAGAAAAATTAATTAAAATAAAAATCATTTTCCCACATATAGAGACATGCTTCAAATCATAAAGAAGTACTAGAGTTAAAGGTCAATAAACTCTAATAATATATAAGCACATTTAAAACACACGAAATATTGTTTAATGACAAATTAGCTCAGCTTCAAGTGGATTCACGGATGTTATATTAAATTTTGTTAAAATAATATATTTATTTATAATAAAATTTATATATAATAAAATAAATAATATATTTACATTAAGATATACTAAATCAAAGAGCAACAGATTCGTATTCTACACAAAATAGAAATAAATACAATAAATCAGTGGCAGACTAATGAGAGAAGCTATTGACCGGGACCGAATCCGTCATCCACCAATAAATTGCAACTGAATTTAAAGTTAAACGGTTCAGCTACGCTGGTCACGAACGACACTCGTGAGTAAAATAAGTTGTCCCACCGACCGGGGGGAAAATACGCCTGACGTGAAATACTACGTGAAATACTTCAGCATCAAAGTGAAATTAATAATAATAATAATTAAATAATCATTTTCACGCTGTATCTCGCATGAAGCATGGTAGGCAGAAGGAACTTAGTGTTAAGACACTCCCCCACTTTCCATCGAACTTTTCGAGGCATTGTGTGTTAAGTTATGGAACTCAACACCTGGCTTTTCGCCTTGGTGCCAGATTGAAGAAGTGAAAATATTATTATAATAAATAATAATTCATCCCCTCGAGAGAGGATCGAACACACATTCGTCACGTTACAGTCACACCCTGCGCCCCTGCACCACAGGACAGAACAGGACATAAAGTGAAATTAAAGAACCATATTAAGTGTTATAATGTTGTAAATAATAGAAAAAGACGCTTAATGGATTCGTAATGTTTTAGTGTACAAAACACATAGAGGATATTACATAATCTTGGCTCATGTTCTATCTTTACTAATCTGTTTATAATTATTTTTATCATTTTATATTCAAAATAATATTTTATTTTTCTTTTAAACTAATTTGAATAACGAGCGTCTCGTAGGTACAAGATACGCTAACGATCATATTTAAATATTCCATTCACACACATACATAGAATATTGCTTTTCATGGTTGATCAAGCAAGAGCTATAAGAAATATAAAAATTAAAAATTAAATCAGCTTCACGCTGTATCCCACATACAGCAGGGTGAACAGAGAGAACCTAGTGTTAAGACACTCTGTTCCTCATTATATAACTTGAGAAGATATTTATTTTTTACTATTAATAATATAAATACCTACTACTTTAAAAAAAAACTCAACTAATGAACAAACTTAAGAAGATGTGGGATCTAGCTAACAAACGGTGAAGAAATCCCTGATCATAAAGAAATTTGTGAGGAATTTAACCCAAAAATTTAAAACCATGCAATTCTGATGAAATTCTTAATATAATTGGTAAACTTAACTCAAATTCCAGTTCCGGCTTTGATAGAATAAATACCAAATCCATAAAACATTTATAAAGACAGTTAATGATGGACAGGCTTACAAATTATTTACTAAGTCAAGGTAAATTCCCGGATTCATTAAAGATCGCTTAAGTGATCACAATACACAAAACAATTGTTGTTTTTAATATGCATAAATAATATAAATATTGAAACCGTCGTAACGCAGCGGCACAAGGGTGTGACTGTAACGCGACTGTTGTGGTTTCGATCCCCACTCGAGGAAGTTAGAAATTTATTTACGTATGTATTTTCATTTCTTCGCTCTGGTGTCGAGGCTATGGGCAGCGTTGAGTATTGCCACTCAACACGCAATGCCTCCTGAAATGGGCAGAAAGTGGGGAATCTTAACACTAGGTTCCCTCTGCCTACCCTGCTGTCTGCGGGATACAGCGTGAAGCTGATAAATAATATTCATGAAATAGGATTGAAGCGGATGATATATGTCTGTTTTACTTCGGCTTCACTATACATCAAATCATTTGAAAAGCTCAACAAGATCTAAATAAACTACTGCACTATTGATTCCAAGATATCTACCAACAATTGATATATCAAAAACGTGTAACTTAATCTTTAAATCAAAAAAAAATAATACCATTACTCCGCATAATCCAGTTAAAAAATGTATAACTTAGTATTACAATAAAAATCTTGCGAAAAATATTTAGGCCTTCGAATTATTAGTAACCTTACTTGGTGAGTTCCATCGAGGATATATGCAATAAATTGTCGTCCCTCACAGGCTCACTTCGACGTATCGCCCGGTGTATTTCGCGTCACTTACGTTATATTATTTACAATTGTAAAGTCTAGCTGATATCCAAATTATACAAAACAACATTATTAAAATACTTTTTCATTATAACTTTTAACTCCTCATTCAATTATATATAAAGAAAATAATTTAATGACCCATAAACAAGTATATATAAATAGCATGCACATGCTATTTATATATACTTGTTTAAGTCTAAGTTAGCACTGACTTATTAAAAAAGTATTATACGACTCGATCCATACTAACTTAACCTTTGTAAAATTGAAATGTACAACAAATCGTTCCTTGCGGTCGCAACGTGCGAGTTTGTTGATTTTAACTAAAACCAGAATACAGATTGGAAAAAAAAAGTTTACGTATGAGGGAGTATAGTCGTCTATACAAAAATTTACTGTCTACTTTAAAAAATAGAAACTCATTTAATGCATTTAAAACAACTATGCGAATACGTGATTTAAAACTACCCACTCTAAAAAAAACAAATACATTAAATGAGTAAGTAAATAAATAATAAAATTTTATTTCCATTAAAGACCTAGTTAATGGAAATAAAATATCTTTAATCACATAAAGCTAACATGAATTTCCAATGTTTTATTATATAAGATATAAACATATGTAATAACAATTTATATACATTCTACAAGCAAACAGCGAGGTACGAGAAACGTCGCTGTGTATATTTTATGTTATTTAAAGTATTCTTTTGTTTCTTTAATGACGTATAAACAAATCCATGTTTATTTTGAATGTTTAAAACATTTAGGCTTAAAGGTAAAAGCAATATTTGTCGAGACAACATGGCGCCACGTTTGTTTGGACTTAATAAATATAACGTGACGTCCGCTAACGTATTATGTTTTGAATATGCATGATATATAACTATTTTAAAATTATAAAAATATGATAAAACATATTCCATATAAATACTTACTGCCATTAAACCATCATTTCCGTATGGTCTGCCCTCCAAAGCCAGTTCCTTGTCAAGCATGGCATCGAGCTGTTCCAGCTGATGGCAAGAGGCGCGTGCTGATACCCAGCTGGATGCCAGGATGAAGGAGCCGAGGATGAACGACGCTGCTACTACCGTCAGAGCCGCAATACGCGCGATTTGCACAGAAGATGACATTCTCTGACGATATGCCTGTCCCAAATAACAAATAATTTTAGTTTATATTAACTTTAATAATATATATAAGTAATCACTTTAATAAGCAATTTTAAGATTTATATTTTAAGAAAATCAAAAGAATTACATATTAATATTATTTTTTACAGTCGTTTATTATATAAAATGCAAGTATGGATCATTATTGTTCATAAAATATGATTGCTTCAAATATTTTTGCTATTATATAAATAGTTATTTAAGTTTAATTATTGATATACCTACATATACCTGTATGTGTATACGTATACACTAAAGCAAGCTCACATTTACGTTAATTAATTTTTGTTTCTCAGTTAACATTGATTTGTGTTGTATTAAATTAATTATCTAAACTTGTAGGGAAGCAAAAGGACCGTCTGAATAAATAAATTAAAATATATAAACATATCGAATATATTATATAAAAACAAATTTCACTTCATACAGCACTGAGCCATAATTTTTAATTTTTTATTTAGTGTTTTCTTATAATAGTGAAATAATTTATATACCTAATAAACTGGCGTGTCTCTATTTATAGGTAATAAATAAATTTTCCTACAAAATTATTTTTATTATCTATGGAGAAAAAAGAAACACTTGACACAATAAAATCAATAGTTAATTTTGCTTATTTTAAGAATAAATCTCAAGGTCGTAACTTTAGACGCAGCTTATCTGCTTTGTTGTTTGTGATTTTACATTTTACATTATATTTGAATAGAGAGTTAGCTAAGTGATCTATAGCAAACAAATCATAGTTGTGTAGTATTTACTTTAACATTTATTAACGCAGTTCACTAAGTATCTCTGAACCTCTAGCGAAAGCGTTTCCACATTGGAAAACAAAATCTATCGAGAGCATAACGATATCTAAATTTTTAATGTCAATAAAAAAAGTAATTGTTATTGCAACTATCACTTCAAAACTATATCGAATGTGATTTCATACAATAGATTGCAATTTGTGTCACTTTTATTAGAAATAATCTATTTTAAGGTTACATAACATTTAGGTTAGATGTTGAAAGCTTGACGAAAAACTTATATCACAAAATTATTCTTAAAAAACCTATATTACTCTATTTTTTTCCACTAACGCGTACCTAGCGGAGTAGGCAGAGAGAACCCGAGAATCTGACGTCAAGACACACCAATTTTATTAAGACACTCCCGTCCCTCACTTTCCACCGAATTCTGGATGCATTGCAGATTAAATTAATTATGATTACTTTATAATAAAAAAATAAATATTAACTTATTTCGAAAACTTTCCCTTTAATTGGAGTGATAAATAAAACTGATAGTGGTATATTTACAACTAGGGGTAACACATCGATTAAAATATACATTTTACGTGTTTGAATTATACAAAGATCTATATTTACGGCCAAGTATACTGTACGACTCATTGCCTCATAAAACCTTCGCGGTCATTTGACACCTCATTCGTTTGTCCATTCAAAGCAGGTGAGGATTTTTTCACAAACAAAGTTAATTTTTATTTGACCCCAACTAAATTACAAAAGAATAAACGGTACTATAATGAAGAATGGAGAAAATTGATGTCAACTCCTTTCACATCCTAGTTTTGTTTATACCTTATTATACACTACAAGACTACTTTCCTAAGAAAAATCTCTTCTTTGTATATATACTTTTCTTCCAAACACAATTGCCAATGACTAAAACGAAACTTGGAAGTAGAACATAAAATATAATTCTTAAATATTACCGAAGGACATCAACGAGCTCAATTGTTTACAGATCCATTATTTATGATCAAAAATATTAAAAAAAAAAAAAACAATTTAGGTATTGAAATAATGTCAAATTATTTTCACGTACACATTTCAAAGACAAATATTAAAGGTAAACAATGTTTTTATAGAGTCGTTAGAGTCGTTTTAAGTGGAGGCATATGACGCAAGCGCCATTGTGTCCAGCGCGCCTCGGTCAACTCAGTCGTCGGTAACGATTTCTTTCCACTGCGTTTTTATTTTGTATATACACGACAGGGTTTTACCCGAGTCTTTTAACATCGTATTTTTATATGTATTGCGTATGTATTCTTTTGTATATACATATATCGATGAATAATCTAATACATTTGATTTGATATTTGCATAATTACGTACATGAACATGGTACATTCTATAAATATAACTCGAGAACATATTTTGACATTAAACTATGCCACTGCAAGTGATATGGCCCACAAAACAGATTTAAGGCTACAAGCATAAAAATATTTAATCTCATTTAAGTCATTAAATGAGAGTTAAATGCTTTTTACGAATATCAATTGGTTTTATAGAAGCAATGCTATTTATATTTTGTTTTGAGAAAATATTTTGTATATATTTTCATAAAAAAATAATAAACATTTCTAAATTGTTGTTGATTTATCGCGTCGTGTTTTCGCGTGACCGACTGTAATTATATAATAGTTATTATAATGATGACTAAGAGAACAATAGAACAATGATTATCCCACATTTATGGGCACACATCTCTCATACTTCTCAGAAAGAAACAAATCTTATCTCGTGTACGCTGTTGATTCGCGACATACGAATAGGTTAAACTAACTACCGGCAACCTCATCCGCTTTACTTTACCAACTATCTAAAGGAAGATACTTATTTAAATAAGACATTATGTTTCAAATATATATCTATTTTATGTGAAATATATAATAAATTATTTTTAAAAGTTAGATTTTGCTCAATACATTATTTTTACATATGAAATTATAAATGTTTTTTTTTAAACGTTACAAAGAAAGAGATGATGTTGACAGTCGCACATTAATATTCAACATTAATTGAATAACATGACGAAAAGAACCGGTCAACTTGGAACCTCGCTCACGTACTAGCGGTTCAACGCATGCCAACATTATTTCTATACCTATGTGTACTTATATTTTATATATTTTAATTGAATTATAAGATCAGTTAAAATGAATATATCTGAATTTATTTAATTATTATATTAAGTCAATGTGAATATATATTGCTTATTTAAATATCTAACTTATTTCTTTTAAAAGCTTATGACAAAGAAGTATATAAAAACATATCTAAAGTACAGTCAATAAATCGTGGCCGCCCTGAAGTTAGCTGTAGGTGGCTGCGCAGATTTGATCTTAGAACTTTTAATTATTTTCTTTCCGAGCGAACAATGCGCAAAAAATTCAGAAAATCTAAGTTCAGGGCGGCCACGACATGTTGACCGTACTGTATCATTAAACATCGATCCACAAACGGTCGGCTGCGCGTCAGCGGTCTAACAACCGCTGTCAGAGAGAAAGGCGCTTTCCCATCGTTTTACGATATAGCTTACCTACACGATCTGCGATATAGAGGTACAACTCTCTCTAGCGTTTTATGTACACAATTGATAATTAGATATTTCCAAAAAAATATATAGGTACGTATTCCATATATATATATATGTATCAAAGTAATAATAGTCAACAATACACATACACTAAATATTCTCACATTTGTAAAAGGTAATAAAAGAAATAAAATTATACCCACAAATGTTGTAATAAGCTAAAATAAACCGGGAAGTGATCAGACACAGTAACGAAGTTGACATTGCAATTATATTACATACCGGCGGCGGTTCTGAAGCACTGTATACTTCAGATGGCGGGTACTCCGGTTTCATGGTTATAGTAGCCATAGAATCTGGCTGGTGCTCCTTCTCCATCACAATACTGTTGTTTTTATGAATGTATACTTGTAAGCTGTGCGCGCGTAGTCTTTGACGTTCTGAATGAGAGTGCGCCAAGTGAACGGCGGGTCGGCGTAGGCGCACCGGCCGTGGTGGGGCCGACGCGAGATGGTAATAGTATAGTAGGTATGGCAGACACTCGCTCACTTTGCTTTAACAACCCAGTACCTACACCCACACCCATACACATGTAAACATGAATGCCTTGATAATCCATTAAAATGTTACATTTTTTCGCCCTTAG
Source organism: Heliconius aoede (assembly GCA_037355905.1). Lineage (NCBI taxonomy): Eukaryota > Metazoa > Arthropoda > Insecta > Lepidoptera > Nymphalidae > Heliconius > Heliconius aoede. The sequence goes on along the minus strand of JBAIZZ010000105.1, from coordinate 28,813 downwards.
CGCGGGTTCTGCAGAGGATGAAATTTTATTCTCTGTAATGTGTTGTGGGACCTCCTAGCTTCTAGTATAAACGTAGGTTTATGTTTCTGAGGTCCCCTCTCTTGTCCACCATCTCGGAAAATGAGATTTCTCGGAAAGAGATTTCGCGGTGTACCTATCTCGTAAACTAGCAACTTTACAGAAAAAAATTATAAACTATTATTTCTAGAAAGTGAAGTTGTCTCCGACTTTCCTATTACTTTGAAAATGGTAAATGGAAAACAAAGCAATTGAAAATATATGAACACATTTTCTTTTAGCAGTAACAATCTCTTTATGCTGGTCATTTAATTTTAAAATGAAACCAGAACAATCTTATATACATATAAGGGGGTTTCTACGAATAATTTCCGCTATATACAAATTTGGCTTATTTCATAAATTTTTTTGGATCTTATCTTTGGCGCTTCAAAGTTTACCGAGTTCTTCTACGCATAGGATAAAACAAATCATTAGGCTTCGTACAATATATATATATATATATATATATATATATATATATATATTTATTATTTTATCCATATAGGTAACTAATAATTTTCATAACACTCCTATGTTATTATTAATCAAGTGATAACAAAAAATAAATTAAATTTGATATGTAAGTTACTTGTATATTAAATAGAATATATTATCGCAATTCACATACTCCATGCACATCCATGCAATTGTGAAAGAAAATAGATATATACCTACTTAACAATATTAATGCGTGCCATCTGAGCATATTATGCATGATGCATCACCATCACCGTCATCACATAACATGACGGGTTCCTTTGCGGAATGTTCTTCCTGGTACTTAGGTACGATAGTTTCAGAAACATAATATATAAACAACACGTTACATTAATTGATATGTTTGACTTCTTGACTTTTAGCGTAATATATATTATATACATACATATATACACCTTCCACCATCGTATTTTGTCTGCATCATATTATGTATCATCTTTTATTTTTGAAAACTTACAACTATTAATATGAAATAAACATTTTTCGTCTAGTATTATAGACGTTACGTGTTACGATCCTGGTTGTCAGTTATGGCATTACAAGAATACACAATAGCCATCGTTGGTAATGTAACACAGTAGGAGAGTGAAAAAAAAAGAGATCCTGCTAAAAATTTCCTTCACCAATAAAAGAAATACATCAAGGTTCCCTCTGCCTACCCTGCAGTGTGCGGGGTACAGCGCGAAGCTGAGATATATACATATTACACCTACGTAAGACAGTGATTTAGTAACAAGAAATATTTTATGAAGATCTTTATCATGTTTCTACCAAATAAAGGTTCTATAGATATTCTATATAGAGGCCACAGGTACCGGTTGTGGGTTTGATCCCCACTCGAGAAAATAAAACCTTATTCAAATTTATATTTCCATTTCCTTAGCTCTGGTGTCGAGGCAAAGAGGCGGCGTTGGGTTCAACACGCTATTCCTCCAGAATTCGGCAAAAAGTGGGGAACAGGGATTTCGAGGGATTGAAAGATTGAAGTTCCCTCCGCTACCCTTCTGTATGCAGGATATATCGTGAAGTTGATTTATTTATAGATATGTATTCTTTATTGGTCGTGGTAAAAAATTCAATATTTTATAAAGATGTATTTCATGCGTGTGCATAATTACATTAGTAAAATATATTATAATATAATATTTAATTGCTTAGATTAAAAGCAATTAAAGATAAAGATTAAAGTAATTTACAATCAATTCACATACTTTTATAATCAAAGAGAAATATATATATATATATATAATGAAATGTAAATTAATATAAAAAATATATTACACATTTATTTATATTTTTGGTTCAGTCATCGTGCCTTTGTATAAAGACAAAGGTTCACAAGTAGACTGCGCAAACCATAGGGTTATCAGTTTGATTAGGTAGTAAAATTTATCTAAAAATTTTAGCGAGAAGAATGCAAGAGAGATCTAAAAGGCTCTTGTGAGAGGCCCAAGGAGGCTTTAGACCATAGATTTTTAGCTGTTAACCAAAAAGTTATCTGTGCTTTTGTGTACTTAGAAAAGGTGTTTGACAGAGTTGTAAAAACAAAATTATAATAAATGTAATATCTCCCATATTACTATTATTATATTATTATTTTACTTGATTTAATTTATTATTATAATACTTGTTGCAGGCTATAAAGTATCTTTATAGAGATCACTCAGCCTGCGTGCGAGTAGGAGCTAGTATGTCGCTTTGGTTTGACATCAAATCGGGTGTTACACAAGGTTGCGCCATGTCAGCTTGCATGTTCAATTTGCATTTGGATAGCTGTCTCCAAGCAGTGAAATAAATTGATATAGGAGTGAAAAGTGACTTGAATGTGAATTGCCTGGTGTACGTAGAGGGTACAGTGCTCATTGCATCATCAGAATGCGAGTTCCAGACATTGGTCAACACTCTGAAAGAAGGGTGTGAAAATAATTTATGCTTTTAATATAAAAATACATTTCTGACAGTGGGGTAAAGGCTTCCATATCATCGATGGCTAGGGCTCCAGGCCCATCAGGGTCTATCGAATCTATCATGCGATCTGCATGCTCTTTCACACAGCCATGTGATCAGAAGTATTAAGTAGGTACCATAGGCCTGCGCCAATTATCTTCGCCCATGGAAAGAGGTGTTAGGCCTTTTCAACTACTACCGCATCCTTATGGATATCACCGTCAATCTTGAGTAAGAATTCTCTTAGACTGCATATCTACCTAGTGGTTATGGAACTTGACGTCCAAATAACCGCGAATTCCACACATACAAACGGAGTTGGTGCATTTGAAATGTATTCGTCCATCTGAATGTATTCGGAATAAATTCGTTTATCTACTGAGTCTAAGCCAGTCCGTGTCCATCCTATAATTCCACAAATCCAAAACTGTTGGCTAGTAGAGGCATAAACCAGCCGTTAATACCAGACAAATGGCTGCCGAGCACTTTTTATTATTTTATCAAATTAAATCCTCTTAAAGAACAGTAAGTAGCATAGTGGTACTTTAAAGGGAAGCAATAAAAGATGAAATAGCTACTGTAAAGTAAGAAACCAGGAAAAAAATTACGTTGGAAAAATTTACATATTGAAGATAAAACATATAAAAAAACTGAAAGAATAATATTTTTAGCCCCTTAAGAAAATACATACAAAGCCGTGACCACGCTCAAAGTTTTATACGTATGAAGATAAAAATAAAATGGTTGTAATTAATTACCGTACTGATATATGTGCACTAAATTAAATTCCTTGCCAGAAAAAGCCTGAGCTTTGAGCGTCGACGCGCTTGGTTGTGTATAAGTTTAGACTCGAAGTAGCTACTGGGTTGAGACAGAATAGAACAGAGGACTTGTCCTCTATTATATGTTTAAGTGAACCTTATGTCCAGACTGAATATTATTGACAAATTTTTCTTTGCAATTTCCCGTATAATATCTAAATAAATTTAGAATTTTAACGCTTACAAAAGTTACAAAACTATCATTTACTCTTAACATTTTCTTTTTTTAACATAAAAAAATTAAACTAGATATTTAGATATTCTTTTCCTATTATCGTACCGTTTCCATATTTTACAACTGCTATATACAAACAACGATAACTTAAATATTCTATCTATGTGGTACCAGGCAATCTTATAATTACAAATGTCAATAAAAGTTGAGATTGAGAATGACACATGACATTGACAGTAAATAATTTCAATTTTGAAAAGATTTTCTACTTTCTAGGTTAGATCACAGTCTGGTCAAAAATTTTCATATATTTATTTCAATATAGCAAAAAAATCGTTTAAAAATAAATAAAATGGCAAATGCTGGAAAAGGCACCTTTAATCCAGTAAGAAACACGATAACACTGTCTATTTACATAAATAAAATCAGTATTTTGTATTAGTGTAATGTAGTCCCATACTCATATATATTTTTTTCATATAGGATTCCGACGTTCATATTTCATATGAAGATCAGCAAAAAATAAATAAATTTGCTCGACTTAACGCTAAAGTGGATGACATTAAAGATGAGCTTAAAGTAAAACAAAATGACATGAAGAATTTTGAAGAAGCTGTTGAAGAGTTAAGTCTTGCTGATGATTCTGACAAAATACCTTATCTTGTTGGAGAAGTATTTTTTTGTCAAAATTTAGAAGATACATTGGTATGTCGCAATGTTTTGCTTATTTATATAATAACAGTTATTTTCGTATTATATTTTACTGTCATCAAACAATTTAAAAATAATTAAAGGATTTTTGTGAAGTTACTTTTTGCCTACGAAGTTAAATGAAAACAACTGAGAATTGTGTTTGACACATGACTCATTCTAGATGGCAATGGTTGACTACAGTTACAGTGGATTACACTGAAACAATTGACAATGTATCCCAGTGTTAGGACAGGTAGAGGGCACTGGTGAAAAAGATTTAAATATTAAATAAATCATTCTCCCGAGTTGAATTTGGGACTATTATGTACATGACTAAAAATAATGCTTATTTTACAATTTGAATACATTTGTTATTTCCCTTCATCATCTTTTCTATACTGTATTACAGAAATCATTAGAAGAAAATAAAGGAAAAAAGCAAAATGAAATAAAAGAACTAGAAGTCAAATGTGAAGAACTAAAATCACAAATGAGTGAATTAAAAGCACAATTGTATGGCAAATTTGGAAGTCATATTAATTTAGAAAATGAAGATGAATAGAAAATTGATCTGTTGATTATTCTTAAAAGTTCTAGATTTAACTGTTTAATTAATTTCATTTAATAAGTTATAGTCTTGGTTTAAAATGATTTTGCCTTGTCACTGAAGAAAATACAACACACTGAAAAAACACATTAATATGATTTATGTCATAAATAAGTTTATTATTAAAATAAAATACTAAATATATGCTTATACTTTATTTTCCTTATATATCAGTGCATTCTTACTTTTTTTTTCGCACAAAATAACCATGAAAAGCTGTTGTACCTATTCAAATTATATAGAATAAAAATTAATTAAATATTAATAAACTACAATAGTGTAGTGCTTTGGGAAAGCATCTGACTGTAAATGTGATAGTTGTGGGATTGTTTCCCACTCAGGAAAATGAATTATTTCCATTTTCCTGCTATGCCAAGACAAGAGCAACATTGACTTCTACATCTATTTGTCTCAAATTGAGCAGAAAACAAATAATGATTACCATATTGTCTTTATACTTTTTTACTATTAAAAAATATTAATTAATTTATTAATCAGAAAAAATATAAAACAAATCTAAATTTATTGTTAGAGCTTGCTCCAATATTAGGTAAAGTTTTTTTAAATGCTTATTAAAACAGCGTAAAAATTTTAATGAATTGGGATTTGAACCTGTACCTTAATTCCTACATGGAAATACTACTACATTATTTCAAAATTTTGATATTGTTGCAAGTATATATTCAAGTATAATATATAAATACCAGCGACCAGCTCGCGGCTTCGTCCGCTTAAACTTATGAATTGTTTTTCTAATGCACTTAGCATGGAATTACGTTTCTGCTTTTATAAATAATATATGCTTGCAGCACACTTAAGATTTCTTTATTATTTAATTCAATCAAAGAAACAAAAATCTAATCTGTTGTATTGCATGCAGCTTCAACTCCACTCCCGCAGAGACACCACCTACGCTGCGCTAGGCCACATCGCATTATTTGACTATCACATAATTTTGTTTAGATTGACATTTTAAATTTGTTATATCTTTTGAACGAAATGTCCAATTTTAATAATTTATTTATATACATTACCTTTAATAAATATCATTAAATGGGATAAGGATTAATACAGAGGTATGAATAATATGGTTTAATATATAGCTCAGTGAAAATGCAGCTTTATAAAGGTGACAGATATTTTTTAATTGGTTCGATAGATACTTGAAAACAATACAAATAATAAATACAAATCTTTCCACTTTATTATATAGAAGATATAATCTTGCAAGTATATAATGTACTAGTTATGCACCTTCAATATATGATATATCTAAAAGGATATAAAAAAATAACACTAATTTGTGTCGAAATCTTTAATATTTTTGTACACATGTAAAATATTTTGCAACCTTACAAACAAGTTTTTGTTTTATTGTAAGTATATAAAATACTATATGGCCTAAGGAATTATGTACAAATCGAAATTAGATTTGTGCTTCTTTTGTTTGGGCAATAAATTTAAAGTGTAAAAAAAATAAACACATGGCGTTAAATTAATGAACGCAATATTTTTTACAGAAAATAAATTATTATGATGTGGACTAAAATTATTACATCTACAAATGTAGATAACATTGGACGTCACTATTCCATTAGACTGTTTTATTTAAAATCAAATTTTATACAATATTTTCTAAGTTGACTTAAAATGACAAATCAATCATGTATATGAAGTGTTTCATATAGGAACTAAACATATGACACAACCATACATATAAACAAAAATTCGCTAATGTTATATAATAAGTTTGTATATCTATTATATATTTGTTTAATTACATTACTAAAGATGCAATGGCTTCTACAGCTTTACGTTCATTTTACCGTATTATTTTACAAATTATAAGAATATAATATATTATATTTTAGCACATTATCACTCTTGTTGGTGCTTGTATTCGAAATACCATAATGAAAGCATATACATAGATAAAGCCATAATCCGCGTAGGAATGAGAGGAACAGGGTCGATCGTCTATGCTCATGGATGAATAAGCATCCCAAGAGAGGTAAATTGGAGTGTATTGAAAAATCTGTTACTAATTAAACAAGACATATTATCATATAAACAACATTAATTGTAAAGCTTTTGAGAAAATAAATGTTTCTATATAAATAAAAATTAATACTGAATAGAATTTTATAAATAATGAAATAACAAAAAAAATACTTCAAATTGGAATTATTTTGAATCCAAATATGATATAGAAATAAGCTAAGATAACATATATAAAAGATAAGATCTACAGGTACAGAAATTCTTTACATTAGGACATATTACGTCGATTTACGTCACTTTTCTCTGGTACCTAACATGACGTGAAACTAAAATAATGATATCGTTAACAAATAGAAACTTTTTGCCTTTAGGCCAAAAAACTTATATATATTTAATAGTTTATATATAAATTACATTGTCCTTTTAAAAAATGTCGCTTAAAACGATTCTTAAAATATAATACTTTAATATATCTTATGTTCATAAACATATGACAGATAAATAATTTCATTTTATCTTAAGTAAATAACTAGCCTTCGAAATTACAGCGTATGTTTAAAAAAAAATTACATCACATCATATCACTGAATGAATGAAGTAATAAATAATAATTCAATAAAAAAATCATTTTAAAAAATTAAAAAGTGCGTTCGTTTGTTAGTTTCCAGAATACTGAACTGTCTATTTTCTAAAGTTTTGTCTTAACAATAATAAAAAATATCCTTTTTAATTCAACAAATCAAATAAACATTGTTAAAAAAGTATACATAAATATTTCATTGAACAAACTATATGCTGCCTAAGTTAAGTAGATACTTTATAAAATCGCAGCTCATATCAATGAAAAAGCAACAACGAATTTAGATATATCAAATCTATACAGTGAAAAAGCTTAAACATGATAATAACACCACACAGGCTACAATTTATGTCAAGATTTTGTACAATTTGACTATAATAAAATAAGTTTAAGCGGGCGAAGCCGTGTTAGGACCGCTAGTTACATACAAAATTAATTTATACACCTCGTTGAAGACTTGTATGTGAATTGGAAAGGGAACTTGGTTGTAAGCTTTCATCCTCATCTGTGTCGTTATCGTTAGATATCCGTATTGCCTGGTACCATTGGTTCGTGAGATCCGTCATTTGACTCTTGCAATCTTTTAATTCCTGAAATTTTTATAATTATATAATTAACTTTAGTTTCATTTTCATTTAACTGTTTTGCAACTTCTTATTGCACACTTTAAATTATATGTGTTCACACTATATCTGTAATAAAGCAGGGTGTGCAATGACTCCTAGTATTCATACACTGTTTACCTTGCCTTGTCTTGTTACCAGAAAGATAAATTGAAAATATACCATTCCCCCGATTAGGAATTGAACTTACACCTGTCGCGTTTACAGACAGATGTTGTGCAGCTGTGCCAAGATGTAATTTCGTCCCTGGATGTAACTTTGCTTTATTTAATTTTAGGCAATTGTTACAAAAATATTAATTAACCTATAGTACCCTTAATACACTCACCTGGTGCGTGAATCGTCTTGTGAAGAATGGAGTCAAATATTTCATATCTAATCGCACAAAACCCTTCAACCTTGTTGCATGAGAGTAGTTAACCTACAAAAATATATTAAAATTAATAAACTCAAAAGATTTAAATTTTAGATTTTTGAGATGGACTTTAGATGTTTTTAGATAATCTATTACAAATAAATATCCAAAATATACGAGTATATATATATTTGAGCCTAACCTCGAGTTCTTCTTCAGTTATTTCAGACAAATGTTCCGAGTCGATCGCTTGTCCCCATTCTTTTGTTTTGGACAAACTAACTTCCTTCTGTTTACGCAAGGACCTTGATCGCTTCACCTTTTTGTTTGCCTAAAATTAAAAAATAAATAAATAACGTCGTTTCTTCAATAGATTTTACTATACAAAAGTCAATAATTTTTTTATTACATTTTTCTATTAATTTCTTTTAGCTTCACGCTGTATTCCGCGTAAAGCAATACAGGCGAAGTAGCATAATATTTTCTTTTTGTAATTTCCATATCTCACACTACCAAGGCAGGCAAAGGGAAGCTGAGCATCTAGTGTAAAAACACTACATTCCTATTAAGACCCTTTCTTATTTAGGAGGCATTGCGTGTTGAGTGGCGGAACTCATCTCCGCGCTTTGCCTCGCTACAAGAGCGAGTAAATAAAAATATTAAATATTTCATTTTCTCATGTGGGAATCAAACCCACGACCTTTCGCGTTTACAGTTATGTTAATTATAAAAACACTTAATTCCCCATTTTCCTCCAAATTTTCAAGTAATTGCATATTGAAAGTAGGAATTCAACGCCGCGCTTTGTCTTGGTATCAAAGTAGGAAAATAAAATTAATTTGTATCCCCGAGTAGGAATCGAACCTACAACTTTTGCTTTTACAATCAAACGCCGACCTCAATAATTTTAATATATGTATTAATATATGTTAAAAATGAAAAAATTACCCTTAAAAATTTTAATAAAGGCATTGTAGAACCACCAAAGAACAAAGTAGTAAATAAAACGATAATTAATGTTGTCGTTATAATAACGTGGCGAGTTTCATCAGAAAAGTCAAGGTGAAGTGAAAGTGCATAAGATATTGCACCACGTAAGCCTGAAATAAATAGCATTCCATTTTATTTTATTCTATCTACCATACTTAACTAAATGTAACTTTTTTTATCTTCATACTGTATCTCGCATATAGAAGGATCGGCAGAGGGAATAAAGTGATAAGACACTGCGTTCTCCACTCTCCTCCTTGTATCAGAACTAAGAATTTAAAATAACTAGTTCCACGAGTAGGAATCGAACCTATAATGGAGCGTTCTTAGTCAGACGCTATGCCGCAGCGACACAACAGCCCTTGACGTATCTTTGTTTTATGACAAATTAAAGCAATTGTTAAAAAAATATTTATTTTTGCCTAGTTATTATCAACAGAGACAGAGGTATAGTAGACAGAGGGAACCTAGTGTTAAGACATTCCATTCTCCATTTTCCCCCGAATTTTGGAGACGTTGCTCGTTGAATGGCGGTACTCAACGCCGCATGTAGCCTCGACACCGGAACGAATAAATGAAAATATTATATATTTCATTTCCACGAGTGGGAATCGAATCCACATCCTGTCGTGTTTACAGTCACACTTTGTGCCCCTGCACCTTGACTGGCTTCTTAAATAATATTTGTTAAGCACATTGTACAGAGTTAAAAATATAAAACTTACCACTAAACCACATTATAAACATCATTTTTTTTGTAATTTTGTGTTCTCGGAATTTGTTACATAGTAGAGCAAGAGGAAATATATTTGCAGCTCTCCCAAGTAGGCATAACACTATGCTCCAAACTACTAACGCGGGTTCAACGCGATGTCTAAAACTGAAAATTTATATATTTTTATTAGTAAAATAAGAAGCAGGATAGGCAAACGTAGTGTTAAGACACTCCATTTCTCCACTTTTCGTCTAATTTACGCGGCATTGCGTGTTGAGTGGTGGAATTCAACACATTGCATTGTCCACCAGAATAGGAAATATACTTTGAATACATTATTCTGCTGAGTGCAAATCAAGCTGACCATTGTGTTTATAGTCGGTAATTGTCCCATGATGCCACAATGGCTTTATATATGGGTATATAATAATTATTAATTAAAAAAAAGCTACTATACAGATATGTTGATATATATGTCTCATATTAGGCAAGCTTAAAATGTTTAGGTGTAATATTATAAAGTTTTAATGCAACTAATAAATATAATAGATTACTTTTGCTGATTAGATTGATAGGAATATAAGATAAGATTTGTTATTTTTAAAAATCATGTTTCTCGTAATTCACTGAAGTATCATTTCAACAAGAAATTTTGAAAACTATAGAAGTCCAGGGGATGTAGGTACTCCATCTAAATAATATTTTTTTGAAAACTAAACATTGGCTTTTTAAAATAAATTTATTGAATAATATACCTGAAAATAGCAAGCCCCAAGTAAGCAAATACACAGGTCTCGGCTATAAAGGCAAGGGTCCTCATTGTTTGCTGCATAGTAACTTGAGTTACAGTTGATAGATTAAAATGTGTGTAATGTGACATGACAACTCCACAAAATAAGATAGCCATTATACCTATAACAAAAATATTTTTAATGTGACATACATAAAAATGTGTACAGGATGAGTTTTTAAATTTCAATATGGGGGATGCATTGTAAGGTAGACAGAGGGAAGTCCTAATGTTAGAAAACTATGTTACCCATACTCTGCCTCCTCCCAACAACTGCACTCAATTATTGAGTGACTTAATGTTGAGTAGCACAATTCAATACCACACTTTGTCTTGCTACCAGAGCATGAAACTGAAAAAAAATGTCATTGTTGCAATATTATTACAAACTAAAGTAAGGTAATCTTTGTTTATTTCACAAAATATATACCTGATAGATGTATTCCTTCTGCTAAAACATATGGAGCATAGGTGAATACTAGCATCATTCCAAATTCTAGTGATGGATTCTTACGAAGATCAACATGTTTTAAGAGAAGAGCACTAATAAGAGCAAAAAGTACTCCAATACCAGCCGAAGCAAAAAACATTAGCCAGAAACGGTTTATGGCGGACAATATGGCTTCTGTTGTAGACATCACTGGGTCATTTGAATCTAAAACTGCTGTTGTGAGGACTATAGCAACTGCATCATTTAATATACTCTCTCCAAATACTAACATGTTTAAAACTGGATCAACATCTAGGGCGTGAAATATAGCTACTGTAGCTACAGGGTCCACAGCAGAAATAAGAGAACCAAATGCAAAAGATTCCACAAAACTCAATTTATATACAACTTGAGCTAGACCTAGTAAATATATGCCAGCTCCAATTACAAATGCTGATATTGCAGTACCAACAATGGCAAATAGTAAAATGGAACCTATATTTTGGAAAAAATTTCCTTTATGTAGATTATAACCTGATTCAAAAATAATGGGTGGTAGAAGAACCAAAAAAAATGCTGTCGGAGAAAAAGCTTCTTCTTTTCTCCAATTAGCTATATTTTTTATAGACATAAGATTGATAATCATACCAATTAAAGCACCAAGAAATACTATAACAACACTTTCAGGAAGGTATGAGAAACCTGTCTGTAGCATCAGATGTATGAGTAATATACCCAATGCCAAAATACAAAGTACAAAAAAAATTGCCATTGAACTATTATGTTCATCTTCAGCTGAACTCTTTCCTGGCAGAGGCGCTGCGTCTGATGGCCCCACGTCGGTAGCATTAGGAGTAGCAGAGGATGATACATTCATTGGAACCACTGACAATATGGAGGTATTAGAAGATCCAACATCATATACAACATTAGCATTTTCAGTAGAACTAGACGTTGTCGCATTGGTGTCTTTAGCAGCTAAATTAGCTTCACTAGAATTTGTTGTGTTGGTCAAGGTATCCCGCTTTAACCTTGAAAAATTCCAAAAGTATTTATCGTTATTTTTATTATTATGTTCTTCTAAGTGATTTTTTTTAATTTCATGGCTTGATATCCAAGGCACATATAGAATCCACAACATCATAAAATATACATAGTGAAAACTCTTCATTTTTGTATTACAATATTGTACTCCGTTAGTAAATATAAATATTAGAAAATTAAGTATTATTACTTTTTTAATTTAAGTATTAATTATGCCGCTGAATTTAAAATCTAGTATCCTTGTAATTTTCACTCATATCTAACAATTCACTACTTTCTTCGATAAATATAAAAAATTATACGTAATATCATTTTATACGTAAAAATATTGAATATTTAGAAATGACAATTTTGTCAAGGTCAGCTGATAATGTGACAAATAATTCAACTGACAGATATTATAGAAATGTTGCCTAAAAACAAAATTTTAAAATGTGCTGGCAAAAAAGAGTTTGGAACCACTAAATAAATATTTTATTTTATTAATGGCAGCACTATTTAGCTGTTCTTGTCAAGTACCATCAAGTACAGTACTTATGTCCGACATTTGCCGCTTTTTCTTACTATTTATTTTAAAAGCTTATTTTGTAATAAATAAAAATACAGTTTTTTGTGATGTTTGGCTGAAAGTAAACATGACATGACAAGGTTTGTCTCAACTAAGAATATCGCCGAACTTTTGAAATTAAATTGCTTCTTTTACATAGCAACATAGATATGAGAATTTAAACTTGTTTTTATTATCCAGAGGACCAGCTGTAATATAAATGTAATTTTATTTATGTACTAAATAATTTTATGAAAATACTTGGATTTTTTTGACATTTTCATTTTTAGATCAGCGTAAACGAAAATATAGTGTTATATTTTGAAAATAGGTTTAGTAGACACGGACGATACGAAATGAATGTAGAAGGGCGTATTTCTGCCGGTAACAAAGTAAACGGTGCCTTAATTTCATTGCTGAGCCAGCTTAACGTTAGCACAGCTGCACTTTAGGCCGTGCAGTGTAATGCAGTGCTGATATCGACGGTGTTACGCCGGCAGCGAAACGTAGACATTCAGAAGAATGCTCTGGAGATGCGATCTCCGTAGGATACGCGGAGTCCGTTTAACTAACCAAATCGGCAGTGTAGAAATTTACCTTACAGCAGGTACTAGCGAGGATGTCACGATTGATACTGGAGGAAAGTCATATATGTCACGTCAAGAATGAGTCCCCCCAATTAATTAAACATTAAATATGATTTTATTTATTTAATTTCATACTTTGTCTTAAATACAGTATTTGGTAAACAAAAATTAAGGTAATAAACTATTTATATAAGAAAATAATAACATTTAAATTCAATGGTTCCAAGAATATTGGGCATGCATTATTTATAAAATAATGTAATGTGAGCTACAGTTTTTACTTTATATAAATAAAATAGACCTCTATAAGCTTTCTTATAATTTTGAATTTTTATTTAACAGCAGGTAAAGTTCTCTCTATAAATGTTTTCATGTCTTTGAGCTCAGCTTCTGAAGAACTATGTGTTAAGCCCTGGTATGTGTTGAATTCAATGTTTTTCATGAAGGTCTTTAAAAACGATGCAGTCATTTGTCCCCATTTGAAAGGCACAACAGGGTCGCAGTCTCCATGTGCTTGGAAAATCTGAAAAAGGAACAAATTTATTCACATGTGTTCCCCATAATATTAAAGAAAATTCAATTATATTCATAAAGTAAATCAGATTCAGAAAGATAATAATAAACATTGTTTTCTATGCAACATTTTTGTAAGTTAACTTTATAATATAAGATGAGTCGTGTCCCAGGGACACAAGTTTGTTACTATAAACATGACTGGTTGTGGGTTCGATCCCAGTCGAGAAAATGAAATATTTTGATGTAGGTATATTTTCATTTCTTGGCAGTAGCTGTAGCGCTTGGCGCATCTTTCTCTCTGACTACCCCGCTAGGAATACAGTTAATAGTAGGAATTTCTTCACTCTGATGTTGAGGCGAAACGCGGCATTGAGAAGAGCGTTGACACTTTATAAAATGTAAAACATACGCATATTAAAATAGGAAAAATTCATTTATAGATAAGTAATATAATAAATAAATATTGATTTAAACTGTTGTTGTAATTTAAGGAAGCCTGTTCTGTAAAATCCAATTTTCAGTGTAATGATAAATTATTTATTGTAAAATTTTGTTACCATAGAAATTGAAATTGCACAACATATTTTCACGTAAATATAAAAAATGGATATTCATTTACTAAATATGCACTTGGCTTAGGACATCAATGTCTATGACTGCCCTTTCTTTTGTTATGTTAATATAATTATGAATTAAAATAGCATTCAGTTTACATAATGACAATACCCTTTCAAATATGCAAAATCAGAATTACATTTTAAAATTCATTAGATTTAGCATAGCATTTAATTCACGCATTTTAAGATAAGCTAAAAAGGTTCTTTTAATTTGGAAAAATCTCTCCATCCTTGACTCCTTAGAAAATAATGAATATATTTTTTGCATAGAGGGAGTTGGTTACTCATTAAGACATTTCTGATCCTCACTTCGCTGGAGTCGTGATACATTGCGGAAATCAAAGCCGCGCTTTTTCTTCAAGCAAGGAAATGAAAATGGAAATCGTGAATACTTTTATCACACACATTAAAATATTAATATTTACAAGTTACATTACAAGACACATTTACAAGTTGTAATAATAAAGCGAAATCATTAAAAATTATAATGTAATTTTTTACTGGTTTCTACTGATTGTAATATTACAATATTTTGTAATTTTATTCATTAATGTGATTCATTGTCTGTGATAAAAAATGCAGTATAAATAGTTAAAAAATTTTAAAGAACTTATTTAATAATGTACAATAATAAATTATTATCAATAACAAGTATATAGTATAACCCAGAACCAGCATGTGTTACATAATTAATGATTAAATTTCAAAACATAAAATCTGAGCAGTTTTCTGAGAAAAATGACTTTGGTTTATAAAACTATGTATAAATTATAATCAGTTAGTCAAGGTCGAAAGTAATAAAATGTATCCTCCAGTAATCATTGGCGATTCAATGAAAGATTGTTGAGTGTTTTTGTCATCACCCTATAAATAAAACCAGTTTTAACTACTCTATAAAAGCCTAATACAATTAAAACAAAAGATATTTTGCAAAAAATTTAAAAAAATATTTTTTCAAACAAAATTAATAAAACTATAGTTGTAAAATAAAAAAAACGCTACTTGTTAAGAACGAAACCACCGCACAGTCCTCATTCATGTAAGCGAGTCATAGGTATTGCTGTTTAACACTTTGAACTTTACCGCCAATACCTACGACTTTTGTAGTATTTTTGTATTTATTCGTTACTGCGTTGCACGTCCTATGGTTTAGATAAACATTGTGAAATAAAAAAAAATCCTATATCTAAGCTGTTGACGTATCTGAATAATTTTTTCGCATGATTTTGAAATATACTTCCCAATGCAGCACGTACAAATAGCGCAGAGCACAGAGGCAGACAGAAATGTATCTCATATTTATTTAAATTCATTATTTACAATTGTTTATTCTGACCATAGATACAATGCATTTCTATTATTCCAACCTAACACAGTGCACAGTGTAGCTTATGACACATCCATCCCATTGGTGATTGAACCTATAACTGTCATGTCCACAGTTTCAAATTTCACATAATAATTTACTAGCCAATGACACCAGTGTCATCTATATGTTTATATTTAGAAAGTTAATATAAACATGATTATGTACACTCAACTACTTATGTTACATCAATGAATTACTTAAAATAAATTTTAATATGTAGTCAACTACTTATCTTGCATCAATGAATTAATTAAAATAAATTTTAATATACTTTAATGTATACGGAAAACAATTCTATTAATAATAAAAAACTTCTTGCTGTATCCTGCATGAAGCAGAGTAGACAGAGAGGACCTCAGTTTCCCACTTACCATCAAATTTTAGGTGTTGCAGGATTTTAATATTAATAGCTCTAAAGTTAAAAAATCTGAGCAATATTTATATACACTCAGCCAATTTCTATAATTACAATGATATCATATTATACTATTATATAAATTTATGTATCATATTATAATTTATTTAATCAACAATGATGAACTTAGATATAATGGAAAGAAATAATCACAATTTCTTTCTTCATTATATGCAACCTCATTATGCCGCTACAACAGTGACAACAATAAAAGAATCTATACAAGTTAGTACATATTTAAAATATTTAGTCAATTTCCTTAGTCATCTTTTAAAGTTGAAAAATAATAAATATATTTATTAATTTTCAATCTATAGGATATAATATATTTCTATCAATTAATATTTATATTTCTATGAATTCTGTTGTACCTGCAAGCAAAATAACCACTGATACTCATAATATGTCAAACATAATACACAACTCTTTATTATTTCCATTTACCAATGCAAAGCTACAGTTACAAACTACTTGATATATGAAGACATAAGTAACTCACTGGAAGATCTCTCGGTGCTTTTACGGCACCAGGAAAATGAGCATGTCTTGGTAACCAACAGGATAGTGACATCACTCCAGCCAATGGTTCAGGATATGTAAGAGCCGCGTGCAGAGCTAAGGCCCCTCCTTGAGAGAATCCACCTAATAAAATTCGACTAGCAGGAATGCCACCCTAAAATTGATATTAAATAAAATATAATATTCTGAAAAACTATTAGTTAAATACCAATTACTATTTTATTAAAATGATTTAATGTAAATATGTCAACCCATAATAATCTCAATACATATGTGTTGTTACAAAAAAACAAAAATAATTTAAACATTTACTTTGACTTTGTCAGCTATAAGCCCATGAACCAGATTTGTAGCTCGAACAATACCCTCTTCATCTTCTGGAGCTGTCGCGTCTAATGTTCTCAAATCAAACCAGGAAGGCATTCGAAATCCAGCATTCAGAGTCACTGGCATAGTTGATGCAGTCGGACATATCACTTTCACGTGAGATCCTCTAATGGCTGCAATGGTGCTTGCCCAGCCATGTCTTTAAAAAAATTACATTAAATATGCTATATAGATGTATTATAAAAAATTGTATGCTTTATCACTAACTCTTACCCCGTATCGCCGAGCCCGTGTAAGAATATCAGCTGTAACAGTAAAAAATACTTTTTAATACTTTTTTGCAATACCTGCAATTTTAAAAAGTTTATAGAAAAAATTATACCGATGCAGTTTGTTTAGCTGTAGCAGCAATAATTATAGGATTCGGTTCCATTATCAATTACGCGAAAATCAATACTAACTGTCGTTTACTGCAGTAAACTCATATAACACAGAACACAGACGAAATATGTCTTTTAATTGGATTTCTTTGGTGACATTGACAAGTGCCAGCACATAGGGCTTGAGACAACCGTGTAACAGAATCCATAACTTTATTGTTGTTTTTTATTAGTACAGTGTTAGAGTTATGACTTTTAACTAAAGTAATTTTTTTTTGTTTTACTATAAAATGTGCCCTTTTCTGCTCTTGTCTCTTTTTAGTTTTATTATGATTTCATGTTTATTACGGGTATACTATTCACGTCATTAAACTAGTTCAGAAAGAAGAGAGAGAGAAAAGTGGGGAACGGAGTGTCCTAGCACTAGGTTCCCTCTGTGTACCCTGCTGTATGCGGGATACAGCGTGAAGCTTATTTGATGTGATTTTATAATTAACTACTGATGTAAAAAACTTGATCCTGATTAATCTTAAAATTATAAAATAAGTCTTTATTCAAGTTTCACTGAACTTGTATGGTCGTTTATAAAATAAAAAAATAAAACAGTCCAACCAGCTATATTCAAACATTTTATGTTTCTCTAAGCTTACTAGTATATATATATTTTTTAATTTATTAATTTATCAATAAATTATTTAAATTAAAAAAAATTAAAATTTATTAATAAATTAATTTAATTAAAAATTAAATTAAATTAATATACAAAAATTCCAAAAATTAATAAAAATAGAATTAAATGCAATATTTTGTTAGCACAAAAAATATTGATAACAATGGTATAAAAACTTTTCTAGTTAGTGTATATTGACCCTGTGAAAGTTATTCATCCCGTCTAATATATTATATATATTATTATAATCTATGATAATTTTCAATATATTCTTTATCTGTATTTTATAATCTGTAATCTGTATTTTGTGATTACAATTTACAATACAATGGATGTGAAAATATAAGAATGTTGTTTATTAAGTTCCTTGTGATTTTTGAATAATCTAGAAATCTGGAAGATAGTGAACAAAGTGTAAATGATTTAGATCTGAGTAAGTAAATAAACATTTTTATAAAAATTGTTAGCAAGAAATCATAACTAAGTATTAAGTACATATTAGCAAATCCTTTGGCAAGTCATTGTTTCTTTCATTTTAATAAATGATTACTTGAATTTAGAAGCTTTTGAATAAATTATGAGTATAATATCTTAATGTTAAAAATTAATAAACACTTTTATACGCATAGTTTAATCAAATTTGTTATCCTCCAAATGTCAATAATAAATAACACATGGACTGAAATGGTATTAAGTATTAAAACTGTTTGATTTTTAGGACTTAAGTAATGGCCGAAGAAGACATATCGTTGAGAGTTGAGATGGGAAGGTTGGAAATCGAACCAATTAAAATTATAAACAATGTAAAAGAAGAAAATCCCTTTTTGAATCCTTTACAAAGGAAAAATCACAGCATTAAATTATCGCTTCATACAACAAAGTGTACATGTTTGTTGCAAAGGAAAAAAAATAATGCAATCAGTAAAAAAAAGCATACCCGACTTTTAAAAGAACCTATGCTAAAATTGTCTCTAGCATTCAAAAAATGTAACATGAGAAATGAATGCCATCTCTTTAATACAGACTTATTAGAAATTAAATCATCTCAAAACTTGAACTCTGATCCATTATGTTTATTAGTTGATAATTGCAATCAATTAAGTATATCTTCTGATCAAGGTGAAAATAGAGTGAATACAGTAAATGATTGTGCCAAATGGTGGAAATGTGATGATATAAATGAAAAGCAATCTAAAGATTCATCTGAGAGGAGTTCCTCTGGATCATGTTCACAGCAAGCATTAAATCCACCCTGTGATATAACTATTGATGAATTAGCTAGCTATTTTGAAACACTAGTACATATACCAAAAAAGATGTCCTCTATGGCTGAAATGATGTATATTTAATGTTATATTTATAGTTAAGAGAAAGTAATTCAGTGGTCCATTTTATTACTCTTAGTTCTTTTTAATGTCCAAATGTTTTTATGTATGTCATATCTTTTCATCATACATCATACAACATAGCTACATTTTAAACTGGATATGTCAAAGTATGTCTTTTTGTTTATTATTTTATAAAATCAATAATGTTCATAGTTTACTAGTTCTTTATAATTCAGTTGTAACCTGCAACCACATTAGAGTGAGCCACAAAACATAAAATTTAATTGTTTCTTGTTCCCATGGAAAAATTTCTGAAGCCTTTATTATAATTCCTCAAATTCCTTCAAAGTAAAACATTGACTAATTGTTTTTTATTCACATATCTATGTTCTTTGATTTAAATATTTTTTTTAATCAACACTTCCAGATTACAATTCTTTCTTTTCAATTCTTTATAAAGTTTGTTTTTTAAATTAAAACAACCAAAAAGTGTTTATTTAGTTACCTATTCACAAGTGTGTTTATTCTATGATTTTAACAAGATGAACAATTCTCATGTATGTATTGTACTTCAGATATGCAAAAAATATCATTATTTTTGTATATTAGTGCACAAATATAAGAGATTTTAATATTATTATGAGCACAAAAAGTATTCATGAAAATGTTTTTTGATGATCATGTACTTCTAATACAGTTATGAAAATATTGTTATTATTCTGATCTGTGAAATTATATATGTTCTTATGTTTTTATCATAAAATTGTGAATTAATTTAAAACTTATTTTAAATAACATCCTGCTTGGAGTCATCCAATTTCCAAAAGTAAGAAATGTTGTTAACCATTTATGTATAAAAATTCATTTCATTATATTAATATCATTACTAGTATGTTAAATGTAATTTTTTTTTCTTATTACTAACTTATTAGTTTTACTTGGAAGTACTCCTTGTTAATGTCGATTTCTTTTTTTATTTAATTTTTTTATTCTAAAAGATAAATAGTATTTGTGGTTAGTTCTGAATAATATACCCTTATCTCTACAAGAAATCATTTTCGGATACAAGTTGGTCTTAAATTTTCATCCAAATAATGTGCAGCTCTATGCAAAATTCTGCTTTTGTTAATTCTCAAATTAGGGTACTCCCATATTATGTAATGTAAATTAATAATAAGGTATTGTCACATTTTTTAATTTTCATTTGGTTTTAAAAAGCAAAAAAATGTCTGCTTCACGCAATGGTCATCTTTTGTTATTTTTTATTAAATATATAATTTATCACTAAACAAAAATATTGTAGTTAAGGATGTGGATGTAGAAAGTTATTCATAGACAATGTGTCAATTTACATATTTTAACATATTTATTACCTGAAATATGAGAAATTTTGTTAAATTATGTTAAACCATTTTATTTTCAATGAATGTAATAATAAATAACAAACAAATATTCATTAATAAATATTTAATACAAATAAATTACATTTGTATATATTTGATTAATCTGTTTGATACTAATTACAATATTATAATTAAAATAATATATTACTTGTTGGAATTAATTCATAGGGTTTTTATAATGAACATGAGCATAAAAAAAACATTAATGAAAGTACTTCCCATCACTTTCTACTACTTTTGATCATATTTCGGGCAGTGAATGAATACCGCGTCTAAAGAACTGTTCATCTTTAGATGAAATACAGGAATCGAACCATTTTGTATGACCTTCGTAAGATGTGAACTTCTGCTTGCATAAGCTAATGATCGAAACAAGTGGTAGTCGCTAGGTGCAATATCAGGAGAATACGGCGAGTGCTACCGAGCACTTCCCATTTAAGTGTTTCCAGGTATGTTTTTACCGGTTTTACAACGTGTGGGCGAGCATCGTGTCTTTCGAAGTATTCCGACCGTTTTTGCTTTTTTTTTGCCTAAACTTTTAAGACGTTTTCCTATTGTTGAGAAGTCAACTTGTAAGGACGTAGATAATTCTTTAAGTGTTTGACATGAGTTTTCATTGAGCAGTTCCTGCAAGTCGTTGTCTTCAAATTTTTTCGGTTGACCAGGTCGGTCCTTGTCATTCAAGTCGAAATCACCAGTTTTAAAACGTGCAAACCACTTCCTACACGTTTGCTCAGCCAGAGCATGTTCACTATACACATCCACTAAAATACGATGAGCTTCTGCTGCACTTTTGTTCATATTAAAGTAATGAAGCAAAACTCCCCGCAAAAACACTTTATCTGGCACAAACTTTGACATATTCAATGAATTCTAGAGTTATTATTTATGATTTCAAGAAAGGTTATGTACGGCAAATGACGTCCTGTTTCTTTTTTTTTTCGAATCGACTTAAGTTGACCTGGACTGGTCTTCTGACAGCGTCACCGAGCGGGGAGATAAAGGACGAGCTTTGATGGACGCTCGTGAGATGTTAGCGATCGCAGGGGAATGCCCTGCGTACACTAACACATTTGTATTACCTTTACTATAATTTTTCTGTATTATTTATTAATGTTGCCAATATTTAATTTAAATAACGATAATTAAATTTCCGTTAAAATGCTCATAAACGTATTTAAAATGGAACATAATAATTATAAATTTACTAAACCTACTATCAGATGACTGATACACAAAATAAAAACAGACATAAGAGAGGGAGAAAAAATTAGAATGGCAATGCAAAACAATAAAATTTAGAATTTTACGAGAGAGATTTAGTGAGATTTGTAAGTTGAGATAATATAAGTTTTTACTTTCAAGAAGAACTAATCTTTAAATATGGAGAAGATAGTTCTAAATATGGAGAACTATTTTAGTTCCAAGAACAGGTTCATATTTATAACAAAGCCCACTTTTATTTTGTTTAGATTAGACAGGGGGCTAACTGGGAGGCTACTGTTAGCTTATTCCATTGCCATTAAGACAGTTCCGTTCCCTGTTTTTCGCCGAGTCCTGGATGCGTCGAGTGGCGGAACTCAACACCGAGCTTTTCCTCGTTGCCAGAGCAAAAAAAATTAAAGTGTTAAATATTTCATTTCGTCGAGAAGGTTTCTTAAGAATAAAAACAAAATGTAGTAAGTACTCCGCACTATACTTATTACTTCGATGTTTAACTACAGTAGATTAATCCATTAGCGTATCTAGAGGTATTTTCTGGGGGGACCTAGACTTTACCTTTGACCAGATGATATTTTTTTACCTTCATGCAAATGATATTTTTTTATTTTACGAGGTAAATTTTTGAATAATAAAAGTGTTGATCTTTTTTATAGAAAAAGCCTGCGACCCCGTGCAACACCAGAGGAGCTACAGATGCGTTGTCGGCCCACTCAGGTTCCCTCCCCCCTCTTCTTAAGCCCATGGGTGCATTTGAGTTGCTTCGCTGAATTTCTTAGTAAAACTTCTTTCAAAATACTTCATGACAAAACATCATAGAGGAAATGACAAGACAGAGCAGATTCATAAAAATTTAAATTATCAGTTCATATTACTAAATTAACTAGGTTTGCAATATTTTTTATCATATATTGAGTTAAACATCGCCATGGCTAAAGGGTATTTATATTATGGTGTCTTCTTCATTTGAGTAATCATTTCTTAAATAATTTATTTTTTATGATGAAGAACACAAACTTAAATTGGTGCAGTATAATAGTGGATGCGTACACGTATTCCTCAAGTTTGCTGCTTTTTATTCTATTTATTGTGGTATCATTATTGCTTTTGGTGTGGATTTATGAAAAGCCTCTATTTTATAAGGTTAATTTACACATCTTTATAAGTTTGCTAAGTCTTTATTCCATTTATCATTTTTTTGCATGCTTCTTTTTAAACAAAAAATTATTTTTTTTTTAAATCCTTTTTTTTAATGAAAAAATGTATTAAATTGACGAAAATGCTTGAAAATATATAAAAAACTAACCAAAAGTAAGAATAACAATGGTACCGACCGGTGGTGGTGATCACCCTTGTAGCTGTTGTCAATTTTAATCATATTTTATTAAAAGGTTTGATTTTTCAGTTAATTTATAAAAAAAGTAAGCACTCTAACATGCTAACTCCCATTGAGAGTGTTGAAGAGTTAGAAGGGGATAACTATTATGAAATGTGTACAACAGATGTCATCAAAAGATTGTCTGAAATTTCTAAAAATGAAGATGAAATAGACGAGGAATTTTTTCCATTGAAATAATTTCATTAGGAACACTTAATAATTGTCTTATTTTTATTATACAATATTTGTTCATAGCTAAACCTTAATCGAGTCCGGTATTTTTTTTCCACCATATATATAATGAGGGCTTGACAGAAAAGAAACGCATTAAGTTTTGATTTATCTTATTTATTTTTAATTATAAGTATTAAGTTGCAAAAAATGATGTGAATATTTTGTCTTAATCACTTTTATTATTTCGATAATATTGTCTTTTATGAAGCTGTATTATATTGCAGAATACATTATAAAATGGGAAACATTGATTTAAAATTATATTAGCTTAGTAAATAGTGTATACAAAATGTATATGATACAACTAACTAAAAAAAAACCAACAAAAAATCATCCTTTATAGTTGTCATACAGCCATAACTATTATTTTACGACTACATAGTTCTGATACCAAATTTTATGATCACAGTGATAGATTTCCACAGGTATCAAAAACACAATAATTATTATTCCATAGTGCAATTTGTTTTAGATACCACTATATGAACAGTGAGAAATATTAAATGTTAAACATGATTGACTATTAATAGCACCCCATATATTGTCCAACAAACTGAAGCCGCAGTGGGGTGTCAGAAATAATATTCACATATCCACAGCTCATATTGCGCACCATTAGAAAAATAAATTATAGACGAGTCTAGCCTAAATACTCTGCTTATCTTGGCATATGTTCTCTGCAAATCTGAAATTTAAGAAAATCAATCATGTTCAATACAATCTGTAATTTATACCTAAATTGATATAGTGTTCTCACTATATCTGTCTACATCAATGTTATAGTCATTTACTTATAGGACATGAAAATAGCTGAGGAGGACGAGTTGTTTCTTTTACACCATTCACTTGTTATCGAGACACAATGAGGTAGCTCAACTGTAATATATTGAACAAATTTTTATGTATAATTGTGAAATTTAATGTTCTTTTATTCTTTATTGTCCTTAAACTTCTCCCTTTTCTCCGCGTAGTAAGATTAGCAGAAGGAACCTAATTTTCAAAACATGGGATGATCGGCTGAAAACGATCAATCAGCTACTATAACCTCTTAAATATTTATATATTTTTTTTCAATTATAATAATTATAAAATATTTATATAACTTTTTTCTATTAAATAATTTACAAAGAACATTATTAAAGGCTCAGTGTTTAGAGTGTACTAAACGGTTGTGGTTTGATTCTCGCTTGGGAGAACAAATTATTTTTATTTTCTCGTTATTATAACAAGACAAATGAAGCATTGAGTTCAAATATTAAGAAGAATTATGTAGTAGATGGAGTATAAAGAACAGAAACAACAACAATTCATATTGACAAAAATATTATCTTACTGCAGTTGAGCAGGAAAGTGGGGTATAATTGGTTTGTGGGTTTGCCGTGTTAGCAAATGTATTTTGCATCTGTGGTGGATGGGTGGCTAGAGGCGAGACCGGCGGTGCCATTGTAGCCCCACCCCCTGAATTGTTTGGACTGCCCGTTGTCGATAATCGTGAAAAAGCCGCTAAAGCATCAGGGAAGTTCGGTGGAGTCGCTGGAGTATTGCATGGTGTCATCAATTGCTGGAAGCCAACAATAATTATTAAGTACATTCTTTTTAATAGCTTCACGCCATCGCCCGCGTATTACAGGGTATGCAGATGGAACCTACTGTTAAGACACTCCGTTCCCTACTTCTCCAACAATCAACAATCAATAGTGTATTGTATGGTGAAATCAGCACCATGCTTTGTTTTGTTATTAATGTGAGGAAAAGAAAACCAGAAAGAACTAACCATAATAACTAAAAATAAAAATACACTGTGCCACAAAGTATTTTTATTTTTATTGAGAGAGAAAATATTGCAATTTGGAGTGTATCACACTCTGTGTAATGTCTTAATTCAGGCAAAAAGTGTAGAATTGAGTTTCTTAACATTAGGCTCTATTTTTTAAAAACCTGCTTTTCATATTACTTTTTTTAAGTTCATCATTACAAGATTACGATTACATCACATACAAGTGTTGACAGCTCATGAAATAATATAATTGTATCCTGTAATTTGAAATTAGTTTCATATTTACTGTCCCAAACCGATCGACACAATTCAAACATTTCCTTGTAATATTATTATTGTCGTATTGCCACTTAATATATTTGTATTGACATTTACTTTATTTATATTTCTGTGTTTATTTTTGATTTTTAACATTTAATTGTACTTGTATGTGCTGTGTGGCAATTTTTTTCAGAACAATGAAAATTATCAATGACTATGACATCCAAAACTTATAAACAAGTAGCTTATTATTATTACCTAATTTGCAATAATTATATGCACAACATGTTAAAGTATTAGTAGTAGAAGATCTGTTTAATTCATTCACTCATCAAATTTATTCTGAACTTTCAGTCAGTAATATTTGTAAATAAAATTCCAACCACAGGTACAATTTGGTTATAATGAATAACAAAATAATGGATTTTCATTCACTCATTTATGTATAGCATTAGACTCGTGTTGTGGGTTTAATTCCCACTTAAGGAAATTAATTATAATTTTTTCTTTACCCTGGTTGTTTTAACACATATTCCCTCTACCTGTCCTGCTACAGGTGGAATCCTTTCTCTCTAAAGCAGTGTTAAAGCAATATAATACCTGGTGATAATGTTGTGATGCTATACCATTTGCTCCTGATGGGATTGCAACTTCTTGAAAGAATATTGATAATGCTGTCTGTAAGAAAATTATATATATATTTAAGTTATAATTAAAATATATCTTTTTTTTAGTTTACAACAACAATAAATACAAACATTAATATTCATTTTAATCCATTTTTATGTATTTTATTCAGTTAAAAAAAACTTTTATATTCTTAATAATATATTAATTTTCACACCGTATAAGCATGTTGTCTATATTGTTGTATGATGTTGTAAGTTAGGTGAGAAAAATGAACACAAACATATAAATAATAAATATAGATAAGAGAAACAGTGGAGGCAATTAAAAAACAAATCAAAGTGTAGATTTAACCTAAAAATATTGTTTTTAATAATAGAAGTACAAGAAAATATTGTATTATGAGTAAAAAATTGTATTGTGGATAAGGTTAAATGTGACATTTAGTTTGGGCATTTTATAAATTACATATAAAAAATAACAATTTTAGACTTTTAGTCTATTGAAACAATGCTGATAATTTTCAGATAAACATTGGTTTTTAAGAGTATGTATGTAAGTAGTAATTGTTTTATAGTTATCATCAAATATCAATGTGTATACGCTCTCGATACGGTCAAGGTAAAAGATCGTTTACCATCTCTCTAAAATAATATTTTTAATTAATTGTTATAATTATCTATAGTTGATATTAGAAATCGATTATCATTAAATTTATATGTTTTTAGCAAATTATCTAAGAAAGAGCAGCCATTTCATGATTTTATTGTTTGTTTACATGTATTTTACAAAAATACCTCAAATTGCCAATGTGCAGCCTGTAGTAATTGTTTAGCTTGTTCTCGTGCACATCCAGCCGCAAGTACAAATTGATTTATCATAACTTGTTCACGCAAAGAATCCATTGTATATTATCCTGTTACCAAATATAAGTTCACCGATTCAGCAAGAAATAGAGGTGTAGCAAAGCAAATGAATGTTTATTCACGTTATGAATGCAAACGTAATATTATTATTGGCGCTAGTAGTATACGATTCATTATAAGAGTAAAAGAGAGAGCAAGAGTTTACATAATAATCGTCGTCATTATTTTTAGTATGGCCTTGTTTCTCTTTTCTTAATTTTATTTAGACGTTGATTAGTTACCATTCAGCCTAAGCATGTCAAAGCTAAATTTTGACATGCAACTTACAATATAACTAAATGGAAAAAAAGAATTGTAAATTATATTTTAATTTCTTTACCGAAATGCGATTGAATGATAATAAAAAAAATAGCTTTAAATTATAAGGAATAAAAAAACTTTATTATCTTAAAAAAGACCAAAGCAAATATGGTTTCATATTAATAAAATATAGTTTTATATAATATTAAGACTTAATCGATTTTTGTTTGGAGCATCCAAAAAAATATCGAATGTTATCGATGTTTGATAGACTTAATGTTATTAAGGAAAAAAATTATTACAATGTATATGGCAAATATATGATGGTAATGCTGAATAAGTGAACCTAATCTTTAAGCTATATCTACTTTTAAAAGAACAGTAATAGTAATTTTTACATACTATAATATATTCACGTAAAACTTTCTACATACATACATCGATGTTGTCCCATCCCTAATGTTCTGTTTTAAATGTCAATTATTGAAATGTGTTTTGAAATAAAATGTATGTCAAAATTGACTACAATGTGCTCACGATAATCATTACAGAATAATGTTTAATTAAAATAATTATTATGTTTTATTTGTATATAAAAACCCTTTTGATTCAAAATTGAATAACATTTTGAAATATGAGCGCTATCGACAGCTTAGACGAACCAGTCAGTAAGAAGCGTAAAATAGGTAAATAACACATGTAATACATACTGTTTCTATTATAATTTTTAATAACACAAAAGAGATAAGTATAAATAAATTAAATAATATTTAGATAATTTTATTTAAATTACTATATCTGTTTATGCTAATGATGAATGAATTAAATGAATTTAAATGTTTATTTAATGAGGAATTTGTAATACTTTCAGGTCACACATTCGCGGCTGTTAAATGTGAATCGGAAAATAAACCAAAACCAAGAAAAAAACATATCCCAAAATTTCGTTTAAAAGCGACTGGCGAAACTGCCTCCTTAAAATTATCAGATGATGAAAGAATACCATTATTACTTACAGATGTACAACATTTACTTCTACATTCTTTATTGGGGAATCTGAATTTAACACAGCAACCTCGTTGGTATGTTTTAGATAAATGTAGTCACATAAGTCAAACAACTTGTCTAATAATTGAAGGTGT
>JBAIZZ010000104.1:806192-876846 GCA_037355905.1 Heliconius aoede | reverse complement strand
TTGATACTTTCTGCTTGGCAATTAATTGAAGAGAATTATCCAGTGCCTTTAAAAGGTAAATTAAAAAATGTTTATTCAGAATATGTAATGACGAAAGATGAATACAAGCCTGTCACAGCATCTTCACCAATGTTTGGCTTAGATTGTGAAATGTGTATGACTAATATAGGCTCAGAACTTACAAGAGTCTCAGTAGTGAATGAAAAATATGAAACTGTATATGAGTCATTTGTAAAACCATACAACAACATAGTTGATTATTTGACAAAATATTCTGGAATTACTAAATCTATATTATCAAATGTTAATAAAAGACTAGAAGATGTACAGCAAGAACTCAGAGAACTTCTGCCTCCTGATGCAATTTTAGTTGGTCAATCTTTAAATGTAGACCTGCATGCTTTAAAAATGATGCATCCTTATGTTATTGATACAAGTTTGATTTATAATTTTACTGGAGAAAGAACAAAAAAGCCTAAACTAAAAGTTTTGGCAAAAGAATTTCTTAATCAAGACATTCAAAGTGGAAATAATGGTCATTGTTCTGTAGAAGATTCCCTGGCTTCATTAAAGTTGGTACAGTTGAAGCTCAGTAAAAGTATTGAATTTGGAGATGCTGTTCACACAAATAGGCAAAAATATAAAGAAAATGTATTAAAAATGTCAGTACAACCACAATTGGCTTTATCTATATTTAATCATATTATTGAACAAAAGAAAACATCCCTAGTAGTCGGATGTGATAATATTACTGGGGACTACCATAAATTTTTAACTCAAGCAAAAGAGAGCTTGAGTATACAATTAAAGAAATGTAAAACAAAAAAAGTAAAATTAAATACTGTGGAAGCAGAAGAAGATGTGATTAGTTCAATTAATAGTGCAGTTAAAGATTATAACTTAGTGATGGGTCATTTGAAATTAAATTGCACTGATACTGATACTGACATTAAATTGAAAGTTATGCAGCGAGTAGATGAATGGATCGGTAATATTTGGGACAACATTAAGGATTCTGCTATATGTGTTGTCGTGTTTGGTGGCTCTATTAGTGACAATGGCATAGCAATGATAAAAGTCAAGAATACTTTGAATAAAAGTATTAAATCAGGTTCTTAATATTGGTTCTTTTATTTTTATATTCTTATTCCTCTTTCTTTCGGAACATTCTTTTCTAACCAAAATTGGGTAGATCGAGCTTTATGACCCGGCACCGAGTGTTGTGGAAACCATACTCGATTATTCAACATGGTGTTGTTAATGGGCTTAACTACCTTATCAAGAACGGTATCTTTAAACACCAGTCTATTATATATTGCCGATATTTTAATACAGTTTCTTTAGAGCTTTTAGCATAAGCACGGTCATTTTATTTGTTAAAATATTGTTCAATTGTAAAATCTTTAAATCTTTAAATAATTAAAAAAAAAATCTTTAAATTATCAGTTAAAAAATGATCAGTACGTCTCTATAGACCAGAAGTCTATACGTGACATGGTTCAGGTGCTATCTTCATCTCAAGAGATAAAATCATTTGCTTTAGGACAAGATTTCTTCGAATTCTATCACTTACTACATTAATCCAGATTGGAGGTTTCATGGTATGTATACAAGCCCGGTATAAAAACATGTGACTAATGACTCCATACCTATACATACATACTTTATTTGATACTCGTACAATAACAGCGATTCGGTTCTACTCATCACCCTATTCCATTTTAATATCTCAAAATGTTTTACAATATATCGGCGAGAAAATAAGCAAACAATGAACAATCGTATAAAAATTATAGTAATACCTTTAATCATTATAGAAGAGTTTTCTTATAACATACTTTAAATGGTATAAAATCATATTTCACAGAGGCTGTCGTGGCGTAGGGCCACAAGCGTCGGACTGTAAACGCGACGGTTGTAGGTTCAATTCCCACTCAGTGGAATGAAATATTATTTTTATTTCCTCGTTTTTATAGCATTTCGATTTTGTGTTGTCAATAGAGATTCATCGGATATCCGTATCCGCAGGTATCCGAAGGAGAAGGAAGATCAGTCTCCGTAATTGTATGTGTGACTTTTTTGGCAGATCTTTTAAATATCTTATACTAGATACAGCTTAATGAAATACTTACGTACTTAATGAAAAATGTATATCGTCTGTTATCGTAGCTTAATAAGTCATCAAATTATTAAAAAAATAGCTACATATTAACAATTAACGTTACAAATTAATTGTTAATACTGTTGGTATGTATACATATTATGTTATTTATTTATTCTTAGCTTCATTTAGGGGCTCAAAAGATTACTTGTAGTGAGCTCTGCCAGCCTGCAGGTCTACAGCCTACCACACTCCAGCAACTACGAGCATCGTACGGGAGCTCAATATAATGGCGTCCTCTTGGTGTGTTGAGTGCTGACGAATGCGGCGTTAGGAACTGCCGCCCAGCACGCTATATCCGGAACGCCAGGAAGTGAGGATGAAGCTACAAATAGCTACGTGGAATGTAAATATGTTAATGAAATTTTTAATTTGAATATATAATATTTTATTGGACGTTTAGTGAAAAGTGAAAACGGTATAGCAATTTAATATTAACAATAATTCACTTACGTAATTGATAAAGTATTTTTTATTTAGTAAATTTTTCTATATTTTATATTGAATTAAGGCATTTGGTTTTCAAACAGTTGTAATAAGTATTCATCGCCGTAGTTCAAAAGTAATTGAAATTGCAAAAGGTCATTTCTTATCATCATTACGACATTTCTTGTCATCAGCATATAAATTAAGTGAACATGTCATGTAGAAAGCTAGTTAAGTCACACGTGGCATACTCATACCAGAATGCAAAATATAAGCTTATCTTGGAAAATAATGCAACTTCAAGAACACGAGTCCCACATTTGTACCTCGTTTCGTATTAAATTTATTATATGTCGTAGGTATTTTCATTACCTAGAGTCATTTAGTAAGAGAATATATTTGTCCAGTTAAAGGGTCAACGGCAAGTGAAGCCGGCAACTCTGCCGCTATGTCAGCTAATGCTTCCCATCGAGTGGAACGGCTGCACTCTGATTGACTCGGACTTGCAGATTCTTCAGTTTCTTCTTTCCGACTGTAAAAATATTGTGATTATATATTTATAAGCATCTGAATAAATCGTGACGGTGGAGAAAGCACTCCTTATTTTTTATGTATAATAAAAAATATATAAAAATATATATAATATATATTTAGTGAATGGAATCCAAGTAAGGTCAATTTTAAGTCTATGATACTTATATTCTAAATTTTCAGATGCAACGGATTTTTGTAGCTTCACGCTGCATCCCTTATGTAGCTCACGACTGGTATCAACAAAAATTTTATAGGTTGAAGGTATAAACGAAGACGTAATAAAAAACGTAAATATGTATTGGGTCAAAATGATAACGTATTATGTTTACGAAGTGATCTGTGTAACTAAGGTATTATTTTTGCAATATTTAATCCAGGTCTGCGGTTGAGGTCGATTCGCACTTATCTGGTTTTTAAAATCGTACATACACTTGAGATCGTCGTCGGATCCTGGGGACCAAGATGACCCCTTACTAAAGGTTTTAAAAAGGTTTGAAGCTCACTCTATTTCATGAAAGTCTTCTTTTTCATCATCTTTACTTTCCAATATTTCCTCTACGGCTACGTTATCTGGAGCTACGTTTTCTTCGACGACGTTTTCATTGACCGTATCGCTTGAAATTTTGTGTATATCCTCAAAAATATTATCTAAAATGATCTGATCGACTATTTCTTTTAGTGAAGTAAATTTCTCTTCATTACTCTCCGCGCCAATAGGAGATAGTTCATTTTCATAGTCAATACAACTTTGTCGATCCTCTGAAATATAAATTATTATATTTATATCTAAAGTTTATTTTAAATATGAGCACAATAAAAAAACTAAACCTTTAAAAAAAAGATAACAGATAATTATAACATTATAATCTAATGTGTTTTATAGAATATTATTATATAGAGTACGTACTAATTATAATAATAATGTGCCTAAATACCGAAATTCAAATAGCACAACGACAATAACAAAATATCTATAAAATAAAAATTTTCACGTGATAATGATGTTAAAAAAGATATAGTGTATCGTGGAGCTACCTAGTTTAAAGTTAAAAATGTTTACAAAAGCAATTTATAGGAGTTAACGGCGAGTTTAGTTTTGCATATTTAAGTTCACAGGTAAATATTCCAATGTCAACTCATGCTAATTCTCTACTTGTATCCTAACATTTTTATTCAAATAACTTATTTAACATTCACGTTGTTTCATATCGTGATAATTGAAATATGCATAATTCTATAAAGGAATCTGACAATTAAACTTTAAGCCTTTGAGAATCAATCATCAAGCGGATAGATGATTGCTTACTTTGATAAGAAATAAAGTGGTCGGTCGCTATAATGTTAACACTATAAAGGAAATCTCATATAAGGGCTAGAGTACACTACAGTCTTCTAATATCTTTCACTACATACCGGTTTCCTTTTGTTGGTTTAAAACACTTTTGGAAGAATTTTTTCTAGCTAATTGTATATTTTCATCTAAGTTATCACACGTAGGAAGCACTTCAAATGTATTTGACGATTTTTCGGAGTTTGTCTCTTTAGGATTCTCACTGAGTTCTTTATCTTTTGTTTCTATGTTGATATTTACATGTGTATCTTCTGAAATCAAAAATTAAATGAAGTATTTTTTTAAGCCGGACAAGTGCAAGTCGGGCTCACCCACTGCGTGAGGGTTCCCTAAAATTTGAACGTCCTGAAGTTTTTCTGAAATTCAAGCTAAGCTTAGATAGACCCGTTTCATCTACCTACCTCACTTGAACTAGCGGCTTTAATGCCAAATTTTTTATCATTTTATGGTTATTATTCTTTAGAAAATAACCACAAATAATTTTACAAGTATCCTTACAATGAGCTTATAAGGAATCCTTTTTTCCTTAAAAGGAACGGAACTAAATTTACTGTGAACAATAAACACTATAGCATTTGGAAATTAAAATATCAGAAAGTAACCTGTTATGCATAAATTCATAAATAATTTAAATTAAAATAAATTTTAATAAATGTTATTGTTCGTTTAAAAGGCCATTCGTGGCGTGGCAGAGGCATAAAGCGCGACTGTAAACGTGACTGGCTGTGGGTTCGATTCCCGTTCAAGGATATGAAATATTTATTTATATTTCCATTTCTTGGCAAAACGCGGCGACGAGTTCCGTTACTCAGCACGCAATGCCTCCAGATTTCGGCAGAAAGTTGGGAACTGTATATTTTCATCTGAGTGAGTGTCTTAACACAAGGTTTCCTCTGCCTACCTTGATGTGTGCGTGAAGCTAAGTTATTATTTATTTTATTTTCAGAAATTAAGTTACAGGTCTTATAATAATACCTATTGATGAATACAAATTAAGTACGACATGCATTAAGTGCATATTATATATTAATAAACAGAACCTTCAGTATCGGATCCTGTAAAGAAAGTGAATTCTACTATTAGCATTGACCTCCAATTGTAAAATAAAACGCTCCACCCCGAGCCAGCATAAGTAATATAACAACAAAGAACGTTAAACGTCCAATTAAGTCTAATTTTGATAGAAACAATGTGTTTAAAAATAGACACGTATTAAAGTTTAAAATACCAGCTAAATTTTTCCGGCGACATAAAGATTTAGTTTCTTTGTGTCTGTACCTGTTGTATTTGTCTGTATGTCAGCAGTGTTGGGAGCGCTGCTGGTGCAGCCCATGGTGAGCAGGAGACCACTACTCGTCCGCCATGCGTGCATTAAATACCTGTTGTGATATTACTATGAAACGGCTTTGACTAGCAGGCTACATGAACTAAACTCGACTGCGCGTTCTACAAGATTGTATCGTTCACAGCCGAGTGTTATGGGAGGAGGTAGCCCACTCATTTGACCTCGCACCCCCTTCGCGTTTTTCAAATTAAACGAGTGTAAAGCATTCCTCCACTTTGACGCAATCATTTTACTTATAGCATTAAGGATTTTCTTTCATTAACACTCATTTGTGTATACTTTTCTTTTATTATAATGGAATATTAATCACTTAAATTACAAATATGTCAAATCAAGAGTTAACTCTATTAATATACAAATTAGAGGGCAAAGACCTTATTATATTAGAACTTGGGCTCGCGTGATTGTAAGTTGTAACTCCTTACTTCTATGGACGACTATGAAACTTGAAATATTCTGTACTTCATAACTGACCATGGGTAAGTGTCATGTTTCCATAAGTTTGCTTTAAAAATTCTATACTGTGATGATTTTAATAATTTTTATACAATTAACCTTGTAATTCTAAATTCTACTCGAGGTAAAGTTACATATAACTTACAGCCAGAACTTACAACTACAGAGGATGGTGCTATTACCTAACAAAGGACATTTAATATTATAATAGAATGATACAAGACTTTAAATAGTCTAATATTCTCACATTTTAATTCAGAAAATTAATACACATTACGTAAATTTAGTAAATTAATTTATATAGTGGCTAACCAAAACTTCCATTGCGTGTGCTTTGTAAGCATTTGCATATTACCCGTTGTTGTAGAAAGATGGAGAGAAAAATTCGACATATTGCTTATACTACTCGCAAGTCGCAAAAATCAACGCCGCGCTTCATATTACCGAATGTGAAAATAAAGAATAATTTAAATATAATCATTTCCCTATAAAACTGTCTCCCATATTTAACTATTTTTGTTAATATGGCATTTCCTCATTTCTAATACATTAGTTAGATCATTATGGTTCTCCATCGCATGTTCCAGTTTCAATTTTTATTTGTCGATAGAAGAAATTAATTCAAAAGAAGTGTACCTAAATTTATATATCATTTATAAAATATAAATATATATAATATATTAAAATAATTTATTACACAACACGTTCAACAACCTGTAGGTAGGTATAATGTACTTTAGCGAAAGAAACTTGACAAATATAAAGTTCAAAGCTTTTGAAATATATGTTTTTGGTGTGCGTTAACCTCGCTTTATCGCTGTATAATTTTAAATATTATTTGAAAATATTTAAGTACAATTTATCAATCTTATCATTTTCTTAATAAGGCAATAGCCCTATTGCCTATTTAAAAAATAGGTTTTTCATTAAAAGGCAATTTAGTTTTTTTATCACACTTAAATACAAATATTACAGTTAACAATAGCACACCTATAATTACAATAGTATGTTATCGGTACAATTTCAAGTTAGTGATTACAGTTTTATGATTTATTTTTTATTAGGAGCTACTCAGGTTTCTTTAATGATTGAAATAGAGTTCTTTGCAAAAAGTGCGTAAAAGCAAGCAAGTTCACAAAGTTAGTGATATAATTATATCGATAAAATAAAGTCAAAGTGGTGGTTCCGAATTCTTACTTACTTCCCATGTATAGTATATATATATATATATATATATATATATATATATATATATATACTATTCCTATTCTTAGGTGCTTACCATGGATACCTACTTGAATAACTCCGTTCCACTCTTTTCGCCGAGTTCTGAAGAAATGCGTGATGAGTGGCGGAACACCGCCGCACTTTACCTCAACAGCATAGTATTAAATGTTTCATTTCCTCGAGTGGGAATCGAACCTACGACTAGTCACGTATACAGTCACACAGTGACATGCTCATACCACTGCGCCACAACTGGCCTTTGCGCCACGACTGGCCTCTCTGGAATGGAAAAGTCACCTAATACTTACTTATTAACTTGAAACGTTTCCTTCTACTCCTATTATATAAAATATTATATTAAGAGACATATTAAATACGTCATTTGATCATTTACTGGTTGCTGCCCGCACTAAGGTGGACGAAACTTAAGACCCATACCATGTCAGATCCATCAACAGCCCAATATGCTTGTATATTTGTTGCGAGCAGCTACATAAAATGTTCCCAGTTTTCTTTAAAATCCTGCGTTTCACACCAGGAGTTCTAGACCTTCAATTTTCGGACTTCATCAGAAAGTGCACATAATTATGACAAATATTTTTTTCCGAATGCGTGATATTTATTCTTTTGTATAAACATATTGATCAAATCGTACTATAGATTGAAAGGGCTGCTAGGATTTACCATCGTTCATAGTTTGATTCATCCGTAGCAAGAAGAAAATCTATTACAGTAGAAACCCGATTAACCGGACGAATTATTGTCGTTAGTCATTTGGATAATTCAATGTATAAAGAAATGCTGTTTATATATATGCATATGTAGTACAAAATTGTTATATATCTATTAATAGCAACAAGTACGTATCAACGTAAGTCAATGTTTATTAAGAAATTATTAACATTTATAATATTTATCGTGGTTGATTGTCCGAATAATCGCGAATTCGTGTAGCTGAGGGCCGGATAATCGAGTATCTACACCTCATAGGAATTGTTTGAAAATACTTTTTATCTCTTGTTATACATTAATTTCAACTTAGCTTTTAATATATTATGATTTAAAATACTATGATAAGATAATTCACTGTTACCATCGTGATGTGATTTGTATTGCAAGTTTCCAAACTCGATAAAGGTTATCATACTGAATAAGGTTAAATAATCAATCAAACACTTTTTGTTTTAAGAAAAGTGCTATAATTGTTCATTCCTCCTCGGCACAGGGGCAAGGTCCCGCCTCTTTCACGACGAGATCGCCGCTGAGCGCCACGGCTTCTATTTCGACGGCCGCGCCGAGAGGCAGCTTGGCGACTTGATAGGTGGCGCGAGCTGGGTAGTTTGCCGGGAAATCTATTACGTTAAATAAAAGAAACAATTTTTATTGTTGATAATTGACCAATGGGCGTTTCCATTAATATTTAGAAATAAAGCCAAAGAGAAATTACAAACACATTTGCGATATGTAGATGTAATTATAGATGTGTTTTTGCTTAATGAACAACACGAATGCAAATGGCTAAAATAACATGATTGACATTTCTTGTATTGATTTTCTAATGGACTGCAAGAATGTGTTTACGTTCATGTCTCAGTATGTATAGCTATAAAATCAAACGGTAAAAAAATGTAATATCATTTTGCTATTTTTTAAATATTATTAATAAATTATTTTCCACTATATTCCTCTTTTTTTTTCAACAGTATACCAAGTTACTCTTGTCATTTTTAAGGAACGATTTGTTATGGTTTTTTTTACTTCCACCTAAAGACAGTGCGCGGTGAGTCCTGAAAAATTTTAAGACCATGGAAATACTGTGCATAAGTGCTACTGTAGATAAAGTAGTTACGTACACATTAGATTCTATCAGAAAACAACAACTTGCAGACAATAAAAGATGCATGATTAACTAGGTATATTGAAGAAACATAAAAAATAAGTTTAGTCAATACTTACATTTGGCATAAACTTGATTTACAGTTTGAAAATCGTCCATATTTGCTAATAAAATTGTAGTTTTTACTACACCATCGAGAGAAGATCCTCCAGCTTCTAAGATATGTTTCAAGTTGTCAAGTGCTTGTCGAGTTTGGGCCTCGGCACCGCCACCCACCATTTGAGCCTGAAGGTCTAGACCCAATACACCAGATACGTATAGAGTCTTGTCTGCTAGAATAGCCTGACTAAAATAATAAAAAAATATTCAACTTAAACTCACATGTAAGTATACACTTCGCTAAACATATTAACAATAGATACGTACTTACACTTATTTACTTAACGGTTTTTCTATTTATACCGATTGCTTAGTATTTTATTATTTACTTTGTACCAAATTTTTCATTTTATAACGAATGAGTTAATGTACTTAATTACAGTGTAGGCGTATTAGAATAAAAAAACACGAATCTCACAGAATCGTACCCACAGCCTATGCATATTCATAATTCAATTAATAAAAAAGCGCCAAGACGACAACTAAATATTACCTTCTCCAAATTCAATGCCGTAGCAGTGAAAGTTAATCGTACAATAAAATTTATGAACTATAATGTTAGAGATCAAGAAGCAAACCTCGTGGTTAATGAAGTAATTTTTATTAAAAAAAAAGAATTCCAAGTATTAATTAATTATAGTACCTGTATGGTCCAACTGGCTTATAAACATGCGGAGATGATACAATTGTCTTCACAACTTTTTGTTCACTCATTTTAGATGCAGCATTTGTATTCGACATTTTAGCTTTATGCAGGATTTTTGATTGAGACTTTAGTGTTGTTTCTAAATTTCAACAAAATATGTCGAATAGTAAAAGGTCAATAGATTACGCTGGCGCACTTACGAATGATAACAGTATAAAGTTTATTAACATATAACATAGATAAGAGCGGTATCGTTGCTATAATTATTCTTTTTATTATTTATTGAAAAAATATCAATTTGTGACATATGAAACAAAAATACTTTCTGTCATTCTTCGATATATTTATGTTTACTCTGCGTTCGCTATTACTGGTTATACACCTCCGTACACTATATAATCTACTTACTTATAAAATATCGCAGCATTGTTGTTTACAGTATAAAACGCTCTGTTCGTTCGCGATCTCTATTAATATAAAACATTTCTAAGTATATCGATATATATATATCCGTATACTTAGATATACATAGATATATATTACAGAAGTCACATTTGAAATATATTTTTTTAAACTAAATCTTTAATCTTTATTATAACATATTTCTCAGCATTATAGAACCTTTTCTCAATATATTATTATAGTCGAAGTGAAGCGTATCCTATCTTTTTAAAGTTTGCACATAAGAAAAATAAATAGCACAGGTTCGAAAAACGAAAGTGCGTATTAGACCAACAATATACAGAGCGTTTTTGTTAGTACCACTTTAAATAAAACCACAGTCGTAACTACTCTATAGAAGCCTAATATAATTAATAATTATTTATTTTTCCCAAAAATTAAAATTTTCGCTGGATGGATCGCTGATACTTCCACCCTGTATACGGATGTTGATACAAAGATAACAAATAAAATTTATAAAATGATCAAAATCATCACAAAGT
This sequence comes from Heliconius aoede, assembly GCA_037355905.1. Classification (NCBI taxonomy): domain Eukaryota; kingdom Metazoa; phylum Arthropoda; class Insecta; order Lepidoptera; family Nymphalidae; genus Heliconius; species Heliconius aoede. The sequence goes on along the minus strand of JBAIZZ010000104.1, from coordinate 865,760 downwards.
TATTACATACGTCTTTTAATGTATTACATTAATGTTTTTCGATACATCGGGTGTTTTAGTACTAATCTAAACGTATGTCATAAAGGATATAAAGTCATATCATTTTCTTTTAATTGGATATGTATCTTAATTTCATCAATGTCTATACATTGATCAATACTTTACTATGATTTAATTCAACGTTTTTTGGTAAACTTTTAAGAAGTATATAAAAGTATTTCGATTTAAAAAAAAAACATTAATATGTCGACACTCGTACAGAACATTTTATTTTATTTTTTTTTTTTTTTTTAACAGTGATAGGTAAGCGTTTGACCACTGTCTAACCTAATCGTAGGTAAAGACGGGGTCTAAGATGTAGCACGCTTACCTAGAAGAACCCCATTGACTCGACTCTTAAAGATCCCCAGATTGTAGTTATCGGGAAACACGGCCTCAGGCAGCGCATTCCAGTCCTTGGCAGCACGTACGAGGAACGAAGACGCAAAGCGCTTGGTACGGTGTGGTGGAATATCTACCGTGAAACGGTGCCGTCTACCCGAGAGTCGCGTTGTCCGATGATGGAAAGGGGAGGGCGGAATAAGTTCGAACAATTCCGACGCACACTCACCAAAGTGTAACCGGTAGAACACCGAGAGACCTGCAACTTTTCGCCTGTGCTCAAGGCTTTGAAGCCTGGCTTTGACCAGCGAATCGTTACCTATGAGCTTGATAGCTCGACGCTCAATAACCTCCAACATCTGAAGCTGGTACTTGGCAGATCCATCCCAAAGATGAGAGCAGTATTCCATACACGATCGGACTATTTTCGATTTTAAATCGGAAACCGAAAACTTACTATTTAAATCGAAAACTTACCGAGTCGGGTGGACATCGATTTTCATAAATATTCTCTGTGGACAGTTTTCTCAAAATAATATTGTGATTTGTGACTTAACTAATTAAAAATTTGTAATTTCTATTAAGATATATTCATAAATATCTCATTTCCTAAGGTATATTTTGTCTTATGGTCAAATAAAACAGGACTTTTAAAAAATGTAAACATACGAGTATAACCTAAAATTTTCAATAAATTTTAAATACTTCATTACAGATTATGCAGCGTATTATTTCTGTGGCAAAAACAGTTATAGGGATGCAAATTCCGAAAAGAAACTATGATATTTTAACGGCGAATTTTAGCATATTCCAAAAAAGTACAGAAAGAATTTTACCAACTTTTGTTCCAACGATTAATCCAGTATGTGGTTTTAAAGTAAAAGGGCGCGTTAGAAGACGTTGTAAATCTTGCTACTTTGTTTGTAGAGAAGAGAGAGTGTATGTTATATGTCCTGAACATCCTCGTCATAAGCAAATGGCAATGAAACCAAAACCTCTTAATACTTACATATTAACTCATGCTAGTCAGAGTAAAGTAAGACCATGGTAATTATACTTATTTAATAGTTCACGTAGTAATATATTATATTTAATAAGAAACTATAAATAAAAGAAATAGAATAAAATTGTCTTTTAATGAAGAGAAACTAATATTTATCAGAGGTGACTAAAACTATTCTATTGGGTAAATTATTTACATCTTATTAAAAAAAAAACAGTTTGAGGCTAGTTGTGGCTCAGAGGCACAGTGTGCTGCAAAATTGATTACATATGGGTTTGATCCCCATTTGAGGAAATAAAATATTTATTTAAATTTATTATTTAATTTCTTCGCTTTGGTGTCAAGGCGAAGTGTGGCATTAAATTCTGCCTATCCTGCTGTGTGAGGGATACAGTGTGAAGGTGTTTTTTTTATAGATGCAAATTCACACATTGTCTGACATTTAGGTAGAGAGAAAGAGAACTTAGTGCTAGTAACCTTAGAATGTTTCACAGTGCCTTGTTGTATTGCCAGAACAGAGAAATGATAATAATTCATTCCTCTGAGTAGGGAATCAAATCTGAAACCATTGAATTTACACTCATACATTATCCTGCTATAACTTGATTACTATCACTTAATGTATAAAATATCAATTAGTTTTGTATTAATAGTTAGGTTTTTGTTTTTATAATTTATATTACTCAATTGGAGCATCATTGATACATTTGCAATTTTTTAAAAAATTGCAAATGTATCAATTAAAAATTGTAGATTTACATCTTGTTTCTAGTAGAATTTAATTAAACAACATATTATGTTAGTTTTACTTTATTATACAATTTTGAAAAACCATTAACAAACATGTAATAATAGTTACTATGTATATATCTCAAGTTTTTATGGACTTAATGCAAATTCAGTCTTGAAACTAAGCCTGGATAAATTCAATATTATAGACATTTAAATTACATCTAGGTAGTTATTCATATATTTTAATTTATTGTATAACCATATATTAATACAATAAAATATTTACCACATTAATGTTTAACATATTTATGCATTTTGGTAACATAATGCTAAAGCATGTTAACAGTTCTAAAACATTTTTTTATAGTATGCGGGTGTAACAGTAAAAGTGAAAAAAAAAAGTTCAAATATTCCATTTCTTTAAAATATTTTAATGTTAATACATCTTTAATTATAAGTATATAGTGATTGTAATCAAATCTGTGTTTCATCTTCATTAGAACTTACAATGTGATCTTCCGAATCCACATGCAATTGCCTAAAATCAAATTAAATAAATTAGTTTATTAACAAATAATTCTACAACCATTTTTTAAGCCCACCTAGCCCCCTCCTTTCCTATGTTCATGGTTCATACAATGCTATATGAGAATTTAGAAAACATAAAAAATTTAATATAGCAATAAAAAATTCATGCCAATTTTAAATGTTTTAACTCTAACAGATGGCTAGAGAAGTGAGAATAATTATTATATAGTTTGTAACATATTTAAAATGTTATTCAACAAATACATTTTTGTATGTTTTCTTATTTACCTAAAATTGTCTACAATCTCTCCAATGAAGTCTGAGGGTTCAACACCAGTTATCAGAACATCTTCATAACTATCATCTGTATCAACGTCAGTAGCACTTGTATCATGAATTGTACTATTTACGTCAAGTATATTCACATTATTTGTAATAATATCACTTGGGGTATCAGGAAGCCCTGTTGGTTGTGGATCTAAATTTTTTATTCCAGCAATGCCTTAAATAACAAAAAAATATTATTTTTCAGATTTATTTTAGCACTTTATTTTGATTTATTTATTATTTATTCACCCAATAATTAGATACTATACCTTTAGCTGGAAATGTTGGAACATCTCGTTTAATATGACGCCGCCTTCTCGGATCACTACGTCGAAACTGTATCATATTTTGAAAATCTACACAATAAATAGTTCCTGCTAGTAAAAGTAAGCATTCTGTTTCCTCTGTACTATAAGCAGTTTCCAAATCAACATTGCTTCTTTCATCATATTTCCACCAACCTTAAAAATATTTATTTCAATAGATCTTGGATGAAATTAAACTTTTTACAAATTGTCATATCCTTACCATTCCGTCCTTCATAGTACCACTGATACTTAGCTGTATCACTTTCTGAACAAGTATCATCCAAGGATGTATTTTGTATTAAGACAGGATGATCAAAGTAGTCTGAAGGTATTTCCATGCGACACATAGCACATTTTTTACTCTGTATTGCAATACCCTAGAGCAAAGATGTGTTTAGTAAAATGTAATAAGAGGCATAAATGCATGCTACTTATTAGATACCAACCTTTACACATAAAAAACAAAACACATGACCACACGGTAATTGTGCTGGGTGATGACACTTTTGTAAACAAATGGCACAATCTTGTTCTAAAATATACAAATACACATAATAACACTGTAATATTTAAATACTTAACATTAACAAAGTATTAGCAATAGAATTTGATATTGTATAAATAAAATTCTTTTTTTAGGAAATTAAGACACTTCTCACCTACCTTTATCCATTATATATATAGTGTTAATATTCTACTTTTTAACTAGTACCGAGTTCGTCGTCGTGGCTTATATTTATGAAACAATTTTTCTGTATTAATGATTTGCATTAGTTTATACAATAAATAGATGATATAAATTTGTTGTAAAATGTTTGGCAATAAGTATTAATATCTATTTTGAAAATTATTGTTTGTTTGTAAAATTTTCATTATAAATTGTTCTTTGACATTTGACAAAACACAGATTACATAAACATATTGGAAATTGTTACAGCCCGACAAGAAAATATGAATGCTACAACGACTGAAACGAGTCATTCAAGTACAGTCGTGTGCATAATATTTAATAGGCAGAGTTCGGCGCACTATGTATCACATATACAAACTGGCGTAGTAAATGTCATTTAGTGTCATGCCTTCAAGTTTCTTGTTCTCTCTTTTTCTCTCATTTTTGTGTTCTCTCTTTCTCCTAATTCATTTGCTATCGTACAAGGCTGAGCGAGAGCAATAGAACGTTTTGAATCATTTAGTGCTGATAATTAAAAAACTACAATTACAATATTGAAACTTCTTTTCACCGTGTGATCCCGGCTTAGAATAGGATCACTCTGGTACTGTCGGTGTCGTAAGACGCGACTAAAGTACGCGTGGTAGAGTCACGTCGCCAGTAATGGCAACACGCATGGGCAGACTCAACCGGGTTAATACCACCCCCGGCATTTAAAACTGGCGTGAAGTAGTAGCTCTTGCCATTGCGTTTCGCATTAGGTAATGCCAGGCCCTGGCGCCCTACATCTCCAACTTATAGGCCGGCAACGCACCTGTAGCTCATCTGGTGTCACTTGGGGTCGTGGGCGGCGGTGATCACTTACCATCAGGTGACTCGAACGCTCGTTTGCCTTGTCCTCCATAAAAAAAAATATTTCATTAAAACCATAGTTTTACTGTTTTCCTACTCCTCATAGTAAGAAGGGTGTTGTCAATAAAACACACGTTTCACCAGTAAGAGCTTCGTTTCGCTCAACTTCATAAAAAAAAATACTGTTTTTGCAAATATGTTTACTAAACACCGAAAGTAAATACAAAAAATACAGAGTACAGTATACTAATAGTGTAATATTTATGTATCTATAATAAATTATTTACAATATATAGAACGAATGCTGTAGTCATTTGTCTCATTATTATCGAAAATTAGAGTGAGAACGTTCAACAGTACTTATTTTCATTACGTGTAGGCAGTAGGTACATAAGTTCTAAGAGCTTTGATATCGAAGATAAATTGACTAATGTCTCTAAACTATATATCTCAATTATATTTTTCAAATATAATATAATTGTATTCGTTGTTGGTCCTAATTTTCAATGTTCTTCTAGCCGCACTCTCTTCTCTCCTTCTGGCCGCACATCATGTACATCAGAAACACGTCTACATACGTCATGAGCAGGCTGTACCCACTGCCACCACATCGAACTCGCGAAGAAGCGGTGCGGCCTAAAATAACGCCCCCGAATTCTAGGGGCGAGGTTGAGTTGCGTTTACGCTTGTCTCAAAACCAACCTAAATGCGGTCAGTTAAATTCAATCGGTTCACAAATAAAAAAGTTATGTCAATATAAAAAGTTCCATGCGACAATATTGTTACAAAATAAGTTTTTTATTGAATTGGCTTAAACTTTATCTTTCAATGTATGGATATTGTTTTTACAATGATTATGTTCTTAGATTACGAAAGTAATTGAGATGAGAAAATAAATAAATATGTTGCATGGGCGGACGAACCCAGGCGGGACCCACTAGTATTACATAATTCATTTCCTCAAGTAGGAAACCAAACCCACAACCTGTGCTCCACAACTTGTGGCACTACACTGAACAAACTTTAAAGTGACCATTACACTAATCTTGAAGATGATTACAGTGCAATGTACGTGATCAGTGACCATTCATTCGCGGAACTCCAGTGACGTATCACAAAGTCCTTTGACTAGTGCAGAAAAACCTACACCAAGGTGGAAGTCGCTCCAAGGCGAGCCACTTACACAAGGCAAAGCAGTGTCTGCCCACGTTCAGAATGCAGACCCCCCATTTGATTTTTATCAATCAATGAAAATATACTGTACTATTTTTACTCCTAACCTCCATTTATTTGTCTATTTTTACTGCAACAATAGAATTGTCAGGTACTTTATTCTTATGTCAAAACATGAGTACTCATTGCACATTTCGGCAGTCATCTACATCTCATTTGCCTATTAAAAAATTTGCAACTAAGTAGCTATTTTTTAGCTTATTATTTTTAAGCTTTAGCTGTTTAAGGTTGGTCCATAAGTAAAACAAAATTCATTAATACTAATAATCATAATATCAATTTCAAGTTTAAAAAAACAATATCAGTTATTGACAGTATTCTGCAAACTTATGCTATTTTACTTTAAACTTATACTCTGGATAATAAATAGCAATTAAAACCAATACAACTACTTTAATGAACATTTAATTTAATTTTTAAAAAATTTATTACACAAAGTAAACTGGAATGAAGTGCCAAAACAAGAGTTAATTTGATACATTTGTTTAAGACTTATCTAATTGAATTAAGTAAAAATCTCCACTTGTTACTTGTCTCTTACTTTAATAAGATCATTAAGATCTAAAGCTACGCATATTTCTTTAGAATCTGTACGTGGATTTCTATCCAATATTTCAGTTATAGGGTAGTAGTTGTCCCGGTTGTCAACATTCCATCCGGAGTACTGTAACCATAAAAATAATTGTTTCATTATTCTTTATAGATATGTTGATTAAGATATATTTATAGTAAGTTTGTAAATACATACCACACATGTGCATTTATGTAAAACTTTTCCATTTGATTCCATAGGAATGAATTTCTGTAGTAAAGCTTTTCCATCAATTTTCCACAGATTTAATTCATCCAACTTTGAAATGACTGTGTCTCCATCCCATTTCACATCAGATTTTAACAAAACAAAATTTCCAGACTGAAATTCATAACAAATTATGCAAATTACTTAACTGATCATAAACAAAACTATTATTTAAAATGCTAATTATTTGATGTATTTATTTTCTTACATGAAAATGCTTTGGTATGTCCTTTGACTGACTGGAGTCAGACTTATTTCCATCAGAGCCATTTTTCTCATCATCGGAACCTTCATCTTCATCCAATTCAGCTTCTTCGTCTTCTCCCTCTTCATCTTCCTCAGCTTCACCTTCACTTTCTTCAGATGAAGAATTTTTGCGTTTCTTTTTCGAACTGTTTAAGGATGTTCTTGAAGTCCTTTTTCTGCCTCCACGGGTTGGCTGTTCATTCTGTGTAAACATTATACTATTCATTATATTTATATTTTCATTCATTACAAAATATTTGATAAATAATTAAATGTAGGTAGGCAAGATAGGAATATAAAACTACACTCAAACCTAACCTAATGCCGTTTCAAATTAATATCATTCCTAAGACCACGCGCCATTATATTTTTGACAATATATACAAATTCATATTGTCTTTTACAAAAATAATGATAATATTATAATTAGAGTTGTTTTTTGCCAATATTCTTTAGATACAAACATACCGAATCGGCATCCGGCGTCCAATCTTCGCCAGAGTCTTGAAATTCTTCTGGTTCGGCTCCAGGTTCCGAAGCGTCGGATTCGTCGTCCGCTTTCTTAAGAGACTTCCTTTTACGCATTTTATTTTATTTTAAAACAAAAGTAGATAGTTACACTAAAAGTATAATAAATCACAATAATAAACGAAAGGAACGCTTCTACTCTACTTGTTTCAATGAGCAATGCAAGAAGCCAATTCAGTGTTACCTGAAAAGAATTAAAATGAAATTAATATTAAAAAATATCTCAACGAAACGTATTTAGTTACGTTACATCTACATTCAAGATAATAAATTGTTATAAGGGATTTTTAAAACACTTTGGCAAATTTGAAAAGAAGTAAAAAACTTTAAAGTATTTTTTTATTACTTTACAAATTTATCAGAATGTATAAATAATATTACATTATCATCTCAATAATTTAAATTATTGACGTAAAATTATTACTATTCCGGTACGATATTTATAACTTTCCTTATTATGTGCCTATTCGCCCTATAATTTCAATTCAGCTTCACGCTGTTTCCCGCACATGGTAGTGTAGGCAAATGGAATCTGGTGTTAGGACACTCTGTTCTCCACTTTCTGGAGCCATTGCATGTTAAGTAGCAGAACTCCTCCACCTTTTGCCTCGACACCAAAGCGAAGAAATGAAAATACAAATTTAGATAAATATTTAATTTCTTCGAGTGGGAGTTGAACTCACAGTCAGTCGCGTTTACATTTTCACTTTGTGCCACTGCGCTACACTGGGAAGAAAACTTAAAATACAAATATTAAAATATACAACATCGTATATATTTAAAAAAAACTTCACTCACAATACACACATGTACAATGTTCTTAAGGGACGGTACCTAGACCTACTATGAAAGGTACTGTACTACGATTGCAATTTGCAATCTTGGCACCATATTTACTAGTTTAAAAATTAACAAATAATAGTTTATTTCATAATATTTGGTAGGCTACTTCAGTACAGATTATTTTAGTATTTGCTTACTTTGAGTGACAATTGTATCATCGGATATTGATATTAACAATTTAGTAAAAAAATAAAATCAGCTGCATGCTATACCCTGGAATACAACAGGGTAGGCAGAGGGAACCTAGTGGAAGGTGCAGTATGAATTATATACTCAAAACTTTGCAATGTTTTTATACAAATAGGAAGCGTCTGCGCTCCTTTTAAAATGAAAATTAACGTACGTCAACAGTTTCGATGTAGGATTTTTTTTTCAATTCACGATGTTTTGACATTCACGATGACATTCTTTCGTCACATAATAACGGCCTTGCGCTATATTCTCAATATGAGACTAGTGTTAACGGAAAGAAAAAAACTAGAAGTTTCCCAAAAAGAAATTTGGGTTCTTTTATTTAAAATTGGGTTATTTAAATTTGGGTTATTTTATTATCAGGAAATTGTAAAATAATCTAAAAATGCAAAAGGAAAAGCCAAAGATACTGAGAAAAGAAAGAAAAAGTTAATTGTAGACCGTTAAGCCTATAGCACTGAAATTTTATAAGAACGTTGTGGACGACACGGTGATCCTAGCGAAGTGGATTGGCGATAATTGTAATTCTAGTTTTTGAGCAAATGGTCAAAATGTGTGCCATAGAGTTCAGCTTCGGAACGTTTTGAATTCACGCGCACAAATTGAAATTTTTACAAAAAAACAGGCAATATCGTTTACTTACAAAAAACCCTGCCTCCCTCCTAAATTATCGTGGCAAAAACAGAATTTATAGAAATCTACTAAAAACTAACCACATACACACAATACTATTGACAATACGTACTTTATTGACAATATTATTGTCGTGTTGTGCCACGCATGCTGTGTAAATACAGATTAAATAGGCTTGAACTGAATCTATGGAATCGTATTCTTTTGTCTGTCGCTACTTGTCATATCAGCTGATTGCGTCATTGCATTGTAAAACAATAACGCAAAAACAAAAAACAAGTCGCAATATCTGATTTGGATTCATCGCCTTGTAAATTACAGAGAGAAAACTCAACTAAAATGAAATTTCAATACAAAGAAGAACATTCTTTTGAGAAAAGAAAGACTGAAGGGGAGAAAATACGTCGAAAATATCCGGATCGCGTACCAGTGATTGTAGAGAAAGCGCCGAAAGCCAGATTAGGGGATCTCGATAAAAAGAAGTATTTGGTGCCATCTGATTTGACTGTGGGGCAATTTTACTTTTTGATCAGAAAACGAATCCACCTTCGCCCAGAAGACGCACTGTTCTTTTTTGTGAATAATGTTATTCCTCCAACATCTGCTACAATGGGATCTTTATACCAAGAGCATCACGATGAAGACTTTTTCCTGTATATTGCATTTTCTGACGAAAATGTTTATGGCTATTGATTTCGTGTAATTAAATTTCACTAAAAATACCATATGCACTTTTCTTTCCATATGGTCTTCTTAGATGTAAGGCTTAGCAATGTTAATGTATTATGTTTTAAAAGATAATAAATAATTCATTTTAATTTGCAATTCCATCTTTTATCTTTGTATGCAATGTTTGTTATTATTATAGAGAAATTTCACTCATCACAACTCACCTTCATGGGCGGAAGTAATTCATGGTTTCATTTACTTTGTTTAATTAAGAGTGTATCATTTTATGTATTAAACAATAAATATATTTAAAACGATGTGTATTTTCAATGTTTTATAGACCCGGTGAATTAAACACGTTATAATTACGTGCATAAATACATTTAAAATTATAAAGAAGTTTCTAAATATATGGTTTAATTAAAGTATTAACAAAGGAAAAGTCATTGCAAATAATCCCATTTTTTATAAAACAGTTTCAATTATATCAGTGAATAAATTATACAAGTCACGTTATGACCTCGAACATGTAGAATTATATTAACTAATAAAAGTAAGGTTTGCGCTATACGGTTTACTCAGGTATAGACCGTATAGCGTTTATCGTAACTTTTTTCTCTTATTTTTGTTATAGATATATAAGTATTATATTAAATTAATAAGATTAAGGATTATTGTTAATACATAGACGTTTGTTAATAACTAATATCATAATTAATGACGTGTTAACGTAAAAATAGAATAAGATTGGTATTTTGTTATTCGAAATTATATTTTATATGAAATAATTACAACCTATAATACAAAATATCACGCATGCGGGGTAGGAGAATCGATTATAATAGTTCGCGATTATCATAAAAGTAATACTAGATTGCCAAAGCATAATTATACCAATGCAAAAGAAATCTCGCATGAAGTAAAATATATCACTCTAATCAAAAATTTTGGGATTTTTAAAAATTTAATGTAGGTATAAGATGGCGATTTTGTCTTTTTATAAGAAGAATCTTTTTCGCAAAAGGATTTGCATATATTAGTCTTTTCTTAATATGACTTTGTGGTTTAGATGTTAACATCGACATGAGAGTGGTTTGAGATATAATAATACTGCGACGATGATAATTTCAAATGTTATTTGAATACAATAATATATACTTAAGCACACTCATAAACTTCTGCAATAAAATTAATAGGTATTTCTTCTCTTAGACACATTTTTCACTAATTTCATTGGTCCTGTCAAATTAAAATAAATTTCGAATAGCTACTACCCTACTTTGATTACGTATCTAAAGACAAAGTTTTGCGTCCAGATATTTCTTGGAACGATCACCTGAGGGCCATACTTACATTAAATCGAAACAATCCTCAGAATGGGACGTAAATCCTCACGGTTAGAATAATTCAGGATAGCTAAGCGTCAATATGATTTTTATTGTCATGACTACCCATTTAAATATTAATTTAGTAGCAACAAACTTTGTATTTATAATATAGCATTTTAATAAAACCTAAGTCTTTTGTTTTCGTTACTTAATTGGAAATTAACATGAATTAGCCTACATCTCGCATAATCTAGTGTCCTCCCTAGAAGATTTACTATCAAAGAAAATATATCCAAATACACCCAGTAATGCCAGAATGAGGTATGGTGTACAGACGCTGTCCAACCGCGCCGCGTAAGTAATTTCTTTTACAAATAATATATTTTATTAGTACATTCCAATGAGACCGTTTACCTTATGTTGTCTTGACTTTGATTAGATAAGAATTACATCTAAAATTATTTATTATTGTTTTATTTAAGCCCATATGAAAAATTATGAACAATACATACGTTTTTTTAGCTTCGAGCCATTGCGTGCTCAATGACGGATCTTAACGCCGCGCTTTTGCCTTGGAATTAGAGCGTAAAAATGAAATATTCATAAATAATAACTCATTCCTCCGAGTGGGAATCGAACCCACAACTCATTGAACGTCGGCGCGACGACGGCCTCAATAGAAAATGATGGTACACGATCAATTTTAATCTTGAAAAACATATTATATTGCAAATTATTCTAAAAGGATGCGATATGTTTATTGAAACAAGGGAATATACTTTACTTTATTTATTTAATTCTACATCAATTAAAGTACTTTAATAACTAAAGTATGGAAATATTTATCTTATAACTATGGAAAATATTCATTTAACAGCAAAATTGAAATGGAATATATAGTTACTGATAGTTGAAAAATTTAATGTAATTAATATTCGTCAATATCAAACGGTACATATTTATTTTAAATTTATTTTTGTAATGTTAATACAATTGTTTCAAGCTGTTATCAACAACTTTGTATTTAAACAGCTGCTATGATGGATATACGTCGCGAATATTTGAAGCACATATAAATGGTCTACACTTATATATTAATATTATTATTATAGTTAGAAGTAGGAATATTCATTCTAAATTGAAATAATATTACCACCTTACACATTCGTGAATTAAAAAAGAACAGTCTGTAAAGTTTCACTTATATAAATAATTTGAATCCGGTAGTGTATTAAAACCTAGGGTGGTAGTTGTGCGATCTCCTCGGTGGTCGTCCTCGGCCACGCGTGCCTCGGCCGCGGCCGCCACTCTCGCTGTCTGTGAATAACAATATAATTGCGACTTAAAAATATTATCAGTTGTTCAAAAACACTTTATGGAACAGAAAAAATAATCAATTATTATTTTTAATTTTTATTGGGAAGACTTAAATATACTCATAAAACTAGTGTTAAAAAACATTGACAGACGAATATTGACATTTGACGACTTGTTTTTGGACGACAAGTATGTTTGGCTTATCCAGGTGTGTAATGCAAAGCAAAATGAAATTATTATATGTAAGGCCGGTCACCGTTCACCTAGTATGTATGTTATATCTATTACTATAAATGGGTAATTATTGGAGAAAGTGGTAAAATTTAAGTGCTTGGGCCATATAATTACTGAAAGTTTGAGCGACGACGAAGACATAGAGAAAGCGTAGGGCGCTGGCGGAAAAAAGCAATATGATCGCATGTAGGTTTGCCCGTTGAACTGCGGTTGTCAAGACCCTATATATATATATCCTTTTACTCGGGTGAGCTATACGAGTCGAGCCTACAACGCATCACGCGTACAATATAATAATGCCGCGGTTCTGCAGCGCCTTAGCGCCTCAGGAATGATAGCGAACACACGGGTTGACGGATTCCATGTTATAATGCGCAAAAACATTTCCTCGAGTGGGGATCGAACCCATAACTGTCGCGTTAAAGTCACACCTAATGCCGCTGCGCCGCGAAGACAAAATAAAAAATATATAAAGAATAACTAAAAACACGAGAGAAAAAGTTTGACATGTCCATAATGAATTGTGAAAATTAAAAAGAGACCGATTTATATAATCAAAAATAGATGATTTAACAAGATAAAAAAAATATAATTATGAAATTTTTGTATGAAAAAAAAACGAAAATAAAATCAAAATGGCGCCTTTTAAATTCTTATCCTCTTAATCCTATCCACCACAACAATGTTGATACACTGTTAGACTTCATAATCGCATTAAATTATGAACTTGTATCCAAATTAGGTCTATTCCTTGCTCCTGGTTTTTCTCTCCATGACTTTGTTTTTGCGTCGTTAAAAGTAAAATCACCCAAGCCAAAACCAAAAACTCTTTTAATTAGAAGTTCGAAGCCACCCAGTTCCGCTAATATAATAAATAATACATGAATAAAAATGGTACCAGCGGCCCGCATCCAGCGCTGGTGCTGCGACGGCGCGGCGCGGCGCGGCGCTGCACTCGCCTCCGCCTCGCGCCCCTCTTCCGCTAGCTGCCCACAACACGATTAAATACGATTATCTTTATTGTGCCAGCCTCCACAGAGACGTTGGGTTTAAAATATATTGGGTTTTAAATATAAAATAGTGATGGTGTCACTGGGCTCTTCCTTATTAAGCCGTATTAGTTATACTACACGTCACACTCTTAGGAATATGTTAAAAAAATAAAAACTAAATAACATACAAACAAACCCAAAATTTATCTTAATTAAATCATAATGAAAACATGTACTTAATTCACTTAATATTAATATTTTTCTATTTTTTTTTATTATTACTATTATTGTTCTTTTTATGCATAAATTATAATTTTTATCGTATCTTAAAATAGGTGTATTGCAGATGTGGTGGTGCAACTTACAAAACTTATATATAGAAAAAAATGGTGGATTTTTTTGTCGTGTTTATAGATCGTGGTTATAGAGAATATTTCGAATTTATAATAATCTTACTTGTTGAGGGGACGATGGCTCGCTACCTTGAGAGCTGACAGCGGCTGCTTCTTCTTCACCACGCGATTCTTCCCACTCACGTGTTTCACCCTCAGTTCCTGAGTAAATAGATACATTTTTAGCTTCTCGCTGTCTCTTGCATACACCAGCGTAGACAGAGGGAACCTATTGTTAAGACACACATATTGCCGAATTTTCGAGATGTTGCATATTGAGTTGCGGTGCTAAACGCCGCACTTTAACTTAGCGGGGAAATGAAAATATTTCATTTCTCCTAGTGGAAATCGAACTCAAAACAGTGAAGTTTATTATTTAAATAAAAAAACTAGGGAACCGATAACCCTCTTTCTTCTTTGATTTACAAGAAATGAGTCTTGTTCTAAAAATGGCAATGTTGGGCAGGGTAGGACTCACTGGCGTGCGGCGGCGCCGCGTGCGAGGGCAGCGGCGGCGGGAGGGCGGCGGCCAGGTCGGCGTGCGTGTCGTGGTGCGACGCGGCGCCGCCCGCCTCCGCGAACGTGAAGCGCGCCGCGCCCGCCTCTGCGCCTGCGCCCGCTCCCGCGCCTGCCGCGCCCGTCGCGCCACCCACCGGCGACACCACCGCCTCACCGAACCTAAAAAACAGTAACGACACGACTCTGCATATGATTATGTACTACTACAGAATGTGATTGTAAAAATATATGACACTAAATATAAGCGATTAATATTTAAAAAAAAAAACGTTTTTTTTCATTACGCAAGACAACTCCCATATAAAAGGGTAAGCAGAAGGGTGAGAATCTAATGTTAGACATTCCATTCCTCATGTACCACCCAAACTTCGAGACTGCGTCTGAATGGTGTACCACAATTCCCCAAGACGAGAACATGAATATAATTAATTTCTCCAAGTGGAAGTCGCACCCACAATCATCTACAACACTAGCTACAATATTTATTGGCAGTATTGCTATAATCAAAGCAAAGTTATATAATGCAATGCCTTTTCAGTATTATATTCTCGAAGGTTTTTCAAATAACTGTAAATAGGAGCTATCCAATAAACTCTCGTGTGAAAAAACTTTGGTCCCCGAGACCATCCGCCAACCGCCCAATCCCCACACGGTTCGTGTTGCCAAATTATCAAGTGTTACCAGATTAAATCAGTTTAATATATTTAAATTATTATTTTAATAAATAACAGAACCTTACATAACTAAGTAAACTATGTGATTTAAAGATCTGTGTGAGTGTAAAAATGAAAGAAGATATGAAAGTTGTACAATAAAAGACACCTATAATACATTTTTATTTAATTTTTTTATAGAAGCCAGATTGGCCTTTAACTCATTTGAGATAGTTCTTCTTTTGCTATTATTTTTTCTTCTGCTATTATTTTTTATTCATAAATTATGGAACTTGGTTGTCGCTGTGGCGCATTTCATTAATTATCATGTCTTTAATGCACTCGCATGTTTAGATGAATCGATTCACGTGTTAATCATCAAAATTGGTCAGTGTTTAGTATCTACAGCGCCACATACTGATTATACTATAGTATAGTCATATAGTGCAACCGAGTCAGAATAGACTTACCCGTCATTTCGTCTTGGCACATAGAGAGTCGGTGTCGAAGGTACAATACTATCATCCCCATCATCTCCTCCATTTCCACCTATTGATAAAGTTCCGCTGGCTGTAACAAGGATAAGTAAAATTAAATAATCATATCATATAGATGGATTGTCGTGGCGCACGAGCACAAGGGTGTGACGCATAATCACGCTCCTACTACAAAATACAAAAACAAAACAATTATTTACGCTCAGTGCCGCTACTGATGGCCTCGATCTGCTGGTGCGGCGCGGGTTCGCTGTCGGGGTCGCCGCGCGCCTCCGCGCCTTCGCCCCCGGCCTCAGGGCTTTGCGCAGGTGATTCCTGTCAACAAAATATATGTATTTTTAAACATATTTACTTATGTGTATTTTCAGGCTAAACTCTTCTTAGTAGTTTTAGTCTAAATATGTATTTAGAAAACGTATAAAAATTTAAACATAATAGCACTGGAACCCTTGCTACTTGAAAACCGTATAAGCGCTCTGACTACCAATTCAACCATTCTTAGTTAACAAGCTACGTCAAAAAATTTTTTGCGCATATTTACCTTATTGGCATCAGATGTGTAGTAAACTATTTTACATAAATTACTCTTTACTATGTTTAATCATTACGCGCTTTGTCTTGTTAGAGCATGAAAATCAAAATAACTCATTTCCGCGCATAACATTCACGTTTACAGTTAGACGTTACCCCATGACTGTTATACTAATCAGTGTTATACTTTCTTTACTAATAATGAATTAATAAAAAGTAATGTACCTGTTGTGCAACATTATCTCCATCATCACCTTCCACCTCCTCTTCTTCTTCACCACCTTCAATTTCTTGTTCTTCTTCCATATCCTCCTCATCTTCTTCTCCCTCCTTAAACAATTTTATGGCATTTATTATGAGGTACCGACCCAAACATGGCTCACCTTGAATTTGTGGGACTCACCGGTGAAACCGATCGTACCCACTAAAACCCAGCGGAAACCCTCCCCACTAAAATGCGAGGTTCGCTCGTGCATACTACTACGACGCCTCGGTGGGAGCCCGCCTATTGCGGGCTACCGTCGCCTTCAAGGTGCCCTGGGGTTTCTCCTAGAGCACACACAGCCTCGATGACTTGCAAGAGAATCATCCTTGCCCTCCAGCAGTAGCTCTTCTAGGGAAGGGGGAGTAGAAGATGTGCGTTTCGTGTTCTTCTTCCCTCTTGCCTACGGCGGCGGAGCGAGTCTGCGTTCGAGCTGGACAGTGAGAGGTCCCTACCCACTACAGCCATCAAGACGTGGCGTTGTGTGGCCCAAGCGGGACATTCGTCCAGAGTGTGATGCGCCGAGTCAACGAAGCCATAAATCACACACTCGTGGCACACCGGCGACATCTCCCGACGTGCAATCTGATGTAAATATTTGCCGAAGCAGCCGTGCCCAGTCAGCACCTGTACGTCCCCACTTACCCACCCTGAACGTCAGCACCCCAAAACTCCTTTTAACTTAGAGCTCTAGGTAAAGGTGGACTGCCTCCACCGTCGCTAGGCCTGCCGCCGGTGACCCCAAGTCCTCTCTCCATCGCCAGATCAGAGCTTCGTTCACTCTCCTCCTGATCCGCGCAATATCATCCCACGATGGTTGTACGCCTCGCGCCCGCTCGCTTGCACAGAATGCATGTACTCTGGCAAGCACTTCCGCCAGTAGTTCCCAAGGCGGATCGCCTGCCAAGAGAGTCGCCACCGTCCAGGATACCGTACGATACCGCCTGATTGCTCTCATCGCTATGAGCCGCTGCGCTTTCCGCAATTGAGTCTTATTACGAGCGGTGAGAGAATTTGCCCACACACCATAGAGAGCTCTATGGATCTCAACACGCCTACATAAAGTTGCAGGTATGGAGAGTTTGGCCCTCCGACATACGGCAATAGCCTGCCAAGGGCCGAAACAACAACTAGATTATGTCAAAACAAAAGGTTATGAGGTTACTGCAAAAATATTATTTTATTGTCTCTTTTAATGTCATTTCGGCCATTAAGAAAACAACACTATACATTAAAAAATAAAAAACATAATCATACCCGATACATAGTTCCGGTACATCTTTCGTCGTCCTCCTCGGAATCCACCACGATGACGCCTTCGTCGTCTTGGTCGCAACGCGAGGAGGTGGGGACCTGGTATTCTACTTCGACAGAACGTTCGAAACCCTATTTCATGATAGCGACAGTGAGAATAAGTAAAATTTAAATGATGAGCTGAAAAAGAGAGTTGTAGACATTTTCTTTTTCAGCTTCATGCTGTGTCCCTCTTATATCCTAGTAATATGGCACTCCGTTAACACTTTCCGCCGAATTTTCGAGGCATTGCGTGTTGAGTGGCGGAACTCAACGTAGCGCTTTTTTGCATGGGTACCAGAGCGAAGAAAGAAAAATATTAAGAAATAATAATTCATTCTCTGAATAGGAATCTAACCCACAAACGTTGCGTTACAATCATTCGCTTGTGCCCATGGTCGAACACGGATTTTTAATTAATAATTTATTTATATACATACTAGCGACCAGTTCAACACAATTATTTACTAATTTGAATTAATCTCTTGTTCTAATAACATTATCACTTGAAATACAATATTGATACATTGAAAAACAATTAAAAATATAATTTATTTGTGTGCCTTAATTTTGTCGAACCAAATAGTTCATATAGTTTCTTTTTTATTTTTATTATTTATGAACCAATCAAACATAACAAACACTAAATGTTAATGGAGCTTGCTAAAATATAATAGTGAAACTGCACTTAAATCAGTCAAGTCAATTCTGAAATTAGCGTGAACCAAAGGATAGACAAACTGACAAAATTAAAAAAAAAAACATTGTTTAGGTTTTATTACATCGAAGTGTCCCCAATAATAGGTTTTCTCATGTCTTCCAAATATGTATAGATATAACTAGAAAAGGGAGTGCGATTGTGTGTGTGAATGAAGAAGAACATGCTCAGCTGGTTTGGGCACATCGAATGAATGAACGATGAAAGAATGGTAAAAAAGATTTATGATAGAAAAGTGAGTGGTATACTGGAGGAAGGTCACGTAAAAAGTATGAGGACCCTCCGGAGAGCATGCATGAAGAGGTTGATGACAGTGGACGAGGCAAAAAAGGTATGTAGGGACCTTAACGTTTGGCGCTCAGTTCTCTCTGACTACCCTATTAGGGATAAAGCGTGAAGTTAAGTGAAGTTACTGCTTCCTATAAATAACAGAAAATTACCTATTGAAATGGGATAGGTACCGAGTGAGGTGTACATACTTGCACTCGTGTCCGCTTGGCCGCCAGGGGGCGCTGTTGCAGGCGGCGTTTGGCAGGGCGCGCGGGCGACGTGGTGACGCCCGCCGCCACCTGCGACGTGCTCACGCCGGGCGCCGCGTGCGACGTGCTCACAAGCGGCGCATGTGACGTGCTCACGCCCGCCGCACTCCCCGCGACTCCAACGCCGCCCACACTGCCGGGCGCGACTGGCGCGGGCGGCGCGGCGCTTGTGGCGGGCGCGGCGGAACTCGCGGACGCCGGCGCACTGCCGCTAGCGGCCGTCGGCTGCTCTATGCGCGGCATCACTAGGGCCACCGCCTGCAAACGATATTAATGATCAAATCAGTGTCGTGGCACTGTGTGCACAGTCGCAGACAGCTTCTGACTAGGAATGCGATGGTTACGAGTTAGACCCCCACTCGAGAGAATGGTTATATTTATTTGTCCAGTTCTCCTCTCTGACGACCTCTGCGCAGTGTTGAGTACCGCCACTCAATACGAGCTGTCTAGAAAATTGGACGGTAAGTGAGGAATTGAGTGTCTTAGCATATACTTATACCTTTGAATATCTTGCTATGCAAAAAAAGCGTGAAGCTGCTTTATATACGAAGTCTTATATATACATTTCTATATTCATTGAGTAATAAATTCACTTTGAATAAATTTAACTTAAGTATATTAAGTTTCCTGACGTTGCTTAATATAATTAGCCTGTGATATACATTTATTATAAAATATATGAGTAACCTGCTGAGGTCCCTGGGAATGTGAAGAAGACTGAGCTGCATTGTCGCTAGACCCTGAGCTACCCATACCTGCTTCACTTGTGTCCATATCCTATAACATTTTAACAATTATCATATATTAGTATATTTTTCTAAATATTAAACTGTACCTACGATATAAAGATATTATTAATTATTTTAAACCTATAAAACAGGTTCTTACTCCTTTATTAAAACATGTCGAAATTTTTGTCTTTTCGACATGAGCATAGTGGAAAGGTAGGAAAAACTTACCTGTGAAGTTATAAAATTCTTAACTGCTTTTATAGCGTTTGTTTATTATAAATATATAAGGTTAAAATATATGGGAACCAAAAATAACCTGCGTGGACTCTGGTGGAACTGCGGAGTTTGCAGCGGCAGTAGAAGCAATGGCAGCTCTTGCCAAGGGACGTGATGACGATGTCGGCATGTATTCTGTGCTATGGGCGTCATGTGGCGCCGTCGGGCCTACTTGGGCCATGGGCCGGATTGACGCCAATGGCGTCTCGCCACCTCGTCGGCTTGCTGATACACTTTGTTGTGCTACACCTAATAAATTATTATATAATTAACTAAATAGAATACTTAAAGTAAATATAACAAAATAAGTGTATCAACATTAAGTAGTATTTTTTCATAAATTTGAAATATAGATATATGACCGTATTATTTTATTAGAAAAGAGAAATACAACTCACCAGCCATAGGCTTAATATTGGCAGTAGGTGGATCTGTAGTTGTTTTTTCAGCTGCAGTTTGTTGTTTGGATCCTGATGTTTGGCAGGATAGTTGTCTTTGAAGCATATTCACTTTCTGCATAAGGGCTTCTACCTCTCTATTTCTTTCGGCTTGGGCTTCCCCACGTTCTTTCTCCATCCGTGACAAACGTCCTTCATATTGAGACTTTATAAGTTCTAATCTAGCGTCTTGCTCGTCGCGTGTACTTTGTTCTACGCTGTCAATTTTATTACGCGATTCATCTAATTCACGAGTGAGAGTATTCTTTAATTCTGTTAATTGAACAATTTTACTCTTGGCTTGTTTGAGTACTTGTTTTGCTTTTTCTTCTCTATCCATATTAGCAGATTTAAGAGTTTCAAGCTCTTGTTTCAATTTTTCATTATTAGTTTTTTCTGTTTCTAGTTTAATCTGAATTTCATTTAATTGGTCTTGTATTTTTTTATTTGTCTCCTCCAAGACAGTTCCAGCGGCTGCTGCTTCACCTTCACTCTTTTTCTTGTCTTCTTCAACTGTTTTCACTAATTCTTCGAATTGACCTTTATACTTTTTAGCTATTTTTCGGATTTGCATTTCTTTGTTTTTAATATCATTTAAAGATACTTCTTTTAGAGAAAGTTCTTCAGTGAGTTTTGTATGAGTCTCTTGAAGGGATTTATGTTCTGCTTTAATTTTTGTTAATTCTTCAATCACACGTGCCATATCGTCCTTAAGTACTTGTATATCTTCATTAAGTTTCCTGTTTTCTTCTACAATAGCACTTTGTTGACGGGAAAGTACAGTGTATTGCTCCTCTAATTTAGATTTTTCAACTTTAAGAGCACCCAGTTCTTCACTAACTTTCTTCGCATTTTCTTTTTCATTTGTGAGCATTTTTATTAAAGTGTCTCTTTCATTTTGTAGTCGTTTCCAATCTTCAGGGCTCGTTTTATTAGCACGCTCAACTAAAGCATTAACTCGAGTTCTCCACCTAGCACAATCAGCCTTTAGTGAAGTATTCTCCGATTGCAGAGTCTCATTTTTAGAAGTTAAATCAGCTAACTTGTCTTGTATAGGCGAAAGCTGATCCTCTAAACACTTTACCATGTTAGATGCCTCTTCAACTCTTATTGCTAAAGCATTACGTTCTTCGCGTAAAATTCTATTACTGTCAGTCAACGCATTTAATGTTTCAACTTTTCTTAGAATATCCGATTGTTTATTAACAGTGACCATGCTTACTTCAGATTTCTCTCTTTCTGATGCTAGAGCTAATTTACTTTCATCCAATTGTTTTTCAGTTATTTCTAATTGAGATCTTAGCCTCATTGTTTCAGCTTGTAATATTTCAAATTTAGCGATGGCTATATCTTTTTCCTTTCTTAAAAATTTTACGATTTGGAATAATTGTTCAGACGATTTTGCATCTTCTTCACTTATAGAAACATTCATGGTTGAATCATTAGCTGATTCATTCATACTTTCTGACCGAGACCTGGAAGCATGAGTGACTGATAACTGTGTACCCAATGCTTGAATTTGATCATGTAGTAATGAGTTTTGATCATTTAGATTTTTCAAACGTTGTGACAATTGTTCGTTTTCACTGGTAAGTATTTTTTCTCTTTCATTCCAAGCTAATTTCTCGCATTCCAATTTTTCCATTGTGCTATTTTTCAAAGCGACAAGTTCATTAAGTTGATTTTGTGCTTTAGATAAATCTTCTTTAACAGCAGATAAAGTTTGAATATCAGTAGAATGCAATATCATTTCATGAGTATATTTTTCTTCAGCTCTTTGTACTGCTTCTGATAATTTAGTTATTTCACTTCGAGCTAAATCAACTTCATTTTTACAAGAAGTAAAGTTAGCTAAGGCATTCTCTAATTCTTCTTTAGCTGTTGACAACTCATTTTTCAAAGCTGTATTTACGGTGGAATATTCTCCGTTAGCTTGAAGTGACAATTCAGCTTCTAACTCTGAGCACTTATCTTCAAGATTATGGAGTTTTGTTGAATTTTCAGACAGCTTACCTTCTGTAACCTTTTTATAATTTTCATACTCACTATGCAAAGTTTTCAGTTCTTTTTCAGCACTTTCTGATATATCACAATATTGTCTGATATGTTCTTTTGCAGTGTTAAGTTGTTCAATAAGTGATTTCATTTCCGCATCTCTGTCAGTTAGTTTATTTTCAAGTTCTTTAATTTTTTTTATCGTATCCAAGGATCCGTCGCAGTTGGGCGCAAGAGCAACTTTAAGCTTTTTGGCGATATCTTCATTAGCTTTATTTTTTTCAATCAAATCATCTCTCAATTGCCGAATTTCTATTCTCATTTTGTCGGCTGCATCTTTTTCTTCTTGCATGCGGGACTTAGCTGTATCAGTTTGGCGTTCCAGATGGGCAGCTAATTCTCTAAATCTATCTTGTTCTTCTTGTAATCTTCTTCTCAAAGCAGCGCACTCTCGGGTTGCTTCATCTAACCTGGTTTCAATTTTAGCACGATTTTCAGCTTCGACGCGTTCTATACTTGCTTTGATTAACTCTAAGTTTTTCAAAAGTAGTGACTGGCCTTGTCTTTCACGATTAAGAATCTCTTTTTCAGTTTGCAAACGTAGCTCGGCGTCTTTGACTAATTTATTTTCTAATTTTAGATTTTCGAGTTGTATTTCCGCAGCAGCTAGTTTACCTTGTGAATTTAATAGTTCATCTCTCAAATGCTGTAAGGAAACTTCATGCTTAGCAATTGTTGTATTATACGCTTTGTTTTTGTCTTCTAATGATGAAATTTGTTTTTTGTAAGTTGCTATATTGGTTTGTAATATTTTCAATCTTTCATTATTATATTCGGATGTTGAAGCACATTTACTATTTGCAGCTGCTAGTTTTGATATTTCCTGTCTCATATTATCGATTTGCTCAAATAGCATTCTTTCATTTGTCACTTTTTCTTCTTTATAAGTCTTGTACTCTTCTTTTAAAAGTTCTAATTGCTTTTCATTTTCTTTATATTTCACTTCAAAAGTTGAAATATCCGGAGTTCTAGGTTTACAAGGTTTTTCTTGGGATGTATCCATTACAAATGAATCTCCTTTTTCTAAATCTGAAGTATCTAAAGTAATGGAACTTTCAAGACGTTTACCTTTCATATGATCATGATATAATTTTTTGAACATATCTCTTTGTCTTATAAGACCATTTACCATTTTAGTTTGTCTATCTTGAGCTTCCGTCAATTCTGTCACTCTTTGTTTCAAAGATTCAATTTTATTTTCCATTTCTCCACTTTCAAACTGTTCTTTGTGACGCTCTAGCTCTTCTTGTTTATCTGTCAATTCACGAATCAATCTTAATAATTTTTGATTATTAGCTTGCAATTCTTGAATATCACTGAAAGTCACTAATGTTTTAGATATAATTCGAGAGGAATTCATATCTGTGGCATTTGTAGTATTAGTTGTATGTGACGACGTATCATGATCTCCATTAAGCAATCCACCTCTGCTATGTTCTATCTCTTTAAGCAAAAAGCAAACTTGTCTTCCTAAATCAGCTAGTTCTCCTTTTAGCTTATTATTTTCCCGATTATAATGATTTGCAATTTTTGATGATTCGATGTTGTCGTCTCTGAGTCTATTACGTTCAATTTCTAATGATTCTATTTGTTGATTTAATGCCGCATTTCTTTCTAATGTTTCAGCATGTTCTGTTTTCTGTCTTTGTAATAATGGAGCTTTTTCTTCCAGCTCTTGGACAATTTTATTTATAGTCATATTAAGTCGTCTATTTTCTTCTTTTTCCTGGCCTAATTCATCGGTTACTTTTACTAATTGAGAATAAATTTGTGTTAGTGACATTCCTGATTTCAAAAGCTTGCTAGCAGTAGCAGCAGATGGTGCTAAATCACTCAAAGCCATATCTAAGTTTTGTGCAGTAGCAGCTTTCAACAAATCATTTGCATGCTCCAATTCATTTTTTAAAGATGAAATTATTTCATTCTTTTTCTCCATCAACTCCTCATGATCCATTTCAGCCTGTTTGTGTTTTGTTTCTAGCTCTCCATACTTTTCAGTGGCTTCATTCAACAATTTTTGTAATTCACCAATGCCCTCAGACAATTCTGTAGTTTTTGCTTCTGCGTCGTCATGCATTGTCTTGAATAAATCAGCTAATTTAGTTTTTGCATCTAATTCCTTTTTATAGTTTTCAGACATCCTATTTTCAATGTCCCTTTGTTCTTTTAAACGTTGTGTTAGATTTTCAGCACGGTTGTTTAAGTTCTTTTTTACTTCATTTAATTGTTCAATAGTTTCAGTGGCTGCATTTAATTCCTCAATTTTTTCGGCTAGCTGTGTTTCTAAGTTAACCATCCTACTTGTGTTATTCAAACGAACTGTTTGTAATTCAGATGTTAGTCTATTAACTTCTTCTGTTAACGCCGTTATTTGAGAATTTAATAAAACTCTCTCTTGGTCTAATCGTTTTTCACGATACTGAAGGGATAACTCTTTACTCTGTATTTCATCATTTAATGCAAGCGCTTCACATTTTGAATCAATAGCAGCACGGAGTTGTTCAGATAACGATGTTTCATTTGCAGTGATCCTTTCTATTTCAGCATCGCGTCTTTGAAGAATTCTAGTCAAATCGTTTCTTTCGTCGATTGCAGCATCTCTTGAACTTTTATAGGATATAACTTCATTTTCAAGACGACAAATTTTTTCATGGGCTTTTTCTAATTCTGAATTGAGGGACCCAACTTGCTTTTCTAATTGTTCAATAGTTTCATCTGTAACTAATAACTTTTTAGCTGCTTCTTCATATTTTGCAGTCAGTTCTAAAATGGTAGCTTCAGAAGAAGTTATTTTCTCATCTAAAAATTAAAAAAAAAATACATTAATCACATTATTCTTATATGCAATATACATGTGTTTCTTAGAATAAATCAAAGCAGAATGATGAATAAAAGTGATTGGGCCAATCGTAGCGCAGTGGCACAAAGTGTGCTGCAAAATCGACTGGTTGTGGGTTCAATCCCCCCCCCCACTCGCAGAAAAGAAAAAATTATATAAATTTATATTTTCATTTCTTCGCTCTGGTGTAGAGGCAAAAGCGCGGCGTTGAGTTCTGCCACTCAAAAGACCAATAGTACAACACACCAACAATGCCTGCAGAATTCGGCGGAAATGCAGTTCCCTCTGCCTACTTTGCTGTGTGCGGGATACAGCATAAACCTGATTTTGTTTATGAATAAAAGTATATTTGTAAAATATTTAAATCTTTTGAGTATACATTCTATAAACTTGAAATTTAACAATATATACCATATCATATCATCAGAACTACTTGGAGCAAAAATGCAGTGGTCTCAAAAATTAATCGAATTTTATCCTCTGGTAAATAAAAAAAATCCTTTAAATTCTTTCTTTTACTAAATCAAACAATATTGTTATATGAGGAAAATCGCTCATATAAAAATATTTAGGGAAAAAATTGTAACCAAATTATACTTACAAATAAATACACAGGCTTAAATTTTGTAAAAATTAGAATTCAATTCTAGACGCCTATTTGTTCCCTTTACTTTTATTGATTTTTTGTATTTTTTTCAAAATACCACCTTACCTTACATCCACAGATACTTAAAAGAATGTCATTTCTCTTTGTTTATCGATTATAGTAGACGCTGGATCTTTTCTGGTTGAATTGAAAAAAAACCGCAAAATACACGACATTCGATAAGATACAGTAGCCGTTGCAAGGAATTACATTGAAGTATTGTAACTATTAGGGGCGGCTTAACTTATAGTGCAGGGTGTACAATGCACACGGGCGCCGCCGTCTCAGGGGGCGCCAGTGGTAACCAGCCACCCATGGTAAGTATATACAATATAAGTTTTGAATTATACACACAACAAAGATCTATATTTGTAGACACATTCTAAGTGCAGGAGGCAACTGGGAGTGCAGGTGATGTAAGATAGTCTTCCTCAATAACTGGACTATCCAATAGTTATGACTTGCCATTCTTCCCTCTCATCTAATTTTATAGAAGTCTTGTGAGGTATGGTTTTTAAATTATTTTTCAAAAATATATATCACATTTAATTAAGTATTAATGTTGGCATGTTAATAAAAAATCTTTATTAGTTCAATTCTTCACTTCTGGGCTCTGGCTCTGAACAAGCCAGTTAAGCACAAAAAATCTTTATATTTTAATAATAATTGAAGTATATTTGAAGTATATTATTAATATATATATATATAATCTTATTTCTTTTTTACAGTACTGACCCTCAAGTGAGAACAAGGAATGTTGACAGCAGATATTGTCAGATGATAATCAAGACAAAGTTACAGTGCATTGTTCAAGAATCAGATCATAACTCAGTTTTAGATTTCATAATAAGAAGACTGTTATTGAAGAGGTTGAAGAGAACAAAGTATATTTCTTTACAACCAACAGCTTTTTATATTATTGCCACTTCTTAGGCATCACGGATATTCAATTATGAAATTTCACACAACATAACAACATTAATTTTTTTTAAGTTTTGGTTTTTTTATGATTCTTCTTAGAAAAAAAAAATCATAACAAACTTATTATATTTTATATGAAGAAACAAACATTACAAAATTAGTACATTCCATAACAACATGAGTTGAACTACAGTTGAACTACAGTTTGAACTACAGTTACCATTGAAACGGTTTGCCCAACTAAGCCATGTGTTCTCATCAAACTCATCAAAATTCATATATGCTTGTTACAACTTATTTATTTTTTGAATAATAATTATTATTTGTAAAATAAATAAGTTGTATATTACAATATATTTAATGTAAAAAATATTGTATAAATAGCATTTTCCTTTGCCAAATGATAATTTGAAGCATATATCTTTGGGTAGCAAAAATTTGTAAAATTTTTGCAATAGAGATGCTAGCAACATAATGACTTAGTTGGTTAAAGTTCTTGGACAGTTTCCAAGGAGCATGGGTGCAAATCCCTCTACATTTAAATTTTTCTGTTTTCTAAATTCTAAATTCATCATCCCACCATTTACTAAAACCTATTTTTGCTAAAACCTCTTTTCCCTTTACCAACCACCCCTGTCGCTGCATACAATCGCTAAGGTTAACCAGCATACTTCAATATTTTCAATTCCAGAGAAAGCTACAGTGTAATATATTTGCACCTGTTAAAAAATCCCTTATTTCCCAGATGTCATGTCATCTTTATTCTTATTTTCAAACTGGATTTTAACATTAATATTATCTTTTTTATGAAAAATAAAAAACAAAACATATTAAGATATTATTCCATGCTTATGAGTAGAAACACATACATACATAAACACGTAATATGATGTTTAAGCATTTTTCCATTGCAAAAATCGGATTCTATTCCACAAATACATTCAAATATAAGGTAGTGTTTTTTATTTTATTTTTTACATGTTAGGCTTAAAAAGACCAATTTCCAAGTGCTAAGTCTGCAAGAACTCTCTTGATATTTGCTATCTGACATATAAATTGTCTTAGCATTAAAAAGATCTTTTATTTTTTAAAATAAATAGAATATGCCGTTAACAGGACAAAAATTTTAATAGATTGTAAATGTAGACCGGCTTACCTATTTGTGATTTGCGGGTTTCGTGTAACGCCTTTGATGTTAAGTATTCTTCAAAATTTTGATCAATATAAGCGTTGATTTTTTCCGCGATGGTACTAGGGATAGCAGTGATTTCAGAATCGGATAAGACATTGCTTAAATAATTTTTCCCACCGGCTTCTACACTCGCGGCTTCCATCTTTGTCACACCAGTCACCACACAACGCAAATTTGACGTATAAAATAAAATTAAATGAGGCTTGTTTTAACAGATTATATTATGAACCATTAAAAAAGCGTTCTAAAACAATAAATAAAAATTATTTTACAAAAAATTATAAATTTAAACTATTGTTTTATATATTTCAGCTCTAATAAAATTAGACAAAAGTAAAAAAAAAAGAAGATTTTTCGTATAAAGCTGTAATAGGTCAGACGTCTGTGATAAGAGTAACTTGCCGAATGTGAAATTAATAAGGAATTAAGTCCATTACCAAGTGGCTACGCAGCGTAAAATCGAGTACTAGGCCTATTTACGATTATTGTGCCTATAACAATCTTGTTGAGTTCATTAAACGATATTAGTGAAGTTAATGGTCTATGGCAATGGTGACTTGGAAATGTTTATCTGTTGAATATTTTCACACCTTTGGGAAACAAAACAGAAATGGACTCAATGGAAGAAGAACAATGTTTACATCAGTGTGAAAATTATATTCAGAATCATAACATTCAAACACTACTGAAGGATTGTATTGTACAATTATGTTTACATAAACCAGAAAATCCTGTAGTGTTCTTGCGGCAATATTTTCAAAAATTAGAAAGAGTAAGTTTTCAACATTACAAGTAAACAAATACAAAAAGGATAGTTATCCTAGCTACTTCTCAAACGTAAAACCAATATTTTTTATAATCATCCAAATAACGTGACTAAAAAATGTAGGTCATTAATAAGTTTCGTGGCTGAGACTACAATTTTTTATAATTTGATACTCCAGTTGACAGCTAACTCAAAATAGAAACGCGCAAGATTCTTGTAGAGTGGTCTGTATTTAGACTATAAATATTGTCTTAAAACTATATTTAATAACTGCGTAACTTTACTGGATTCGTGGGAACCATTCGAGAATTAGTCGTTTCAGTGCACCTGCTTTCATTAAAAATTTAATATCTTACAAATTGTGACTTTGTAGATAAATGGTAATAAGAATTATGATTATTATGCTTGTTATTTTATATAGTAGTTTTAATTTTTGCATAGTACCTAAAAATTCACATGATATCTGATGATGATAATAATAAACATATAAGCATCAGCATATTGACCATAAAAAACACTTGATTTAATATATTTTAACTGTATATATTTATTAATAGCTATAAATAGTTTGGTAATCAATACTAAATTTAAAAATAAATTGTAATTTTGAGATTTGACATTCTTCTGAAGGTAAAAAAGTATCAGATAAATATATGAATATATATATGAATAATATTCATATTGATAGTTAATTACTAAGGCTAAATTACTAAGTAATATTTATAAAGTACAAAATCAGAATTGTTAGGTAATTCTTATGTAATTTTATTTATCAAGTGGTTGATAGTACCATTTTGAGAAATTATTAATATTGAATGATTTAAATTATTATTTTGTTGCACCTATTGTTTCTGTGATATTGTATGTTAGACTGTTTGCTTATATTATGTTTACATTGTTAGGCATTTGGTTCTCCCTGGCTGCCCCACTAGGGCATTCAGAATGATGCTATTAAAAAATATACTAAAGTTAAATTTTTCTTATTTAAATTGCATTTCTTATTTAAAAATGTAACCAACATACGAAATGAACAAAATAAACTACAGTGCACTCAATGAGTCGGAATTTTTGCAGAGTTTTTTTATTTAGTTTTACAATAAGCATGTCAAGTATATGTTTGTTTTTCTAATAATTTTGAGTCTTGAATTTCATAAAGAAATGTTTACAATGTAAAGAGTTAATAGGAGCAGGTCAAAGCAGCAGCAGCAGCAGCAGCCACTTCAGAAGGTGAAGCAGATGGTGAATTGTCACCTTTACCAGTGCCAGGTGGACAGCTGCCACGCAGACGTGGAGGTATAAGTGCTGAACCTGTCACTGAAGAGGATGCTACTAGTTATGTTAAAAAGGTTATATGTGTACATATTATATGATTGGACACTTGAGTTGACAGCTAACTCAAAATAAGTGCTTCTATTATCTTGGGTTTAGTGAGGTTAAATTGTATGGTTATTCTGCTTCAAACTGGTGAAACACTAATAATTATAATAATTCCATGACTGATAATGACATTAACAATAGTAACAATGCCCACATAATTTAAAGCTTTAATATACTACCTGGCTTTTCTAAAATCCTAATTAAATATAGGAAACATGGTAATTTGGAAAAATCCATTCTAATTAAATTCAAAGAGATATGGCATAAAATTATTCAGAACTTGCTATATAACATATTCATGGTTTAGTGACATGGCTGAATGACTTGAATATGGATGTATTCCACAAAAAATATATATTTGCAAAATTAAAAAATCCTAATACGATTAATAAGTTATTAATATTAGGATTTTTACTATGCTAACATACTAGTAATGTTAATAAACACAATTGTTATATCATAATAGGTTTATAATTTGAAGGTGGTGCCAAAAGACTATAAGACAATGGGTGCATTGTCACGAGCCATAGCATCAAATGTGCTATTTACACATCTAGATGAATCAGAACGTGCCGACATGTTTGATGCCATGTTCCCTGTGCAATGCCTGCAAGGTGAAACAGTCATACGCCAAGGAGATGAAGGAGATAATTTTTATATCATTGATTCTGGAGAAGTTGAGGTATGTTAATTGTTGATTTGATTTAGGAAATAAATTCTAATTCCTACATTCATGTCTTTAAAATATCCTTTATATATTATAATTTGATTTATATTATTGTTAAAATTTTATCACATTATTTCAATTAAAATCAAATAGAAGATGGAGACAACACTGATTAAGTGTATCATAAAATTATAATGTATTTTTATAATTTTAAACTGTTCTATAGTGGCAGTCAATTTGTAAACCTATATATGTCACTGTAAGATTGTAAAAACCGTTAGTTCATAATTTTACTTGGGAAATTTTAAGCTGTCGCATCGAATTATCGGATTTTGAACCGACATGCTTATAATTTTATATAGCTTATAATTTTCTCTTTATCTCATAGTAAAAAAAATACTATGAGATAAATAAAAAAATATAAAATTCTGCACCACGACAACGTAAATAAGTTGTAATAAGCATTTAAGAAGGTTGGGCGCTTTGCTTTAGGTTCTAGTAAACGGAGAAGTAGTAACATCTATAGGGGAGGGAGGTAGTTTTGGCGAACTGGCTCTTATTTACGGTACTCCTCGGGCTGCCACAGTGCGCGCTCGCTCTCCGCTCAAACTATGGGGTCTCGACAGGGACTCCTACCGCCGTATACTGATGGGCTCGACTATACGCAAACGACGAATGTACGATGAATTCCTCTCGCGTGTGTCCATATTGGGTATGTCATTATTGAATTGTATTTGTTGTATTTTTTTTTGCACGGCCGCCGGTTGTCAAAAGCAACCTAGTATTAAGACACTGAGTTCCCTAGTTTTAGCTAATTTTGGAAACTTATGCAGTAGCGGAATTCAATGCCGCGTTTTGTATTCTTACTTTTGCGAAAAAAGGAAAATACTTTTTTCTCAAATTGAAACCGAACCCACAACCCAGGCGTTTACAGTCGAACGTTATACCACTGCATCACAAAAACCTCGTTTTATTTTTTTATAGCCATTAATACGGGTTTCATATTATATTATAATTTTTTATTATAACAAATTTTCTATTATGGTCAAAAATTATATATTAGAATATTTGTTATAATATTGCTTTCTGTATTAAACTCATATGAAGGAAAAGCACATTTATTAACAATTCATTTATTTCATATCAATTCTACAACTTAAAGCAAATACAAATATTTATACTGTAGAGCTTTGAGCTGTGCCTGGGGCTTGCAATTCAAATGTAGGCTTAAAGCTTCACAACATTAACCTAAATATGTCTGTTCTTTAACAATAACCTTTTTATGCTAAACTGATGTTGACCTAGAGGCTTTGAAGGGTGGGGGGGATGTAAAATTCATTCGAATAGTGCCTTTCATATAAATTAACAATGCTGCCAATATACTTAACATAATATACAATGCTGCCATTAGTCAAATGACAAGTACCGTGTTGCCATAGCAAGTGTACAGAGATAATTATTATTATAGCTAAATATAAGTAGTTACCAATGTTTATATTAATATATAAATATTATTTTAGAAAGCTTAGAAAAATGGGAGCGATTAACTGTAGCTGATGCTTTAGAGCCAGTATCATTCAATGATGGGGAGACGATAGTTCGGCAGGGTGAGCCCGGCAACGACTTTTACATCATTGTGGAAGGTATAAAAAAAGTTTTTTTTAAATTTTGAATTAGCAAAAATACAAAAAGTTAAGTACTAGGGAGTTAATAATTATATGTATCTAGTATTTGGCGATATACAAAGCCTGTCCCTCAACAGGTACGGCGGTGGTGCTCCAGCAGCGCGGCGCGGGGGGCGCTGGCGGGGAGGCGGTGGAGGTGGGACGGCTCGGCCCCTCGGACTATTTCGGCGAGATCGCACTGCTGCTGGACCGGCCACGGGCCGCCACTGTTCGCGCCGCTGGTCCTCTCAAGTGTGTCAAGCTGGATCGCGCCAGGTATGATTTTTTTTAATTATATAGCATGGTCGCCAGAGAACCTAGTGTCAAGCTGGTTCGCGCCAAAAATGAAATTCTTAATTGCATATGTACAGTTCCGGACTTTCTCCCTATAACAGGAGTACTCCTGTTTTCAGAACGCAACACTGAGTGTTTTCTAATTACTTGCCTATTTGTATATGACAGTTTTTTTTATTAATGTAGCTTACAGTACACCATCTATGCTACTTACAATAAAATGTTCATCTACGAGTTCGTCTACGCCTATTATGTTTGTAGTCTGCATATCTTTAACTTATCTTTCCTTTATAGATTTTTAACATAATATATTAAAGTTTTTTTGTTTATAGGTTTGAACGGGTATTGGGTCTATGTGCGGACATCCTAAAACGAAATATTGCTCAGTATAATAGTTTTGTTTCTCTTTCCGTTTAACAAAAGCTTATTTAAATATTTAAAAATATTAACTTTACATAATATACTAAGTCAATTGTATCAGCCAACATTTGTATTATTGTTATTTGTATAATAAAAAGAAACCTACCAGTCCTTATATTTAAACTTACGTAATGATATGAAATATACATAAATAATAACAAATGATTATATGTTGCAACTAAGTTGAACTACTTCAGAATGTTTCAAAATAAAATATGCGCCATACTTTGTTAATTTTATTTATGAACTGATAATGCATTTGCCTACTTAACTGTTGTATTTTTGATTTAGCTTTATTTGTATAATAAATACTTTTATGTTAAATGTTACACGATATTTATTTCTGTAAATTTACGAATACTATTTAAATCTTGTTACTTAATGTAGATGTAAATCTTGGAATGTTGAGTCAATAATAAATCTGCATAATTCTTACGGTTTGAAGTTATTTGGTTTCGGTCACGCTTTTCACAAGTAATTTTCCATATTTCTAGAACATAAATGGAATTTCGTAACATATGACAAACTATAAAATTACAATTTGAAGTATCAAGTAAATGTTTTTTGTAATATTATTAGATTGTAAACTTTACTGCTATTGGCTCAACATCGCTAATATTTTTTTATTTTTACAATTTATTTAGTGATCACTTTGAACCATATCTAAAATATGATGCCAGTTTAAATAAATAATTATTTACTCAAAAGATCTACAACTACAGTATTATATGATTGAGTCAATTTATAATGCAATGTAACCTATAGATGAATTCTTAAAAAGTTAATTTTATGTTTTAATATAGGTTGAATTGTTTTAATATATTGTTCTTCAATGAGTTTGTTAAAACTATTTATTATCTTCATGTATAAATATAGTATTTGTTATTGAACAATTTTGCTTTTTATTTCATTATTAACCATACAACTCCTTATTGAATTAGTCTATAACATTTTTTTATAATATATATCTAGCAGTTTTATTTATAAAATACAATGTATTGCAAATAATATTTCCCATGTAAATAATACGATGATACTTTAACCAAAGTTTTAATTCTTTTTTAAAAATATCAACCAAACATTGATTACAATATAAATAGTACTAATCAATTAGAGCATAGTTGATGAATTATTAAAATAAGCCAATAAGGAAACAGATTGGGTCATTCATCATCATGTTCATAGTTAATAATTCTATATTTTCATTTGAATAATTTGTTGTGTTGCTATCTTGACTATTCCATTAAAATCCTCATGTAAGTGTGATCGCCAGAATTTACATCTTCCCCAAACCAACGCTGGGTAATTTGGTGATGATATTCCTTGAAATATTCGTGCTATACTTTTCCCTGTAAATGTGCAATCTTTATAAGTGGCTATCAATGCTCTGACATCACATGTAACGCGTCCAACATCTAATGGTCGTTCCTCTAAAGCTATATTTTCAGGTAAAATATTTTCCCTTGAAAAATAACGATTTATTATTAATTTCAATTCATTTGATTTCTCCTGCAGAAATTCTTCTGTGAATAGTATTTGGTGGCATGAATAATTGCCAAATTTACTAAATGTTTTATTTATTTCTTCCAGTTGATATAGCATAACTTTTTCTTGATTATCAACTATCTCATGTATTTCATCTAGAACATTATCTAATTCCAAAGCCATTAAATCACCAGGGGCTTTAATCCTAAATCCTAAACTATTAAATTCTACTTTTAAATGAGATCTTTTAGATATTCCATCTTTCATTATCCATTCCAAATTTTTTAAATGATATTTCGTCATGCCACTTTCCCAACCAATAGCAGAAGCAACTTCTATGACATTGAATTCTAAAATACTACTCTTCTTGATGTCAGGGTCTTTCTTTGCTTGTATTAAATATGCCATTGCAAGAGGAGCACATGTTTTGGCTGCCTCTAGAATTTTTAACGAGCCACCATATGACGAAATTTTACAAACAGTATATGCATTGTTCAGTACTTTAATATAATGTTTATGGTGAAGTTCAACATAACACAATAATGTTGCAATATTTTCAGATGGCAAATCCAATTCCTCAATGGTAGTTTCTATAGGAATACCAACTTCATGACCTGGACATCTTGTTTGGCCTTGTATTGAGACATTTTTTGATGTGCACTCACACGGTATGAATACTTTTTGGAGTAATTTTCTAATAACTGGTCTATCTATGGAATTAGCATAAATGTGTTTTAATAATTCATCTTTATCGTTGTTGCTATTATTCATGAACACATGACAAAATGCCGGTTGGCCATCTCTTCCCGCTCGTCCCACTTCTTGTACATATGACTCAAAACTTGGAGGCATGTTATAGTGAATAATACATCTAATATCTGATTTATTTATCCCCATACCAAAGGCAACTGTTGCAACAATTATTTTCAAAGTGCCATCCATAAAATTTTTTTGAATTTTTTTTCTTTGTGCTGCTGACATACCTGCATGGTATGCTTCCGCAATATAAGACATCCTTTTACGTTTTTTATCCTTTTTTTCCATGTTAACTTTCCCAGGTAGAGATAAACATGATCTTATAACAGCTGCAACTCTTTCACATTCATTCCTCCTAATACAATATACTATGATGGATGAAAACGAGTTTATTCTCTCTGCTGCCAGCAAAGATACCAGAGCCCTATCTTTATCCTTCTCATACGACATTGACAAATAAAGGTTATTTGGTAGAGCTGGATTCTTGACAACGCCGTTAAGACCATCAGAAATATTTATATGATCTATGACACTCTTAATTGTAGTTTGGCTGGCAGTAGCTGTTAAACCGAGAATACATTTAACATTTAATTTTTCTCTTAAAACTCTGCAAATCATTAAATAACTTGGGCGAAAATTATGGCTCCACTGAGATACACAGTGAGCCTCATCTATACAAGCAAAAGCAATTTGTGGCAAAGATTTAAAAAGACCTGAAAACCCACTAGATGTATCACTAGCAATTAAAGCTTCAGGAGATATAAGTAGTATATTAATTTCACCACCTTTAACTAAATCAATTATTTTACGTCTTTGTGTAGGTTGTTGATTAGTATGAATACATCCAGCTTTTAAAAAGTCAGGCATACTTAACACTTGATCTTCCATTAGGGATACTAACGGGGATATTACTAAAGTTATACATTTGTAATATTTACTATAAATATATGCTGGTAGTTGGTAACAGAGTGACTTGCCTCCTCCTGTAGATAATATAAGTAGTGTGGATAATCCACTCAAAATTCTTTTAATAGCATGTTCCTGACCGGGGCGAAAAGAACTATGACCAAACCTCTTTAGTGCATCATACAATTCATCACAATTGTTTTGATTTTCTGTAAATACTGGTTTAATCAAATTTGAATCTTCAGAATTTTCAGCTAGCAACTGTAAAAATTCATCAGGAATTTTACTGGCTTGATACAAAAATGTACATAGTTGATCTTCAATAGGATTTTCTTGCTCTTTGCTCTTTAAAATAATTTTTTGCATATCTTCTAAAGTTGGCATATTGCTTTCATCACAATCTTCTAAGGGCAGAAGCGCACTTTCCCTATGTGCAACACAATAACGAGCCATATGTCCCCCTGAGCCACATTTAAAACATGTTACTTTCCCAGCTTCTGGAAACTCCATTCCTGCATGTAAAGCTTTCTTATCTTTCCATAACTGCTTTTTATATTTGGAAAAATTTATGTGCTTTTTTCCTCTTGAGTAAACCTTTTTTTCAATGTTTATCCTAACAAAATTTTCATTTATGGTACCACTTTCAATTTTCTTTTCAAGTTTATCTAATCCTAAAGACTGTGTCTTCTGTGACTGTGTCTTTTGATCTTTGTTTTCTGGTGTTTTGATATTATTCAGCAAATCTGTAACATTGCTATGTCTTGGGTTCAGTTTTTCTTTTAGCCCGAATGGTAAATATTCAAGTATATCAGGGGGAGTTTCTTTTTCATTTATAGAATGATTGATATTACTCTTTATATTTTTACCTTTTCTCTTAATGACTTTACTCTTTTTTTTATTATGACCTTCATCTTTATTTATATTTTCTTGGTCCATATGACGATTACTCGAGTCTTTTGCGTTTAAAGAAGAATTTAACTTTCGTTTCTTCAAAGCTGGCTTAAGTTTACTTAATGCTATATTATCATCATCAGATTCACTATTTTCCACATAATCGCATTGTTTCTCTGTGTTTGTGTTGTGAATTATATTTGTTAATCCAAAGTTTTTTTGATCTTGAGTATACTCTGCATTTAATTCTGCATTTAATTTTAAATTACTTGTAGTTCCTGATGCTCGGTCCAGCCAACTTTTATTAATTTGCCTCATAGGATTTTTTTTAAAAATTGTAGGATCATTACACATTAGAAAGTTGTCATCTTTTTTATTTTCACTTTTTTTAAATGAATTCACAAAAATAAAATTATTTTCTTCATTGTTTTCACTAATTAAGTCACTTGTGTTAAATGGAATTAATTTATTATTTTTATCACATGTTTTAAGATCATCAGTTACATTATCTACATTATTTATATTTGTTGCTTCACTAATTGTAGAACAATGAATTTGGCTTTTACTACACACACTTTTTCTAGGATTTCTTATACTAAACTTTTTGTTTTGAAACAACTTTTTTGACAAGTTGTCTGGAATTGATGTGTGAATCATATTTGTTTTTGGACTAGATAATAACATATTAAGTTCTTGGCCACTGGGCAAAGCAGGTAATGATAGGTCCTCAGAATTAACATCTTGAGAAAAGTTTTCTAATTGTTGCAATGGCTCTGGAGACAACATTGGATTTTCCTCAAATTCACATATTGATAAAGAACTTTCAAGAGCAGAACTTTTGAGTTGAAAATATTTTTTGTATGCATATTTTATATTGGCAGGAGCTTCTTTTATATCAAATTTTGAAGGCGTCCGAGAATTTTTTATTTTAAAATCTTTTTCCCAATTTTTAACAATTAGTTTGCATTTCACATATGCTTTATCACTTTTTATAGATTCAATTTTATCCATTTGTATGTTCAATTTGTGTTCAAATAATCTCTCAAAAATAATACCGGTGTCGAATTATATTTTTTAAAACATACTTAAACTGTAAATATAAAGTTATCGCTTATGTAAACTTTTCCCGCGTTACAACGTTTGTCTTTCTCTTTGCACTTTGTAGACATCTGTCAAATCACAACTGCTGAGTACTGTCTGACGTGACGATCCAAAAAATCAAGACTCGAATTATTAAATAATAAAAAAATAATGAGATAATTTTTAAACTCTAACATGATATAAGTTACGTTAAAAATTATTAGTTTTCGGCATTCCTCTATAGACATTGCAGAGAAGTCTCCATAATACTTAATAGTAATAAATACAGTAAAATGGGGTCAATGGAAACTTTTTTTTGACTTTTACTTAAATTTGTTGTTTTAAATAAATGTTTTATTTGAGGCATGCCTTATACACCAATGAGTATTCCACATGAGATGAACACAAAAAATGCTAGGATTACTATCGTTTTGATAGTATATAATTTTTAAATAGTATTGTTTACTGTAACTTAGAAAAATTGTTGAATTATATTTTATAGATATTGACTGTTAAATAAAACTAAATATCTTGCGTATATAGGTAAGTAAAACAAAAGACGGGATTCTAATCTCTTTAGGTGTAAATCTCTTTAAGTGTAAGGTGTATCTGTGATATAAAAGATTTTTTTTTTTATGGGAGAAGACAAGGCAAACGAGCGTTCGGGTCACCTGATGGTAAGTGATCACCGTCGCCCACGACCCCATGCAACATCAGAGGAGCCACAGGTGCGTTTAAGGTGGAGATGAAGGGCACCGGGGCCCGGCATTACCTAATGCGAAACGCAGTAATAAACTGAACAAAAAAATACT
Source organism: Heliconius aoede (assembly GCA_037355905.1). Lineage (NCBI taxonomy): Eukaryota > Metazoa > Arthropoda > Insecta > Lepidoptera > Nymphalidae > Heliconius > Heliconius aoede. The sequence goes on along the minus strand of JBAIZZ010000104.1, from coordinate 826,326 downwards.
ACGGGAGATGATGGGTGGGGTCTGTAGGAATACCCATATAGGTATAATTTGTTTAAGTCAGTGAAAACGTCCATTCGTCCACAGGCCTCTGCAACCCACTGAGATTAGCCAAACGCAGCTTGTCAATTTGAATGCCAGCCTTTCCTTATATTTAAAAGTTGACAACGACAAGGTCTCAACGACAGTTGAGAAGTTGTAAAAGGAGCACATACGTTTACACTCTGTATAATATCAGTAAACAATTTTTATACTTTTTTCTTAACTTTCAACTAAGTTCACAGCTACAGTTTATAAAAAATAAAATTGATAAATTAAAAAAAGTACAATAATTAAATCTTATTTAATAGAAAAAGATTTATACAACTTAATTATATTCTTAAAATTTATAACATTTAATAATAATATTGTATAAAGAGGGGTGCCACATGTCACGTGTTATAATATTACTACAATATGAAAAATATATATTACAAAAGTATGATAATTTATGTTGCCTTAGTCGTAAAACATAAATATTTGTCATATTCTTTTTAATCTCCCAGAAATTTTATCTATTTTTCCTAAAAAGCCTTTTGGATCTGGTGAATTAGAACTCCATTCTGATAATACACATTTTTGAAATTTATAATTTCCACATGTAATATTGTCTAAAATACCATTGTCAGGAATTACAATACATGAACCTAAAACATTATAAAATTCTATACTTAAGCTGTCAATCCATTCTATGAGGTCTTTACCCACTCTTTTTATGTTTGAATTTGATAATTCTGTTAGCATATTTTTTTCCTTTTGGTTGGGTAAAAAGTTTTTAGGCTTGACATAGCTTAAATTCTTGTAATAATTTTGCGATCCATGATGAACTAGATTAGCTTCTTGCTGAGTTATATCCTTACCAGAAAAATATTCTAAGGGTGTTATTAAAAATTTTGATATGGCCATTGTATTTGTTAGATCAAATAAACCTACTTTCCATATACCTGGCAGTAAAGGTTGCTTAATGTTTGGTTTGATGAAATTAGTCAGGTTGTTTTCATCTCTGTGAATAATATTAATATCTGCTACTCTCCCAGATGGATCTAACCAAACAACAGTTAAATTACCGATTTCTTTATCAATATTAGAAGAAAATTGATATAACAAGACTGGCTCTGATAGTGGACCTAAGACATTACCCAAGTTTCGGAAAGTCATCTCTTTCTGATCATAATCTGAGCTTACTTTGAATATTTTGATATAATCATTATAATTTTCGAAATTGAGATCTAAATATTGTTTTGGCTTATACCATGTTTCTAAAATGACTTCTTTGTTTTGTATTAAAGCTTTATACAATATTAAATTTCCCTTGTAAATATCTGCATATTTATAAATGTTAATTGCTAATATTTCATTCAGCTTTATCTTACAATTTTCATCATTCAGTATTTTTGCATTAAGACGTATGATACTGCCGGCATGTGTTAATAGTAAATCATCACTGCTGGCTGTTAAATCATTAACATCATAGAGGTTTTGCCAGTATGCTTCTAGACTTGGTATTAGATAATGATCTTTAATTCCTATATATTGTTCAACCCTTGTAATAATTTCTTGATTAATGATTGGCTCAAATTTCCTTGCAAAGAACAGCTGTCTGGTTTGAGTATTTTGTATTCTTGGCCAATCTTCTGTTTTAAAATCATTTGGTGAACATCCACACCAATCGACAACATGTTTATATTGACATTTACAGCCTAATTTACGTTTCCAATTTGTAACATGTAAGTTATTATCTACATATGTATTACAAAATTGTGAATTTCTCAGTACAGTGTGGAAATATGACTCCGCAGGTAATAGAGTATGTTCAAATATAACTTCTAAGCCTTTTAATAACGCATCTTGTTTTGCGACAACATAAGATACAAATTTTGGTGAGAGAGCAATCCAATCACTTCCCCCGTCTATGACAATACCTTGTGGTAGTTTTCTTTCACCGACCCTCCACATATGAGTTTCACATTCAATAAATGTTTTATCAAGTCCCTGCTTTTTAATAAACCTTTGAGCTTCCCTCCCGTGGGACTTTACAAAATTGAAACCTTTATTTGTAGACAGAAAATTTTCTAATTCTTCTAGAGATTTAATAGGAAAATCACTTTCACTTAAATTAATAACATAATCCCATTTCCATCTTAACATTAATATTTCACTCATTGATGTCAGCAACATGGTAAGAAGAGAAGCACCACCCCAAATTGTTGAGAATCTTTTGTTGGCTAACTTAATATTTGGAAATTGACTTTCCAATTTTGACAACTCTCTATGCAAATAATCTTGTCTCTGGAATTAAATAATAACTAATATTTAACATTAAAGGACATTTAATATAAAACATATTTTTATTTTTTCTATATTCCACATAAATCATGTACAGGGGCAGAGGCAGAATGCTCCATGTACTCTTAGGTTTCAAATTATTGTCCAAATTCCATTCAAGGAAAAAATAAATTATATTATAACAATTAAAATTCATTTTTTCTGCTAAGAAGACAAAACATTGCCATTGCGCATAGTATTTTAGTAAGGTGAACAGTGTAGAATATAGTGATAAAAAATATCATACATATGAATGTACAATAATTATTCATATCATAAGTGCCACTTACTTTATCAACATGTATATAGAAATAATGACTTGTTCTATAAAGCGCATTAATCAATCTATGTACTTGACGAAGAGCTCTTCCATTTAAGGTTAAAAGAAATACTATCTGAGCTGAACCCTTCTCATCCAATGAATTTGTAGGCAAATGTGGTACAAATTCTGAAACAAACAGATTGTTTTTTATATATTTAGAAAAATTTTTACACATTAATGCATTAATCATATGACATACAAATATGTAAAATTTTATCTTACTTTTAGTAACAACAATCTGGATTTATTTTTACACTTTTTTTTAAGATGCCAGTTTCTTATAAATTTATCAGTTATACAAATATAAATAACATTCTTTTTTATCTTCTATATCCGGCAAAAAGAATGGAGGGCAGAGTTGAGTCTTAAACACTCCTTAATCAACCCTGAGAACTGAAAGCAGCGCTTTGACTTCTTACCAGAGTGAAGAATCAACCACGGGAAAAAAATGAAGTTTGTAACAGCTTATTTTAGATTTTGACTATTTTCAATATTTCATTCTCTGAGTGGGATTGGCTCCACAATAGTGGCACACTTATGTCCCTGTGTCAATAAGTTTTTTTTATTCATATATATAAAAAATCAAAATATTTAAGAAAAATGATACATATTTTTATGTTTTCTAAAAAATAAAAATGTAAACATTGTGGGATTTAACCCCTTGGAAATTTTCCAAGTGCTCTGATGACGAAAGCTATACGTTCTCATCAGGCTATGTTGAAATTTTTATAAAAAAATTTGAAATTGTAAGTAATGATAGGTATCTTTTGTAGCAGTAAAAAATTATATAGATATGAAATACAACTTTTCCTTACATGGCAAGTCATATTTTGAATAATATGTCACTACATATATTTACATAATTTGTTTATACATACTATCTAGTCCTGTTTCATATATATTCATAGTAAAATAGCCTCCACAGATTTGAGAATCATCAGCTGGACATTTCATATCACAAGAATCATCAGAGGTTTTAGCCTTCAGTGGTGGTTCAATATCACCACAGAAACATTCAGAACTGTAAAATAAAATGTTCACTAAAACAATTTACATAATATAAAATAGATTAGGAATGGAAATTTTCATTTATTGACTTGATGTAACAGATACATATCAGGTATGAAGTTTTCATATTGATATCAAAAACATATTTTTATATATATATATATATATATATATATATATAAATGAGAATTTAAATACAACTACAAACTATGCACAATGTCATAAGTTAATTTATGTTTAAGATTGTACATATGGGTATAATTTTGAAGTCAAAGTACAATATAATATTAATAATAAACTTGTTAGTGCACACTCAAAAAAGCACAAAATAAATAAATAGTGGAAAGGATGTAAACAATACTACATACATAAATAATAAATAAATTTATAAAAAGATTACAAATATACATACAAACACTTTATAAATTACCTAAATATATGCATACATACTATCAATATAGAGGATGTAAGCCACCCATAAAATCACAATTTTACATTGATTGATAATACTTTCAATACCAAAATGCATATTTGCTTTATCTTTTTTGGTACAATATTAACTATGTTATGAAATAGAAGTGACAGTTTATATAACAGTTTGGCTTCCAAATATAATTTTCAAGTGATTGTTACATATAATACACATAAATTTTCTTATCAATATCATTTGATATTAGGGTCACAAGTTTTTAGTTGTTTTGATAATGTGCTTCTATTATAATTATTATTTCACACTTACGCATACTGAACTCCCGCATAAGGAAATCCTGCTTGTACACAAATATCCAGGCAAAATCTAGGAGAATTGTATATAGCAGAGTTGCTATAATAACTAGACAGTAATCTTAGTTTTTTTTCGTCTAAATAGCATCCGAGGTGGTGACCATAACTTTTTTTTTCAGACGTACAATAATTTGGTAAGCGTTTTGGGTAAAAATCACCATTTTGTATATGACAAGTCTTGTTTACAATTTGCTCTTTACAAATTTGGGTCTTTGCACGATGTATAGCTGAAATAGCTTCTCTACTTTTGATATCACAAGCAGGTATAAAATCTAATTCTTCTAATCTTAAATGAGGAATTATTTTATTTTGGTTTTTTCCAGCTAACCCATCTTGTTCGTCCCCAACATTATTTCCTAGTTTTCTCGCAGAAGTATCTCCTATATTATTTCTAGCTACTGATGTATATCCATTTCTCTTCAGTAAATTATCATGAACAGAAGGAAAAAGACTAACAGATATTAAAATTTGAGCAAAAAATGTAGTCACAACTATAGCAGCTAAACACTTAGCATATCTTACGAAAATTCTTCGAATAATTGCCATTATTACATGTTTTCAATATTATATGATATGATACACAGTCACGCAATGTTATTTTTTTTATGTTTTCTTAGAAAATACATCTCGAAAATAATTCATTCATAAGCAAAAAACAAACAAAAATAGACACTGTCGGTTAAAATACATATTTAACAAGAACTATCAAACGCAATTGTCAATGTCAAGTGGAATGGCAAAAATGTTACCATTAAATGTTTAAATGTCATATATATTCATTATGGTATGTTCATGAGTCCATCAAAACTCGTACTTTTTCTTCAGCGGCGAGCTACTCTCGCCCTTGCCCTTCCTTTGACGCTTTCAAGACTAGTCCAGCTCAAGAGCAATACAGTCCATTTGAAATTATATTGTGAAATAGTCGATTAAAAAAAAAATCATTATTGTATTATTAATAGCGTACGATATAGTAATTATAATAATTTAGTACAATTAAATAATAATATAAAAGAACAATCTATTGATAACTTGTTTAAAAATATAATTTTATTAATAATACCAATGTTTTTTGTAAGCAAATAATGATAGTTGTTATTAGTAGAACAAAGAGAAAATAATTGTAATGAATAGCTTATGGCACCGTACACTTTTATTGTTAAATGAATGAGCGGCTCAAAAGTGTTTACAAGTTTTTCCGAGTCGTAGTCGTAATAACTAAAGTACAGAAGAATGTGACGCCATGTGTCATTTACTGTGCCAGTTTGTGATTATCAGACAAATTGTATATTATGCATACGACTGTACGGAAAGACGGACTGTACGGACTGTACGGAGCTGTATGAAATTTGTGCGTAACAAATTTCATGTTCATAATTAGGGACACAGTATCGAATAGAAAGTATCGATACTGTACTCAAGAGTGCTATCGAAAAAAGTATCATACTCATAACATTATTGATACTAAAGTATCGATGCTTAGTATCGAGTACTTTTCTTAGGGTCTAATGCGCACACATACGTTAGCATGTCAATGTCAATCAATAACAAAAATAAAAAATTCCTCCTCGTTATAAAAGCTTAATCTCGCTATAAGAAAAACGTAAAAAAAAAAATTAATAAGGCCATTAGAAGCAAGAAACATTATATTCTATAGAGCTGAGAAGTATAAAACTATTATGATAGCCTGGATGTATCTTTGTTATAAAGCCAGGAACATATACTAGTTGTAAAGCATTTTTTATGTATTATTAAATTACTAAATAATATAACATAGGATCTATGTATAATAAATAAATACGTAAATAAGTACATTGTGGAGAAATTTCGGGTGGCACATTACTGTAATTCGTAATCTCAAACGTAATATAGGTAGGTAATAAAACCGTACAAAACAATTATTGAAATATAAAAGAATATTGAGAACAATTTGTAGTAAATAATCTAATTATTAATGTAATTGCTTATATATGATTGTCATAAATATTGTAAATTTTGTATTTTGGGCGCTTTATTTTTCAGGATAAAAATGAAACAAAATTGGACTAATGTTAAATTTGAAGACACTATTCAGTGTTATTACTTTTCGATACAAAAATTATCGGATTTGGAATGGGATCAGCTCTGTAAAGATCTTAATGAGGCAGTATCATTATTGTCTCAGGGATATATTTGGCATAGAGATGAATTTAAAATTACTTTACCTTTGCATAATGATGAAGAGAAAGGTAAATTTTTATAAAAAACTAATTTTATTAAAACATGTACCATAATCAGTAAAAAAGAACAGTCACCATAATTATGTTATTTTATATATCAATCCATGTATTGTAGAATGGAAAGAGCTACCATTTATTCCTTTTAATCCATTCACTGTACATGGTTATGAAACATAGCTAAATGGTCAGATGACTGAGAATCTATATACAGATTTAATTCATTTACAATTCTCTATTTTTAGACTGCCCAGAACATCTAATAAGTGTCACATGTTTTGGTGATAACCTTGAAGATGAATGGTACATTGTTCATCTTTTGATAGAACTTACAAAAAAATACACCAACTTGATGGTTAAAATAGAAGACAATGATGGAGATTTCCTCTTGATTGAAGCAGCTAACTATTTACCTGCATGGACTAATCCTGATAACACTGAAAATAGGGTAATATTTTTTAAACTTCATGATTTATTTTATGTATTAGAAATATGCATGAAAGCAGAGCCATCTCACAAATGCAATTATAGGTGCTTATGCCAAATATTGTAAGCAATTCTCATTCACTGTAACAACAATAAGCAAATAGAAAATATATGCTGCTGCATACTGCTCCTTTTGATATATTTTAGTGAGTTTCATATATATGTGTTATTAATAAATATCCAAACTAAATGCAGCATGAATATATTTGATTTAATAAGTATCATAAATTAAGATTGTCTAATATCAGACATTAAATGTTTTGGCTAATTTCTAATAATTATTTAGTATATTCCCGTCAAACTTTTTCATGTTCTGGATAGCAACAACAAGTTGTTCCCCATAAATTTCCCAATTTCAAAAAATTGTATATTGAATGGTGGATGTCAACAGTGTTGAGCAACAGCTTAGTCTTGTAACCAGAACATGAAAATAATGCACTCTCCAAGTGGTTTATATATCTGGTTTATATATATAAATGACAATCATGCATATATATTATATATTAATAATGTAAGAAGAATAAGGCCAGTCATGGTGCAGGGGGACTAAGTATGACTTTAAAAGTCACTTGTTGTGGGTTCAAACCCCATGCGCCTTAATGAAATATTTTATTTAAATTTATACTTCGGTTTCACTCTGGTGTCGAGACAAAGCGCGGTGTTGAGTTCTGTCATTCAACACCCAATGTCAACAGAATTCAGCGTAAAGTTGGCGACGGAGTGTCTTAACACTAGGTTCCTTCTGTGCTGCGACTGTTGTGTGCAGCAAAAATATCTTATATAATTTTTTTGAGTAATGCAATGTAATATTCAAAATTTTGTTATAGGGTTGAGAATGAAGTATATTGGCATTAGTTTCACTTGTAAGATTTTAATGTACAGTATACTGTGTTCCAGGTTTTTATCATCAATGGAAATATTCACGTCATACCACCTTCAATTGTTCCCATTTCTTCAAACCTTACGTTATGTGAAGCTCTAGGAATTATCAGACTTAAAAAAGAGGAAACCAAAGCATCTTCAATGATCCAAGAAAGTATATTAAAACGAGTTAATTTTGCAAAACAAATTAGTACAAATATTCATAAAGGTGTTGTTAAAGTACCATTAGAAATAGCAACTGTATTGACATTGAAACCTACACTTATTTCAGCTCTTGTATCTTCTTTCTGTAATGCTGACCCTTTAGAAGCTAAGCAGTATAGAACTATAGAATTTAATGATTGTGTCAACACAGAAATTTTATTTACTAAACATTTATATGCGATGCTTAAACATACTAAATTACCAAATTTTGCTGCACTAAAACAATTTGAAAAGGACAATGCGAGTCAAATTGGCATAAAATTGACTTGTGGATACAAAACTATAATGAACAAACTATCTAAAGATATTTTTACTACACATGAATATCAGCAATTTTTAAATGCTTTAACCAAATATGGATTCTTTAAAGGAAATATAGAAGGATCAAAGCAATACAATGAATTGTTAGAAAAAGCAAAAGATTACTTTTATAAAATAGAATCCCCGTTAAACACTTATATTGCAAATCAAATAAATGATATTAAATTATCTGTAGATTATGAAATAACCAAAAAATCTGTAATAGATAAATCTAATAGATGCTGTTTTGAAGAAGAAAATGATGAATGGTTAAACATACGTCCAGAACAATTAGACGAGATTTTAAATACACAATATAGTGGTTCAGTAAACATAAATAGTGAAAAACCAACACCTACTGCTATAACAAATCAATTAAACGATTTCCTTAAAAAATCATCAGATTTTGAAGGCATTGAACTAACTAGGAATAATGAACATGAGAGTGATAATGTTGAATTTAATTCTGAGGAATTTGTTAGTTGTTTAGAAAAAATGTTGAATATAGTATCTAATAATAGTACTGCTTCTGATTCAAGTGATTTTAGCGATGGTGAGGATGACGTTGAAACAAATACTGTCAGTCTAGAACAAGATCTTGAGTTAGCGACAAAACTACAGTCCACAAACAAAATAAGCAATGATAAGGATGTATTACAAAACTTAATGCAAAGCATGAAGGAAGAAGGATTGTCAGGACCATCGAGCACAGTTTTAAAAACGATAGGAATAACTAAGAATAATTTATTGGACTCTGATGATGATGAGGATACTATATAATATTATTTTCATTAATTTAGAAAGTTTGTGCTATTATAAAATACATTGACAAATTTTTTTAGCAATCATGTATAAAATTATATCTTTATAATTAATACTGATGTATTAATGATGGCCCAACAAGCTATAATGCAATATACATAATATTCTATGATCAAATGATGTGAGTTATTTCTAGTTTCACACTGAATCCCGCTTTAAGACGGAAGGTCACACGCTCATTCTGGCGTAGGTGGCTATGACCTTGGTCACGTATAGACTGATAACTTAATATGCTGAACTGACGCCAGACTGAGGAAACCTCCGCCTTACATGGTATGTCAGTCCAACTGAAAACTTTTGCGCATTAACAGGCATACGTGTGATTTTTAACAACGAAAATAATTAGATCTTAGGGTATTAATTTTCACTTTATATAAGCTCGGGGTTTTATTATTTTTTAAGAAATTTTATACTTAGGTTCTATAGTCGTTTTTAAATGACTAAGTTTTGGCAGTGCTTAGTTTCTTTTATACGTCACTTTCCCATATCCCACATTTTTATGGGTAAAACTTCTAAAATCTTATCAGAGATGAAAATAAATTCTAAAATTCTAAAACGACATCCCGAGCCCACAACCGTTATGGTTTACAGCCTATATGTGTAAGTTATACATAATAAAGTGTACTTACTATAAATAATTTTTGTAAGTACAAATTCAGGAATTCATTAAAGGAAAGAAAATTTATATTTAAAGCAAACGTAATTGAAATTGCTTTTTTTAAATTATAGTATTTAATTAACATTTTTATAAACATTTTACCCACAACAATAAAAATGAGCATTATAATTACAAAAACCAGTATTTTTTTAAATATTTAACTCCAGATTTTTACTTAAAATATAATCATCAAAAACATAATGCATATATGTATATGTTTTACTTTACCTTAAATAAAATAATGTATGACATACACCAATAACACTTAAATGATTTAAAGTAAACAATTGATAAATATAATATAAAATATACAATAAAATAAAAATTATATATTTTACAAATACACTTTAAAAATGCATATTTTGTCCATATAATTGATGACCTATAGCTACAGATGTGCATAAGTGCCGCCGGCCACTATGAGAGTTTCGCCGGTCATGTAGCTGGCGTCGTCGGACGCAAGGAAAGCGACCGCGCCAGCTATCTCGGAAGGCTTACCAAATCTCTTCATAGGTACTATAGACAGACTCTTCTCTTTACCAATTTCAGAAGATGTTATCTGCAATTAATATAATATTTATTAACTTCACGCTTTAATCCACATATTCACATATCCACACAAGAAAGGAAAGGGAGAAGCAAGCGTTACTGTGAATTCTCTTTCACCCAATTTTCTAGACTAGACTTCTAGAGTTTTGAGTGATCGTGAATTAATCAGAAAATTTTAGAAGATTTATTTCATTGTGGTAACATGACAAATCGCAGCATTGAGTACCGCCACTCAACCACGCATGTCTTGAAAATTGACCAGTATGTGGGGAACAAAGTAGTGTTACTTAACACTAGGTTCCCACTGCCTACCCCACTATAAGCAGGATAAAGAGTGAGGCTAAAATAAAAACAATTATAGTTACCGCAGAAGCAAATTTCGTGGCGACTATTCCCGGTGCGACGCAATTTACCCTGATATTGTCATTTACAACTTCATTTGCAACAGCTTTAGTCAAACCGAGGAGAGCTGTTTTGCTAACACTATACGGTCCCAAAGGCTAAAATTAAAATATAAGTAAATGTATAGATATATGTATGTTTAGATATATATAAATATTTGATATAAGGAATTTTCTATTCCACTCTACTATAAAAATAAAAACATATTTTTCCTATTTCCAAAGCAATTCTGAGAAATACTCTCTTACATACAGTTTTTATTTTATTGTTTCACTCAGAAAAGTTTAATGAATAAATGTATAATGCTGAAACTTCTTACCGTCGACCTACTGAGCGACGTTACGACAGTAAAATACAAAAAAATATATTTAGAAACAATTAATAATAATATAAATATAATAATTTGTATTTAACATGTTGTAATAAACAAATTACATTTATATTTTAGGTATAACTTATCTATGGCTACAAATATATTCTATGGAGAATACGACATCACATAACCGAGGGATGTTATTTATTATTAGCTTTGGTTAAAGTTTGATTAAACTGTAAAAAATTATGTTATAAAATCAGTCATTTAATGAAAAAAATACACATATTAGAAACTACCTACAATGTCCTAGGTAGTTTCTAATATGTGTATTTTATTTTAATCGCCCACTAGATCTACTATAAATGTATATAGATAATAGATTTACCTCCATTGGCTGGTAACCGGCAATGGAAGACACAAATATTATACTGCCTCCTCCACGTTTTATTAATTCCGGGTACGCCTCTTTGGCCAACATCCACGCGCACTTTACGTTTACCTCAAAGATCTTATCCCAAACATTTTCATCTGTCTAAAATATAAAAATAAAGCGATTAATTTCAAATACATGTAACCTGTATGGTGTACCAAATATCAATGGAATATTTTGCTCTGGTAACGAGGTAAAGCGCAGCATTGAGTTCCGCCAATCAACACGCAACGCACACACTCAAGAATTCGGCGGTAAGTGGGGGACGGAAGTTTTTTAACGCTAGGTTCCCAGGTTACCTCTGTCTACCCTTGAGATGTGCTGGATACGGTGTGAAAGTAAACAAACTCTTGAGATCGATCTTGAGATGCTATTTTCATTCATAGATTATTAAAATAGCATATCATGATGTATATTTAATATTTTCATTTCTTTATTCTCGTGTCGAGGCAAAGTGCGGCGTTGAGTTCTGCCACTCAACACACAATTCCTCCAGAATTGGGCGAAAAATGGGGAACGGAGTCTTAACACTAGGTTCCCTCTGCCTACCCTGCTGTGTCCAGGATACAGCGTGAAGCTCTTTTTATCTCGAGATCGATCTTACGAGTTGAGATCCATTTATACATAAGTAAATACGGGGGTCAGGAATCAAATTTAGTCTCTTTATAACACTTCAGCGCAAGACTTGTTTATGAGTGAAATATTTAAAAGCTCATTCATCTTCCGTAAAAAAAATTGCTAAATATTTTTATATAAGCAGATGGTAAAACTGTTGGTAAATCTCTCCGCCCTCCGATTTTATAGCACCTACGCAGGCAACATGTTTGGATAAAACAATTTTCAAGACACGATTATGCGTTGTCTACATACCAGACTGGAAAATAAAAATAATTATTTCTTCCAAGTGGGAATCGAATCCACATTTTAGTTTATAGTCAGTTGCTGTACTACAATAACCTCAGGCCTCATAAATTATTCACATTTTTCTGAAAAGGCTCCGTATCCACAAATAACTTGTATCTAGTGAGACTCCAACACGCAACCTTTATATTATAGCTTAGGTGCAAGAAAATTAAAAATTAAAAATATTAGATTTTTTAACGTTTGTTGTTTGAAATATTAAGGAGCTATAGACATATCAATAAGACCGTTGAGTTTTCCACTTACACTTTGTAACTAACCAATAATGTGCATTTTTTATTCTTATATATCGATTAAATATTAATATACCTCTAATATTGGTGATACAGCAGGATTCACAGCGGCATTTGAAACAAGAATGTCGATGCCTCCAAATTTACTTTTTGCCTGTAAAGATAAATTTAATGGTCATTTTACCATTTTAAAGTGTTATTCTACACTGAGAATAGAAAAATATTTGTTGAACCTAGAGGGACCCGTACTAGCGTACGGGAAACAGTCTTGGGCGTTTTCCAAGAGGCGCGGATTTTTTCAATAAAAAATATAATAGATTTAAATATATTTTAACATATTATTATATAACACTTTTAATATATTACACAATATATTTGTGTGAATTAGTAAAATTCATAGATAAATACTGGCGAATTCCAGCACATCCTGGTCGTGTTTCAAAGAACCGGAACAATACTTACAAAATCGAATAACTTTTTTCTTTGGTCAGCGTTGCCCACGTGACAAACGAGTCCTTCAGCGTTGATGCCATCGTCGCGGAGACTGGCTGTTGCTTTTTTGACGTTTTCTTCTCTCCTACTGCTTATAACTACTGAGGCACCTTCTTCGCCTAATCTTTTCGCTATAGCGTAACCTATTCTGTTGAAAAGTGATACTAATATAATATTTATTATTATTTAAAACGATAATATGTGACTGAGGCGCAGGGTCGCAAGTGGCAAAGCGCGGCGTTGAGTTCCACCACTCAACACGCTATCCCTACGGAGTGTCTTAACACTACATTCCATCTGAGTACCCTGTGCGCGCGGGATAAAGTGTGAAGCTGATTTGTTATTTTTATTAAAAAAATTATACAGCTGTGTAAAAATTCTAATATACCTTTGTATTTTTACTTTGCCTATAGACTCAACATAGATCATTTATTTTCTTTTAAAGGGGCTTTGAATCATTAGTTAGAATGAATTTGTGTAATTTTTAAGGCCTTTTTAAAGTTTTGTTAGTAAAAGAAGCACAATTACAATACACACAGAATCTAATTAATAAAATTCATATTAATTTCTGCAAAGTGAAATTGCTTAACGCCGTGCATAATATACAATAACAGTATAGGTACTAAACTATAATAATACGGAAAAATAAAGTGGTTAAAAAAATACATCAACTTACCCATCAGTTGAAGCTGTTACTATAGCCACTTTGCCTTTAAACCTGCCACTGTGGAAATTTTTTGCACTTGTCGTCTGAGCGAACATTTTTGAAACTGAATTTGACGAGAAAATTATTCTAGATCGTAACATATTCAACATACAGTTTGGATCTAAAGTCCAAGTCCAAAGTCGAGTTCGGGTCCAAAAGAAATTAATTTTAATTGACTATTAAACACAGATTATTACTATTAAACTCATATATCGTAATTTGTGGTGAATATCGGCAAAGAAGAGGTGATTTATAAATTTTCTACACTATGTGTACAATACTTGTCAAAAACCTCGGCAGCACGGCCGAACCGAAGAATATATATATTAGCACTGACCAATTGTAAGCATAATAGCAGTATATGCTTTTGCAAATTGACAAAACCATTTATTGGCTGTTATCACTAATTCAGTAATAAAATTAGTTACCGCAATATCTGATTATTCTTCGTAGCTATCATGATCAATACGTATGTATCATGAAGTATGTAATACATATGTTTTGTCATATGTATAATTCTTAGTATATTATATGTTTACATAAATATTTTTTACATGTAAATTCACGTTGTTTTATGTAGGCGTATGAAATTTACCGATTGGATTCCTTTTTGTATGTGAATATATAACTTTTATTAAGTTCGTTCGTTCGCTTAATTAAATCGTATTGTTAATGTATTTTGAATTTCATATCTCAGTGATCTGCTAATATATGTTAAGTATATATCAGATCTTCGTGAACTGCTAATAATATAACGGGGACTGAAATTATTTCACTGATACTTTGCTGAAATTTTAAATAGGTAAGGTATATTTGTGAAATACTGAGATTTTGCCTATTCACCCCATATTATGATAATTCAAATATAATAAAAGTATTAATATACAAACCAAGTAATATCATACTTTCTAAACTGATACACAATTACAAGCTGTCAAACAAAGAACTTAATATTTATATGAGTATAAATATAAACCGAGATATCTGTGATTTATGGTTGATGCCTATGTATAGTCTGTGTGATTATAAATTTTTGACAATTTAAGAAACGGAACAGAACGGAACGATATTTATTTTTGTCTTTTTTTGATAGAGTTTGACCTTTGTTTTTTTATCATTACTATTTTTAAATATATTATCTGGAAAGATATCTTAGATTTACAGTTCATATTCTGTCATTTGTGCCCCTGTCGTCCGTATTCCCTCGTTCGTAAGTATTCCCTTTATTGCGTGCGGCGTACAGCGTGAACCTAATTTTATTAACATATGATGATTTAAAAAATTTTTTTTGTAAATATCTAGCAGCCTTTATAACGCTCTATTTTTCTTGACTTTGTCGTGATATGTTTCTATAGATGTATTCCATAGATCTTGAAAAGTTTCCATGTTTTACTAATCTCTATTATATATTGTTTTTCCGTGGAAGTAGTAATACCAACATTATTTTCGCTATTTGTACTGTTTTCGTCCATCCTTAATAAAAAGCATAAGCTTCCCTTGTAGTCTTTTATTTAACTTAAACCTACCTCTCCCTATATTGTCATGGCAAAAACAGAATTTCTAGAAATGTACAATAATAATGACAAACCGGCCAAACACACAATATTATTGACAATACGTATTTTATTGACAATATTATTGTACGTGTGCGGCCAGGCTTTGAGCCTAATGCGTATATGTTAGCACGTCATTACGTTGCTAACATTAACATTACGTGGGTACTTTCAGTGGAACAGAACATAAATAAAAAATACATAATAAAAAGAACAGAACAGTAAATAAAAAATAGGCACGAAATCGTTTCGACACAAAAATATCAAGTACTTTCCATAGGTAGTAATGCGCATACGTTAGCACGTCAATGGCAGTCAGAAAATAATAAAATTATATCCCATATCTCCTTACAATCGCTTAATAATAAAAGTTTTAGTTTTGGTGATGGGTGGTCTCAGGATTTTTTCAGTGTACCAAGTAATAGTGTAACTAATTTAAATACTCATTAGTATAATTCTTATCAATCAGAAATTAGTATAATACAGGCTAATTTAGAATGTTAAAAATATTTCCAAATTATGATTTATAAGCCACGCATATTGGATACCAAAGGAGCCAACAGGCCAAGTTAGTTGAATGTTTTATTACGTATTAGTTGAGCCAGCTCGCTTCGCTAGCGCGAAGTTTAGTCAGCTGTTGGCTTAGCGGGAAAAAACACGTCCCGCCTGAAAAAAACGTAAAATAAAAGAAAAAGTGTTTTTGGATTCTGGATCTATCTAGCCTATAACCATCCCGAGGCGCCAGGGAACAACTCGAAATACCATACCAATCGACTTCGGAGTCTATAGCGAACAGACAAACAAACACACGAACAGACATTTGTTTTTATATATATGTACTATATACGATACCTATTAAAAAGTATTTAACAAGTACAAGTATCGAATTAAATCGAAAAGGCATTTTACTCGATACCACAAAGTATCGATACTTTTTTCGTATCTCTATCTTTGTCTTGTAATTCCGTACCTTAAGTATTAAAGCTCTGTTTTCTGGTTTTTTGTTATTAAAATATTATGAACCCTTCATTTATATAAAATTTTCTTGTTTTGAAAAGTGATCAATGTCTGGATTGTCATATATTTGTGATTACGGTGATTCACAATCTGAAGATAGTGATAAAGAGGAAAACTTCCCTCCTGTAAAAAAGTAAGAACGCAGAATAATTCAAAATTTTATAAAATTGTACTATTAAATATAATTTCACCCATAATTTTGTTTTTGAAAAATTATTTGAAAATAATTTTTCAAATTACTTATTTAATTTATTGAATGATGTATTATTATTTCTCTCTTAGAGTAAAGTTTCCAAGTCCTAACTTGAGTGGAGTGTCTGTTATACCTAATGAAAATCATATTGATGATCCATCCCAACATGGAGGAAGGATTCGAGCATTTCCACATGTAAGAGGAAATTGGGTCACTTTTATCTATATTGACTGTAAGTTATATTTTAATTCTCCCAAGGGATTATTAAATAAACTACTCTTGTGTGATGGCCAAAGGAATCTTATTTCAGATTCAATAAAGGATAATTTATCGAAGACAGCAAAAAAACTGATAGACTTCATCGTACTGTTTGATAAGTCTTACATATTATGTGAAGACTTTCATATAAGCCTATCTAAAACATTTGTATTAAGATTTCACATGATAAAGTCATTTATAAATTTCTTACAAAACACTTTAAGTGAAGTTGAAAGGTATAATTATTTTTTATTTAATTAAATAAAATAGCAACCTAACCTAAAATTCATTTTAGAGATTTTTTAATGTTTTTATTTCAGTTTTGAGTTAAATTTTGATTCTGTTGAAGTTTATTGTAATGAAGAAGAAACTAGAACATTTATAGCACTTAAAGTAGATTTATGGAGTCACAAAATTTTATGTGATATAACTTTGAAAATTGATGATATTTTAGAAGAATATAAACTACCAAAATTTTATGATGTGAGTAGCCATAATCTAACATTTTAAGTATACATGTATATGATATCCCACACAATGTGCCCCATATGATATTTGACAGGTAAAAAAGTTGAGGTATTCTATTTTAATATGTTGGATCTGTTTATCAAGTGCTTGATTAATGTAATTAACTATAATAATATGAAGTCTGTATACTATGTTAAGCCAGTAAAAAGAATTCATCTGCACATTAATATTTAATTCTGGTAAAATAATGATATGGAGTTAAACTATGATAAAATTACAGATCAGGAACACCTAATGAAGAATAATAATGATATAGCTAAATTATAAAAAAT
Source organism: Heliconius aoede (assembly GCA_037355905.1). Lineage (NCBI taxonomy): Eukaryota > Metazoa > Arthropoda > Insecta > Lepidoptera > Nymphalidae > Heliconius > Heliconius aoede. The sequence goes on along the minus strand of JBAIZZ010000104.1, from coordinate 808,417 downwards.
AAAGAAATACTACCTTTGTGATTATGATAAGAACCCTAATCTAACACATTCAACCAAATAATTATAATTATAACTACCATTGAATACTTTGAATTTCTTCACCTGAAGCTTTTATAAGCTTCAATTTATTAACTAAACTATGATGTCATATATTTTTTCTCTTCTATTGTGTATTTTTTACAAAAATTGAAATAATGCATGTCTGTATTTATTTATTTTTGTTTTAGAAACCATCATATCACATCAGTATACTTAGTATAAATGGAAATAAAAAAGCAGAAATTTCACAAGCATTAAGTGAATTAAATGAACAAATTTTTAAGGAAAAAGAAGATTATCCAGAACCATATATTGTTGACAAAATAAGTTGCAAGAGTGGTAACAAATATTATCAGTATTGCTTGAACTGAGAGAAAGCAAGATATTATAATGGAAAGAAATTTTAACAACAGAGTTTATATCAATCCAAATTTCAAAGGAAATCCACACATTCAATCATTTAGTACAAATTCTTCTAAAACTTACATAAATAGGCATTATACTGAAACTCAAAATAAAGACTTTACAGGTCACTCTATTCCTAGCAATAGAAAAATATATGTCAATCCTAATTTTATACAAACATATAATATTCAACAAGAGAGTAGCACATTGACACCAGAAGGAGGTAATGAAAATAATGAATATATCACCAGGAAATCAAAATATTCTTTTGTAAGAAATATTTCAAGTAACAATATGCAAAATCAGACAAATCAAATTGTTAATAGTAATAAAAATACCAATACAAAAATAACTTGTAATCAAACTTGCAATAAAAATGAAAGTACAGCTACATTATCAAGATCTCGTTACTGTATAATAAGAAAGAAACTAACTACTTATAATAAAATAGAAGAAAATAATAAAACTTATGATAATGAGCAAACAAACATGAACTCCAATCACCCTTCTTTAGGCCACCCCGTCTCTACTCAAGATAATAATATTTACACCAGAAAGGAGCCTCCAGAAAAAGTTGCTAAAATTAAAATAAGTAAATATAAAACAGTACCCATAACCTACTTGAATAAAAGAAATGAGAGTAATAGACTAAACGAACAGCCAACAATAAGAGCAACTAAACGTGAAAATCATGTTAAATTACTTAAAATAAATCAATATAAATATACAAAGCCTAATAGAGTTTCATTAATCAATAAAAACACTGTTAAACCTATTTCAAAAACTAATATAAGAATCAAAAGTTCGGAGCATAATATGAGTAAAACAAAAATGATGAAAGGTAAATTCCGAATTAATAATATTCCATGCAGACTATTCACTAAATACGGCAAATGTTTGAGGCAGACGTACGGAAATTGTCAATATCTCCATGACAAAAAGCATGTATCACTATGTAGAAAATTTTTAAAAGGTATATGTCATGATAATAATTGTTACTTATCACACGAACTCACTGCAAAAAAGATGCCTACTTGTTATTTTTATTTAAAAGGAATGTGTACAAAAGATAACTGTCCCTATGTACATATAAAAAAAAGCGAAAACGTAAAAATTTGCCAAGATTTCTTGAAAGGATATTGTGAAAAGGGAGAATCGTGTCTATTCAGACATAATAAAAATGAAGAAAGCCGTGCAAATAATAACTCTAAAAGAAAGAGACGGCCGATTAACAAAGTTATAAAATGTGTTAAATTAAGCAAAAACTCTAATAAAAAAGAAATATGTAACAATCAAAAAGATATACTGCAGGGTACTGATGGGTGTGACGCTGACCACCGATATTATAAGGAACTTGTAACTGATGAAAATACTTGCCAGATAAAGCCCACTAGGTGTAAGCTAGGTATCTTGCCTTCCTTCATTCAGTTGTAAAATTGAATCGAACTCACAACCGTCGCGTTCACATTCGGACGCAGAGCCTACGGCTCGACGGATACAAGTCTTTATTTTTTATTATAATATTTTTGTACGATTTGTTGGCAAGTAAAGTCGCGAATATATTGTTTTGTATTTAAATTAGTACAAAAATAAATTATATATTTTGATTGTGTGTTTTAATATGTATACATATAAATAAAAAAATAAAATCCCCCCAACCCCGACTTCATAAAACAAAAAGAAAAAAAAAACAAGCCCAATAAATAGTTTATTAGGATAACAGTTGGGACCTCTTTAAATTATGTGGGGTTCCTGGTAAAGATTTTATTGATTGAAGAATT